>CM053027.1:111148181-111165925 GCA_028564925.1 Lithobates sylvaticus
GGTCCCAAAAAAAAGTGTCAAAAGTGTCCGATCTGTCCGCTAAATATCGCCACTCAATATATGCTTATTGCGATTTTTTTTTTTTTTCTTACCAAAAATATGTAGAATACATATTGGCCTAAACCAGGAGTCTCCAAACTGTTTGCACAAAGGACCAGTTTACTGTCCTTCAGGCTTTAGGGGGGCTGGACTGCGGTCATTGTGAGTAGAAAATGTCCCGACATCACTGGGAATAAACAATGCCCCATCAATGGTTTTCACAGGAGGAACAGTGCCCCATTAATTGTATCAGTTGGAGTAATGGTACCCAATCCCTGGTGTCCGCAGGAGGAACCCCATCGATGGGGTCAGTGGGAGGAAGGGTGCCTTATTAATGGTGTCAGTGGGAAGAATGGTGCACCTTAGCAGGAGGAATAGTGCCCCATCGATAGTGTCGGTGGGAGGAAGGGTGCCTATTAATGTTGTCATTGGAAAGAATGGTGCCCCATCATTGGTCTTAGCAGGAGCCCATCCATGGTGTCAGTGGGAGGAATAAAGTCCCAAGAGCCAAGTAGAGGCAAGCAAAGGGCCGCATCTGGCCCCTGGGCCATAGTTTGAAGACCACTGGCCTAAACTAATGAAGAAATTAATTTTTTGGGGATATTTATTATAGCAAATGGTTAAAAATATTTTTTATTTTTCTAAATTGTCACTCTTTTTTGGTTTATAGCGCAAAAAATAAAAAACGTAGAAGTGATCAAATACCACCAAAAGAAAGTTCTATTTGTGGGGAAAAAAGGCATACATTTTATTTGTGTACAGTGTCACCACGACCGCGCAATTTTCAGTTAAAGCGATGCAGTGCCGTATCGCAAAAAATGGCCTGGTCAGGAAGTTACTAAATCCTTCCGGGGCTGAAGTGGTTAAACCACTGAATCAGCTCACCATCACCAGTGCCCATCAATGCAGCCTCACCAGTGCCCATCAATGCAGCCTCACCAGTGCAGCCTGATCAGTGCCGTTTTACCAGTGCAGACAGTGCCCAGGCATCAGTGCAGCCTGATCAGTGCCCATCAATGCAGTCTCACCAGTGCAGAGAGTGCCCAGGCATCCTGATCAGTGCAGACAGTGCCCAGGCATCCTGATCAGTGCAGCCACACCAGTGCAGACCATGCCCATCAGTGCTGATCAATGCAGCCTCACCAGTGCCCAGGTATCAGTGCATCCTGATTAGTGCCCATCAGTGCAGCCTCACCGGTGCAGACTGTGCACATTAGTGCAGCCTGATCAGTGCCGCCTCATCAGTGCAGACTGTGCCCAGGCATCCGTGCTGATCAATGCAGCCTCACCAGTGAAGTGTCCATCATCAGTGCAGCTTGATCAGTGCCCATCAGTGCAGCCTCACCAGTGCAGACAGTGCCCAGGCATCAGTGCATCTGAATCAGTGCCCATCAAAGCAGCCTCACCAGTGCAGTGCCCATCATCAGTTCAGTTTAATAAGTGCCCCTCATCAGTGCCGTTTAAGTGCCCCTCATCAGTGCCATTTAAGTGCCCCTCATCAGTGCCATTTAAGTGCCCCTCATCAGTGCCATTTAAGTGCCCCTCATCAGTGCCATTTAAGTGCCCCTCATCAGTGCCATTTAAGTGCCCCTCATCAGTGCCATTTAAGTGCCCCTCATCAGTGCAGTTTAAGTGCCCCTCATCAGTGCCATTTAAGTGCCCCTCATCAGTGCAGTTTAAGTGCCCCTCATCAGTGCAGTTTAAGTGCCCCTCATCAGTGCCATTTAAGTGCCCCTCATCAGTGCAGTTTAAGTGCCCCTCATCAGTGCCGTTTAAGTGCCCCTCATCAGTGCCATTTAAGTGCCCCTCATCAGTGCCATTTAAGTGCCCCTCATCAGTGCAGTTTAAGTGCCCCTCATCAGTGCAGTTTAAGTGCCCCTCATCAGTGCAGTTTAAGTGCCCCTCATCAGTGCCATTTAAGTGCCCCTCATCAGTGCAGTTTAAGTGCCCCTCATCAGTGCCATTTAAGTGCCCCTCATCAGTGCCGTTTAAGTGCCCCTCATCAGTGCAGTTTAAGTGCCCCTCATCAGTGCAGTTTAAGTGCCCCTCATCAGTGCAGTTTGATAAGTGCCCAACAATGCAGACTTACCAGTGCAGTGCCCATCATCAGTGTAGTTTGATCAGTGCCCATGGGATGTGAGGGGTCAGCTGGGGGTGTGTCAGGGTCTGTCTCACAGCCAGGTCCTTGCCTTGCACGTCTCTTCGAGGGGGGTGATGAATCTGTCACCTCTTCTCTGCCACTCCTCCAAGCCAGCGCACGGCCCCAGCCCACAACCGCTCAGGTCACGTGTGACGTGACGCACCTCC
Source organism: Lithobates sylvaticus (assembly GCA_028564925.1). Classification (NCBI taxonomy): domain Eukaryota; kingdom Metazoa; phylum Chordata; class Amphibia; order Anura; family Ranidae; genus Lithobates; species Lithobates sylvaticus. The sequence continues at coordinate 111,150,528 of CM053027.1, forward strand.
TCCCCTGGTATGTCTTACGCCCTGACGGCTGCCTCTGAGACTCCTGGGAGGTGGGAGTTGTAGTTTGCTGCGCTGCCGAGTTCCTCCCACCGCTAGGAACTCGAGCGCGGCCGGACTACAACTCCCAGAGTGCAGTGCAGCAGCAACCATACAGCCAGTCGGCGGCCGCTGTTCTGTCATAAGTTTCCGAATTTGATAAGTTGGAATTTATGACAGAACACCGCTACGGCCGTTTTAATGTCAAGGTAGGCGGCCTGGGGGGAAATTTCCACCCTGCCCCCCGGCCCAGCCCGCCCCTGTAGAACACCAATAATGAAACAGCTTATGGGAAATCTGCCTGTGTCTACAGATTTAAAGTAATTACTAAAACCTCTTCCTATGTGTCTGCATGTAAATCCAAGGGTTCCTTCTTCATAATCTGAAATAATGGAAAGTATAACAAAAAAAGTAATTGCACTGACTCTGATATGAAGTACTGTCATTACTGTTTTTGCAAATGTTATGTAAAAAATATTTTAAATAAAACACAATGAGCATTTCTCTGCATCATTTCTTTTTATCACTACTCATTCCTGAATGTGTATTTATGCACGTGAGATTAAAAAAAACAAAAACATTTAAATCAGAATATGAATTTATAGTTCAAAGATCTGGTTCATTAACATTCACATATAATTTTCAAAAAAGGCATAGTGGTGTCAGGAGGCATAAAACAATGATTTGCAATGAACCAAAAAGAGCTGAAATCCACAAAACTTTTGGTCGCTGTGCCAAAACATTACTTTTTGGCTGTTTTTTTCCATAAACTGAAACGTAGTTTGTATTATTGCTCTCTGCCTTTATTTCAGTGTCATCTGGCAACAGTTATGTTTTTCTAGAGAAAAAAATGATGTGGAATAAAACAACTGCTTGATTATACCCAGCAACTGCACACTCTTCTCTGACTTGTAATCATGCAAGATGATTTATGCTGATGTTTATCACTTTACTATAATGAGACTTATTTGATGGTGCAAACAATTTTTAAAGTGCCATTAGTCGGTGTTCACTTGTAGATTGCAAATCTTAGTTATGGGAGACACAAACACAAAAAAATTACAAAATGCCGTTCCAAGGGCATTTACAGCCTTTTACAAACTTGCTAAAATCATCACGGGATATTAGCTCATCCAACATGACCTCCATATGTGTACACAGCCTATTGCATTAGTGTTTACACCTCAAATACATATATGTGTGTGTGTGTGTGTGTGTGTGTGTGTGTGTGTATATATATACATTGACAGTCAGTAGAGCAGTGGACGATGTCAGTAGGGCAGTCGATGTGTCAGTCGTTTTTATTTGTATTATTATTTTTATCAATTTTGTTTATTTATTTCACAATTTTTTGAGGAGCCCCATTAGGGGTTTAAACAGATGGAATCTGTGCCGCACAGGGTGATTAGAGTGTGCCCAGGTACACCTAGCACATCCTGTGCGCATGCCTATGATGACTTTATTGCTTGACATGGTTAAAATACATTGCAGAATGTTAAACCTCCAACACAATCCCAATACATGACCTGATCATAACACTAATAGAAAGCTATACAAAAATCCAAGATTTACCAGTTACCAGTTGCAAGAGTTTGACAGCCGTGACAACAGGCAGAAGGAACAGTGAACCTATTTATAAATTATGGGACCCTTGCAAGTGTAATGTGTATTTCATTTCTCTTTTTTTATATTGTACTATGAGAGGCCGCCATTGTTTTCCTGTGTCTGCCAAAGCTGACCATTGGGTATCGAGTGACATGGCATACATTGCTGGTAATGAGAATTTTGATTATGAAAGTGATCGGAGGTGTGTAGGAAGACATGAAGTTGCACCTACTTGAAGACTGTATAATGATTGATGACTGTACAGCTACAAATCTTACAGACCCTTGCACAGAGGTTTGTGCTGCTGGATGATTGATCTACTAACAAAGACACTGGTCCATCCTGTTCAATCTGATTGTGTGTATGTGTCCCTACCATTTTCAATACCTCTGTCCATGTGTGTTGTGAAACACATCTAAGGCCCCTTTCACACGGACGGGCCGTTCAGGTCCACCTGTAAGTTTTTTTTTGGCGGACCTGAACGGACCTCCATAGACCTCTATAGAGAGTCAGATGTCAGCGGTGACATGTCCGCTGACATCTGACCCGCTCCGATCCGAAAAAGTGTGATGGAGGAAAACCCTATTTTCCATCCGTCTGTGGATCGGATCGGGTGACGACGGACTCTACGGTTCGTCGTCATCTGATCCTCCATAGGGGAGAGCGGCGCTCTGACAGGTCCATTCCTGCATAGAGTGCAGAGACAGACCTGTCATCTTCCTGCACAGCGGGGGATCGACGGAGCGACCCCCCGCTGTGCAGAGCAGGCTCCGTACACGGACATGTCCGTGTGAAAGAGCCCTAAAAGTTTTTTGAATTTATCTAAATTCCCCGCTGACACCCCCAACCGTGGAAGGGAGTTCTACATCCTTACCATTCCAAAAGTAAAGTACTCCTTTGCAGTTTAAGACTGAACTGTTTCTTGTCTAAGTTCATTGTGTATTAAAGAAAAAGAAAAAGAAAGCTGGAAACTTGAAGGATAGACGGATGGTGCAGCCCAACATGCGGGCATGGTGTGTAACACAGCAAATAACCATAGAAACTAAAAAACTAAAAATTGTGTACCTCATCATATTTATTAATCATATGCAAAAATAGTACATATAAAAACAGCACAGACCATGTAGCAAACACTTACCAGTCCTATTCCTCCCCCACCTCCCTCCCAGACTACCCTACAAACCCCACCAATTGTTACAGGACTAACAGCGGGGCTCAATTTCATTAATCAGACTTTACATCCATCCCCCAGATGCAGCCGTCTGTTAGATTGCACTGCATTCGCTCATAGCTTTAAGGTGCAGTGCTCTCCTCTCAGCTGCTTGGATGGATGTATAAATCCCCATTGTTCAAATAACTATCTTTGCAGGTGTAGTCACCAGGGGTTTTTTCATCTCTGTGATGGGTTAGCGGCATAGCCGCACATTCTCAGCTCCTTGGGGAGATCCCGGTGTGGCAGTTCATAGGTCTTGGGGGTGTGGGAATTGGGGGGGTTTGTAGGGTAGTCTGGGAGTGAGGTGGGGAGGGATAGGACTGGGAAGTGTTCGCTACATGGTCTGTGCTGTTTTTATATATTTATATATTTTTTTTTCGTTTCTATAACTTCATTGTGTGATTGTGTGTCTTCCTTAAAAACCTACGATTAAATAGTTTTCTTTCAATGATACAGTCACCATTTAAAGATTTGTACGGTGGGAATAGAAAAGAATCACCCCCTTTAAAATAATCACATTTTGATGCTTTACAGCCTGAACTGAAGAGTTTTTTTTTTTTTTATCCAGCTGTATTTACTCTGCAACTTCCAGCATGTCAGAGAAAGAAATATAATAAAATTCAAAAAAAGAATCACTGAGTTGGAAAAAGAATCACCCCCTTATGTCAGTATTTTGTTGAACCACCTTTTGCTTTAATTACAGCCTTTAGTTTGTTTGTTATATGTCTCCACCAACTTTACACAGTTAGATTTTGCAATATTTTCCCATTCTTGTTTGCAGAACTGCTCAAATTTAGGTAAATTTGATGGTGATTGTTTGTGGTCTGCAGTCTTTAAGTCATTGCACAGATTTTCAATGGGGTTTAAGTCTGGGCTCTGACTGGGCAATGCAAGGACAATCACCCTTTTCTGCATCAACCCCTGTGTGGTTATTTTTGATTGGGGGTTTGTCGTATAGACATGTGGACCTTGAAGGTGGCATCCCAGGCTTTTATAGGCAGGATGGGGTCCACCTCTCAGATGTGGGGCTGGATATATTTAATCCAGGCCTACAGTGTGGTATAGAGAAGGCCGCAGCTTTGAGGGTGGGCCGTGCTTGAGGTCTCAAGCCTGGCTTGTGGGGACGTTTATATTCTGATACAAGCTGTATTTATGTTGCTCGAGTTATAATAACTGAGCGATTGTATTGATGTTATGTTGAATATGGTTCTGTAATAATAAAGTTTTATTTTTGTCAATTTAGATAAATGCTTTAATCCAATAAAAGTGCAGCGGCCATTAATTGCCATAATTTCTTGTTCTCTTTATTATATTTATGGTTGTTGGGTAAGGTATTTATGTGGGTGAGTGTGGCCTACAATCTCAAGACATTTTGTTGTTTTAATACATAATGCTTTTTAACTGAATGGATAGCAAATAGAGTGAATCATTTCATCAATATGACACCATCAAATCCATCAAGTCTCCTAATGCCATTATTTCTAGAACGTATTTGTACAGCTAGTTTTATCTATTATGTACTGTACAGTTGTTATCAGTCTAATAAATACCAGCTATATTGAAAAATGCTATTTATTCACTCTCTTAAAATGGCAGACTATATGGTGTCAGAGATCATCAAGCTAAGATGCAGCGATTCACTCTTTCTATTTACTACGCATACAGTTAAAAGGCATTTTGTATTAAAATAACAAAATACTATCAGTTTATCAAAGTTCATAACGATATGGCTGTTTAAACTGGTTATTACTTTGAACGCACAGCCCCTTTTAGCCTGCCCAGGATTTTTGAAATCACACAAAACCCAGATAGGTTTATTTTATGCTTGGGTAGAACACCAATAATGAAACGGCTTATGGGAAATCTGCCTGTGTCTACAGATTTAAAGTAATTACTAAAACCTCTTCCTATGTGTCTGCATGTAAATGCAAGGGTTCCTTCTTCATAATCTGAAATAATGGAAAGTATAACAAAAAAAGTAATTGCACTGACTCTGATATGAAGTACTGTCATTACTGTTTTTGCAAATGTTATGTAAAAAATATTTAAAATAAAACACAATGAGCATTTCTCTGCATCATTTCTTTTTATCACTACTCATTCCTGAATGTGTATTTATGCATGTTGAGATAAAAAAAAAAAAAACATTTAAATCAGAATATGAATTTATAGTTCAAAGATCGGGTTCATTAACATTCACAGATTGTTTCCAAAAAAGGCATAGTGGTGTCAGGAGGCATAAAACAATGATTTGCAATGAACCAAAAAGAGCTGAAATCCACAAAACTTTTGGTCGCTGTGCCAAAACATTACTTTTTGGCTGTTTTTTCCATAAACTGAAACGTAGTTTGTATTTATTGCTCTCTGATTTTATTTCAGTGTCATCTGGCAACATACAGTGATGGTATTCTAGAGAAAAAATGATGTGGAATAAAACAACTGCTTGATTATACCCAGCAACTGCACACTCTTCTCTGACTTGTAATCATGCAAGATGATTTATGCTGATGTTTATCACTTTACTATAATGAGACTTATTTGATGGTGCAAACAATTTTTAAAGTGCCATTAGTCGGTGTTCACTTGTAGATTGCAAATCTTAGTTATGGGAGACACAAACACAAAAAAAATTACAAAATGCAGTTCCAAGGGCATTTACAGCCTTTTACAAACTTGCTAAAATCTTCACAGGATATTAGCTCATCCAACATGACCTCCATATGTGTGCACAGCCTATTGCATTCGGGTTTAAACCTCAAATACATATGTGTGTGTGTGTGTGTGTATATACATTGACAGTCAGTAGAGCAGTGGACGATGTCAGTAGGGCAGTCGTTTTTATTTGTATTATTTTATTATTATTTTTAGCAATTTTGTTTATTTATTTCACAATTTTTTTAGGAGCCCCGTTAGGGGTTTAAACAGATGGAATCTGTGCCGCACAGGGTGATTAGAGTGTGCCCAGGTACACCTAGCACATCCTGTGCGCATGCCTATGATGACCTTTTTGCTTGACATGGTTAAAATACATTGCAGAATGTTAAACCTCCAACACAATCCCAATACTTGACCTGATCATAACACTAATACAAAGCTATACAAAAATCCAAGATTTACCAGTTACCAGTTGCAAGAGTTTGACAGCCGTGACAACAGGCAGAAGGAACTGTGAACCTATTTATAAATTATGGGGACCCTTGCAAGTGTAATGTGTATTTCATTTCTCATTTTTTATATTGTACTATGAGAGGCAGCCATTGTTTTCCTGTGTCTGCCAAAGCTGACCATTGGGTATCGAGTGACATGGGATACATTGCTGGTAATGAGAATTTTGATTATGAAAGTGATCAGAGGTGTTTAGGAAGACATGAAGTTGTACCTACTTGAAGACTGTATAATGATTGATGACTGTACAGCTACAAATCTTACAGACCCTTGCACAGAGGTTTGTGCTGCTGGATGATTGATCTACTAATAAAGACACTGGTCCATCCTGTTCAATCTGATTGTGTGTATGTGTCCCTACCATTTTCAATACCTCTGTCCATGTGTGTTGTGAAACACATCTAACATTTCACACGGATGGTCCGTTCAGGTCCGCCTGTAAGTTTTTTTTGGTGGACCTGAACGGACCTCCATAGACCTCTATAGAGAGTCAGATGTCAGCGGTGACATGTCCGCTGACATCTGACCCGCTCCGATCCGAAAAAGTGTGATGGAGGAAAACCCTATTTTTCCATCCGTCTGTGGATCGGATCGGGTGACGACGGACTCTACGGTTCGTCGTCATCTGATCCTCCATAGGGGAGAGCGGCGCTCTGACAGGTCCATTCCTGCATAGAGTGCAGAGACAGACCTGTCATCTTCCTGCACAGCGGGGGATCGACGGAGCGACCCCCCGCTGTGCAGAGCAGGCTCCGTACACGGGCATGTCCGTGTGAAAGAGCCCTAAAAGTTTTTTGAATTTATCTAAATTCCCCGCTGACACCCCCAACTGTGGAAGGGAGTTCTACATCTTTACCATTCCAAAAGTAAAGTACTCCTTTGCAGTTTAAGACTGAACTGTTTCTTGTCTAACTTCATTGTGTATTAAAGAAAAAGAAAAAGAAAGCTGGAAACTTGAAGGATAGACGGATGGTGCAGCCCAACATGCGGGCATGGTGTGTAACACAGCAAATAACCATAGAAACTAAAAAACTAAAAATTGTGTACCTCATCATATTTATTAATCATATGCAAAAATAGTACATATAAAAACAGCACAGACCATGTAGCAAACACTTACCAGTCCTATCCCTCCCTCCCAGACTACCCTACAAAGCCCACCAATTGTTACAGGACTAACAGCGGGGCTCAATTTCATTAATCAGACTTTACATCCATCCCCCAGATGCAGCCGTCTGTTAGATTGCACTGCATTCGCTCATAGCTTTAAGGTGCAGTGCTCTCCCCTCAGCTGCTTGGATGGATGTATGAATCCCCATTGTTCAAATAACTATCTTTGCAGGTGTAGTCACCAGGGTTTTTCATCTCTGTGAGGGGTTAGCGGCATAGCCGCACATTCTCAGCTCCTTGGGGAGATCCCAGTGAGGCAGTTCATAGGTCTAGGGGGTGAGGGAATTGGTGGGGTTTGTAGGGTAGTCTGGGAGTGAGGTGGGGAGGGATAGGACTGGGAAGTGTTCGCTACATGGTCTGTGCTGTTTTTATATATTTATATATTTTTTCGTTTCTATAACTTCATTGTGTGATTGTGTGTCTTCCTTAAAAACCTACGATTAAATAGTTTTCTTTCAATGATACAGTCACCATTTAAAGATTTGTACAGTGGGAATAGAAAAGAATCACCCCCTTTAAAATAATCACATTTTGATGCTTTACAGCCTGAACTGAAGAGTTTTTTTTTTTTTATCCAGCTGTATTTACTCTGCAACTTCCAGCATGTCAGAGAAAGAAATATAATAAAATTCAAAAACAGAATCACTGAGTTGGAAAAAGAATAACCCCCCTTGTGTCAGTATTTTGTTGAACCACCTTTTGCTTTAATTACAGCCTTTAGTTTGTTTGTTATATGTCTCCACCAACTTTACACAGTTAGATTTTGCAATATTTCCCATTCTTTTTTGCAGAACTGCTCAAATTTAGGTAAATTTGATGGTGATTGTTTGTGGTCTGCAGTCTTCAAGTCATTGCACAGATTTTCAATGGGGTTTAAGTCTGGGCTCTGACTGGGCAATGCAAGTACAATCACCCTTTTCTGCATCAACCCCTGTGTGGTTATTTTTGCTGTGTGCTTTGGGCTATTGTCATGTTGGAATGTAAACCTTCTTCCCATTGACAACTTTTTTCCTCAATAATTTGATGGTATTCTGCCCAATTAATTTTACCTTTTTATCCTGACAAGTGCTCCAGTCCCTGCTGCAGAAAAACACTCCCATAAAAGGAGATTACCACCTCCATGCTTTACTGTAGGAATGGTGTTGTTTAGATGGTGAGCTGTATTGTATTTCCACCAGACATCGTTTGATCTGAAGGCTTCAGATGCACTAGTGGGGACTGAAATGCTCCAGGAAAGCTCTTTACACATTGAGCTAATCAAAATGAATACAGCTGATCACAGTTGAAAGTCAAATGGCTTTGTGCGGATTGTTTTGTTTGCGTGTATCTAGTAATGTTACTTTGAGGTATAAGTATAAGTACTCTGCAGTGTATAAATGTGCTTTTACTAAACAAAATGCTTTACATACAAAGCTATTACAATATTAGGAATACAATTCAAGACTGACAGATAACAAGCAAGATGCTAACTAATTCCTAGCAAATGAGCAGCCTATGGTCTGTAAACAGTAGAAATACACTTAAAAGTTACTTAACTCCAGTTACTGTGTGTTCCTGATCTCTGTATCCAACGAGGACTTCTTCAGGTATCTTCTGGCTGGTACAGACCTTCAGTGATGTTAAGGCATTGTGGAGTTCTGTCCAGCTTACGCCTGACAACCTTTTATATGTCTGGTTGTCAAGGCTCTGTCGACGACGGTTACAAACTCTACCTTTAACTTAGTTACAAAACAACAGAATGCACCAACTTTACCATTTTCAATTAGAGAGGTATTCTCAAATTCTACCTCAAGATGCCACTATGGTATCATACATGTCATAGATTATATCTGCCAGGTTGTCAATCTATTGTTTATAATAGTTGCACAACAATAAACTGAACAACAGTCAATTAAAATGCAACAATGGTATCTAAATTCCCATTGTTTGAGGACAGCCTGTGTAATTGTTAGCCAGGCATTCGTTTGAGAAGCATCGACCTGATTTCTGTTTTGGTGACAAACTACTAAACAGACTGTTCCACACCTGCACTAAAGTCTGAGATATAAAATCATAATATTTATCAAACGCAACACACTCAGCGTCGGTTCACATAGGGGCAGTCCGAATTACAGCGCAACTTTGCAAGGCGACTTGGGGGCGACTTCAGCGCAACTTACAACATGACTTCAAGTTGCCCCCAGGATAGGCTACTTTGCCTGTGGCCAATCAGAGCTAATCAGCTCTTGTGACATAATTGATGTTCCTGTTCTCTTCCTGGGTAAATTATTTTCTTTTTCCTGTAAAGTAGCTTCACTATAGATGAGGATCTGACTTGGAGGCGAATTCCATTAAGATCTATGGGTACAAGTCGCCTAGAAGTCGCCTTGAAGTAGTACAGGATCCTTTTCTGAAGTTGGAGCGTACATTAAGACGGCTCTCATTATATAACTATAATGTAATTCCTAATGTCAAGCGACTTGGGGCGACTTGAGGGCTGACAAGTCGGATCCCAAATCGTTGTAGTGTGAACCGACACTAATTGAGTTCAAGTCGTTTTTAGGAAGGGGGGTGATATTTCTTTCAAACTCCGTGATTCTGTTTTTTTTTTTTTTTTTTCTGACCTGTTAGTGTTATATCTTTCACTTGGATGGTATAAGTTGCACTGGGTGAATACAGCTGGATAAAACAAAAGGCTGCAAAGCAACAAAATGTGATTATTTTAAAAGACGGGTGATTTGTTCTATACCCACTGTATATCATGATTATATCTCCTCTTAAAGCGGTAGTTAACTCCACTATAACATTTCCTTTTTAGGGAACACCAGGCGGGTTATGCCATAATGTGCTAGTATGCACAGCATATTAATACATCATGGTGGACTTACCTGTGAAACTTACCTATAGGGCTCCAGTGGGATCGATCCAGTGGGCCCCCCCGCTGCTTCCATCTTCACCTGGTCTTCTTTTTTGGGTTTCCGTGCCTTTGGCCATTTGTTAGCCTGGGCCTTGATGTCCCTCCCAAGCATGCGCACAGGAGTCACATCGCTGCGACAAGGAATTGGGGCCGTAGATGTTCGCTGAGCGACTCAGTGTACATGATGGCTGACAGGCAGGAGGATGCATTTATGGCAGAGAAGAATGATAGGGTCCCTTCTGTCATAAATACCCTGTCTGTCACAACATTTTGGAAAATCTAACTTCACTTCCACTTTAAGCGTATCTTCTCCAGGGAGAATAAATGTAATGTTTGTAGTCACTCATCATGAGGTCCTCAACTGAGGTCCTCCAGCCCCCTTAATAGCTATGTTGTCCTGCTCTGGACTCTCTCCATTTCAAGGACATCCTTCCTGAGGATTGGTGACCAATACTGCACCACATACTCAAGATGTAGCTGCCCCAGAGTTTTGTAAAGTAATAGAACTGTAGTTTTATTTCTTGAGTAAAAACCCTATCAGTGGCGGCTGGTGCTCAAAATTTTTGGGGGGGCGCAAACAAACAGCCTCACTGTGCCCATCAAACGCTGCCACTGTGCCTATCAAACGCTGCCACTGTGCCCATCAAACGCTGCCACTGTGCCCATCAAACACTACCACTGTGCCCCAAGTGCTGCCACTGTGCCCCAAGCGCTGCCATTGTGCCCCAAGTCCTGCCACTGTGCCCCAAGTGCTGCCACTGTGCCCCAAGTTCTGCCACTGTGCCCCAAGTTCTGCCACTGTGCCCCAAGTGCTGCCATTGTGCCCCTCAAGTGCTGCCATTGTGCCCCTCAACCTTGTCTCGGTGTGCAGCGCGCGGTGTCCCCTCATCTTCCCCTCATCTTCCGCTGTCTTCTGCTATGATTGGACGCCCCTGCGCCTGTGACTTCAGCCAATCAGGTGACAGGTAACAAACCCGGCAACCTGATTGGCTGAGAGGCGGGTCTGTGTTAGCGAAGCGATGTATTCGCTTCTCTAACACAATACTGTGTAATCAGCGAACGCACAGCAGTGCGCCCGCTGTTTACACTTATGGAAGCCTATTAGAGCACACCGCTCTCCTAGAGCTTCTGCTATGATTGGACGCCTAGGGGCCGGACACCTGAATAGGGGGCGGCAGCGGTGACAATAGATAGATTGGCTAGCCTTGCTTGCTGCAACTTGGCATTGCATGCTATTGCTGAGCCTGTAATCTACTAGGATCCCCAGATCCTTTTACATCCTTAATTCCCCCAGAGGTTTTCCTCCTAGCAAGTAACTTGCATGCATATTTTTTAGCTCCCATGTGCATTACTTTACATTTTTTAATGCATTATGCAGTGCCTTGAAAAAGTATTCATACCCCTTGAAGGACCAACACAAAGTGGCACATAATTGTGAAGTGGAAGGAAAATGATAAATGGTTTTCTACATTTTTTAGAAATAAATATCTGAAAAGTGTGGCGTGCATTTGTATTCAGCCCCCCTGAGTCAATACTTTGTAGAACCACCTTTCACTGCAATTACAGCTGCAAGTCTTTTTGGGGATGTCTCTACCAGCTTTGCACATCTAGAGTGACATTTTAGCCCATTCTTCTTTGCAAAATAGCTTAAGCTGTGTCAGATTAGATGGAGAGCGTCTGAACAGCAATTTTCATGTCTTGCCACAGATGCTTCAATTGGATTTAGGTCTGGACTTTGACTGGTCCATTATAACACATGAATATGCTTTAATCTAAACCATTCCATTTTAGCTCTGGATGTATGTTTAGGGTCATTGTCCTGCTGAAAGGCGAATTTCTGCCCCAGTCTCAAGTCTTTTGCAAACTCTAACAGGTTTTCTTCTAAGATTGCCCTGTATTTGGCTCCATCCATCTTCCCATCAACTCTGACCAGCTTCCCTGTCCCTGCTGAAAAAAAGCATCCCCACAACATGATGCTGCCACCACCATGTTTCATGGTGTGTTCGGGGTGATATGCAGTGTTAGATTTCAATCACACATAGCACTTTGCTTTTAGGCCAAAAAGTTTAATTTTGGTCTCATTTGACCAGAAAACCTTTTTCCACGTTTGCTGTGTCCCCCACATGGCTTCTCGCAAACTGCAAACGGGACTTCTTACGGCTTTCTTTTAACAATGGCTTTCTTCTTGCAACTTTTCCATAAAGTCCAGATTTGTGGAGTACATGACTAATAGTTGTCCTGTGGAGAGATTCTTTCATCTGAGCTGTGGATCTCTGCAGCTCCTCCAGAGTTAACATGGGCCTATTGGCTGCTTCTCTGAATAATGCTTTCCTTGCCTGGCCTGTCAGTTTAGGTGGAGGGATATGTCTTGGTAGGTTTTCAGTTGTGCCATACTCTTTCCATTTTCGGATGATTGATTGAACAGTGCTCCATGAGATGTTCAAAGCTTGGATTTTTTTTTTTTATAACCTAACCCTTCTTTAAACTTCTCCACTTTATCCCTGACCTGTCTGGTGTGATCCTTGGCCTTCATGATGCAGTTTCTTCACTAAGGTTCTCTAACAAACCTCTGAGGGCTTCACAGAACAGCTGTATTTATACTGAGATTAAATTGCACACAGGTGGACCCCATTTACTAATTAGGTGGCTTCTGAAGGCAATTGGTACCACTAGATTTTAGTTAGGGGTATCAGAGTAAAGGGGGCTGAATACAAATGCACCCCACACTTTTCAGATATTTATTTGTAAAACATTTTGTAAACCATTTATCATTTCCCTTCCACTTCACAATTATGTGTCACTTTGTGTTGGTCACATAAAATCTCAATCATTTTTTTTTTTTTTTTTACGTTTTTAGTTGTAACATGACAAATAGTGGAAAATGTCAAGGGATATGAATACTTTTTCAAGGCACTGTAGCTGTCCACTCCTATATTTTAACTAGGTCTTCTAGTGAAGTTGTTGTGCTGTTCTTTGGATGTATAAGAAGTGGGGGAGGAGTAGGAGCACTTCTATGCACTGCGATTCATCTTCTCTGATTGTTGTGGTGACCATTATCACTCCAACAAAAGTGATGGGGAAATCCCAAATTTTAGAGTTGTCTCCAGAACAAGATGTGAAGGTAAATCTTCCAATTGAGATCTATTCCAGTGACAATGGCCGAAGAGGGGAGTTCCTCTAACTTAGTGTTGCATCTTTGAGATCAAGAGTCAAGAGAAATCTCCCCAATGGGAAAATGGTTTTAAACCTGCCTGACTCTTAAAAAATAATTTTGAATATACACACATTTTTTAAGAAGCCAATTGGAGATTTCAACTGAAATTGTAGTTCTTTATTCTACAAAATGCAAAAACAGAAATATGTTGACCACACACAAACAATAAAATTGTTTAAGATTCCCCCCCCCCCCCCCCCACATAGTATTGCTGACTATTATTTTATTCTTGTCATGCTACGTACAAAAAGGCAAAACTGTGGTTAGTTTCCATTTTATTATTCACTTTGTGATATTGCCTTTGGTCCGTCTTGCTGTCAGAATCAGACAGATCCGCAGAATAGAAGGTAAGTCACCGAGCTTCCAATATGTTAAGCTAGATCTGAGCAGATGTGATATTTTAAAGCCTAGAAAAGCCCAGAGGAAAAATTGCATCTGTCTAGCAGAAACGATTTGGGATAACAAAGTCACAGATGAATATGCGCTTAAGCACTACGAGATTTACAAATAAACAAGCTTGATCACCCTGTCTAACCCAGAGAGCTTTGTTTGTTTGCTTTTGATAGTTTTAAATGCCCTTGTCTTTATACGTGTGGCCATTTTGCAAAATGAAACCATATTTATTAGACTTGGTCAAGGTCAACTCTGGTCTGCCTTCATGAAGCAGATATCAAAGATCCCACTGTATTGTAGATTAAACTTTAAAGCGGTTCTGCACTCTTTTTTTTTTTTTTGGGCTATAGGGCATATAGCTCAATTGGGGGACTTACCTGTTCCATCTTCCATCTCGATCGCCGCCGGTTTTCATCTTCATCTTCTTCTTGTCTTCTTCTTGTCTGCTGGGGTCCATCTTGCCTGTGGGCATGTGAAACCCCACAGGCACTTTAGATGGCCCAGCATGCACCGCCGTTACTCGCGCGTGCGCAGTAACGGCACATCTGCCGACATCTCACGAGATTTCGGCAGATGTGGCCGAAATCTCGGGAGATTTCGGAAGATGTGGCCGAAATCTCGCGAGATTTCGGAAGATGCCCGCACTGACTCCTGGGATCAATGACACCAGATCCCAGGAGACAGTGCGGCGTGACGACGATCGACGCAAAGACCCCGCCCGCCGCCGAAGAAAGAGAAGACCGGAAGTCATCAATTACAAAGTAAAAAAAAAAATAAAAATAAAAAAACATTTCATTTAGTACTCTTTGCCTGATTTGGAAGGCAAAGAGATTTACTAAATGAAATGGGTGCAGAACCGCTTTAATTCAAATTGATCCAGCTCCAAACTGGCTGCATCTTGTATATACAGTACATGTATGGTAAGTTTACTTTATTTCTGCAATATGGAATTTTCCCAAAATACATATATTTTAAGTGTTGCGCATCTGTTCTGTCTCAGTGAGTAAATACTCAGTAAGTGCTCCCTATACAATCCTCCCTCATTTAACCCTTTCATGACTAAGCCTATTTCTGACATTTGGTGTTTACAAGTTAAAATCCGTATTTTTTTCTAGAAAATTACTTAGAACCCTCAAACATTATATATATATATATATATATATATATATATATATATATATATATATATATATATATATATATATATTTAGCAGAGACTCTAGAGAATAAAATGGCGTTTGTTGCAATATTTTATGTCACATGGTATTTGTGCAGCAGTGTTTTAAACGCAACTTTTTGGGAAAAGGGACGCTTTCATGAATTTAAAAAAAACAAAACAGTAAAGTTAGCCCAATTTTTTTTTGTATAATGTGAAAGATGTCACGCTTTATAATTGTACGCACTCATGGAATGGCGACAAACTACGGTACCTAAAAATCTCCACAGGCGATGATTTAAAAAATGTTTTACGGTTACCAGGTTAGAGTTACAGAGGAGGTCTAGTGCTAGAATTATTGCTCTCACTCTGATGATCGCGGCGATACCTCACATGTGTGATTTGAACACCGTTAACATATGGTTTTCTTTGCTGCGCGAGCTCGCGGGGGCGGTGGCGCTTTAAAAAAAAATGTTTTTTTCTTATTTATTTGATTTATTTTTATATAATTAAATTGTGTTTAAAAAAAAAAAAAAAAAAATTTTGATCA
>CM053027.1:111166425-111643925 GCA_028564925.1 Lithobates sylvaticus
CTTGTGCTGTCCTGAACGACTCCCGGAAAAGGACGTTACCGGTAAGTAACTCCGTTTTTCCCCATCCGTCTTTCAGGACAGCACCATAGAGAGGATAAGCGAGCACCTTACCTTAGGGTGGGACTACTGCCTGCAGAACTTTACGCCCAAAGGCTTGGTCCTTCGCTGACAGCAGGTCCAACCTGTAGTGCCTTACGAACGTATCAAAGCTGGACCATGTTGCCGCCCTACAGATCTGCTCTGGAGAAGCACCAGCCCACTCAGCCTGCGAAGTCGCCACTGCCCTGGTGGAATGCGCTCTAATCCCATCCGGGGGCTCCACTCCCCCCGCTACATAAGCCTGTCTGATGGCTAACCTAATCCATCTGGCTATCGTCCGTCTAGAGGCCCTAGACCCTTTTTTAGCTCCTGAAAACAATACAAAAAAGGAATCAGACTTCCTATAATCCTTTGTACTCTCCAAGTACTGGAGGACGCACCTCCTAACATCCAACTTATGAAATGTGCGTTCCTGTTCCCTCACAGGGTTTACACAGAAGGTAGGCAAAATTATTTCTTGGCCTCTATGAAAACTTGAAGCCACTTTAGGTAAAAATGCCGGATCAGTTCTAAAAACCACCCGATCCGGAAATATCTGAAAAAAAGGTGCCCTAATGGAAAGGGCCTCGAGTTCACTTACTCTTCTTGCCGTGGTGATCGCCACCAAAAACACCGTTTTGAGGGTGATCGACCTCAACGTACAAGCCTCCAATGGTTCAAACGGTTCACCAGTGAGGGCTTGTAACACTAAAGAAAGATCCCATACTGGAAAAGAGGATACTCTTACTGGCCTCTGCCTGTTCAGAGCTTTAAAAAACCTAGATATCCAGGGATCTAAAGCTAACTGTTTTTCCAAATATACACTTAAAGCAGACACTTGTCCTTTCAGTGTGCTAACAGCCAACCCCTTGTCTGCCCCCGCTTGCAGAAATTCCAGTACCGCTACCGGACTGCTTGTGTCGAAGGAACTATCCGCACACCAACTATTAAAGCGTTTCCACACTTTCAGGTAGATAGCTTGCGTCTCCTTTTTTCTGCAACTTAGTAGGGTTGACACCAACCGATCTGAGAACCCTTTGCCCTTCAGCAATTCCTCCTCAGTAGCCAAGCAGCCAGGTTCCACCGCTCCACCTGAGGACAACAGATTGGACCCTGGGACAGAAGATCTTCCTGGAATGGCAGAATCCACGGGGGTTCCACTGCCAGACTCTTCAAGATGGAAAACCACGGCCTCCTGGGCCAATGAGGTGCTATCAGAATGAGAGTTGTGCTCTCCAACTGTAGCTTCCTCAGTACTGCTGGAATTAGTACAGGAGGGGGGAAGGCATAGCACTTGGAGAACTCCCAGCTCTGAGCCAGTGCGTCCACTCCAAGTGCTCCGTCCCATCTGCTCAGGGAGAAGAACAGATCTGTTTTTCTGTTTTCCCTTGAAGCGAAGAGGTCTATACAAGGCATCCCCCACCTCTGGGTAATTGCCTTGAAGACATCCTGGTTCAAAATCCAGTCGCCTTCTCTCAGCTTTCTCCTGCTGAGAAAATCCGCAACCTGATTTTGATCCCCTTTTAGATGTACCGCCGACAGGGACAGAATATTTGTCTCGGCCCACCTGAGAATGGTGCTTGTCAAGCTCCACAGAGACCTGCTTTTGGTACCTCCCTGCCTGTTGAGGTATGCTACTGCAGAGGAGTTGTCTGACCTGACTCTCACATGTTGACCCTGGAGTTCTTCCTGAAAGGCTCTGAGCGCCAACTCTATGGCTTTCAGCTCCCTCCAGTTCGAGGATTCCCTTGCCTCTTGCTTTAGCCAGGTGCCCTGAACCATCCGGGAACCTAGATGAGCTCCCCAACCTGTGCCGCTTGCATCGGTCGTGATGGTTTTGGATACCGGGAGGACCCATTCCAAACCCTGGGAAAGATTGGCCCCTTTTCTCCACCACCAAAGTGACCTCTTTACCTGACTTGGTACCTCTATCAGAGCATCCAGGGAATTCTGACTGTGGTCCCAAATTCCCAGTATGAACAGTTGTAAAGGGCGAAAATGCAGCCCTGCCCACTGTACTGCTGGGAGCGAGGATGTCAATAGCCCTAGGGCTGACATGGCTTTCCTTATTGAGATCTGTTGATTGCCCTGCAAGAGCAACATCGCCCTGTCCACCTTCTGGATTTTTTCTTCCGGAAGAAAAACTTTTTGTTTTGTTGAATCCAACCTGTAGCCCAGGAAGATGATTTTCTGCGATGGGGTCAGGCTGGATTTTTCCAGGTTCAAGAGCCATCCTAGATTTTCGAGGATTTCCCTTGTTACCTGCAGATCTCTGGACAGCTGCTCTGGGGAGGAAGCAAATAGGAGCAGATCGTCTAGATATGCGACTATTGCGATGTTTCTGAGTCGCAAGAAGGCCAGAACCTCCACCATGACTTTGGTGAATATACGGGGGGAAGAAGATAGCCCGAAGGGAAGAGCCCTGAATTGTAGATGCACTATCCCTTCTGGGGTCTTCACCGCCAACCTGAGGAACTTCTGGTACCCCTCTGCTATGGGGATGTGCAGATAGGCATCCTTCAGGTCTATGGACGCCATGAAGCAATTCTGGGGAAGAAGTGCTTTTACCGAATAGATCGAGTCCATTCGGAACTTCCTGTATGTAACCGAGACGTTCAGGGGCTTCAAGTTCAGGATAAGTCTGAACTTTCCCGATGGTTTGCGGACCACAAAGATGTGGGAATAGAAGCCCCTGCCTGTCTCTTCCACCGGAACTCGGGTTACCACCTCTTGTTCCTCCAACTCCTGTAGAGAGGAAAGAAGAGCTGAAGCCTTCTCTGCACATTTTGGTAGCATGGTGACCAGAAGCCTGAGAGGTGGGGGTTTTGAAAACTCCAACCTGTAACCCCTCCTTATAATCTCCAAAATAAAATGGTTGGAGGTGATCAACTCCCACTGTGGGAGGAAGTATCCCAGTCTTCCTCCCACCTTGGTTCCGTCATTTAGACTTTTTGGGCTGTTCAGGAGGGCGAAAAATAGCTCCCCCACGCCCTTTGCCCTTCTGCCAAACTTTTTTCTGTTGCTCATTTTTAGGAGGTTCAAACTTCCTCCTGGGTTGAACCCTCCTTTTGGCTTCTGCAAATTTCTTTTTGAGAGGAAAGGCCTTTTTCCTGTCGGCCGTCCTATCCAAGACGGCCTCCAAGCCAGGACCGAACAACAAGTCCCCTGTGAGGGGAATACCGCAGAGCTTGACTTTTGACGCGCTATCTCCTTGCCACGTCTTAAGCCAAAGGGCCCGCCTTGCTGAGTTGGACAAGGCTGCTGACCTTGCTGACATCCTTACTGACTCCGCTGAGGCGTCAGCCAGATAAGCTACTCCATTAAGGAGCATAGGAAAGGAAGACAGGATTGTTTCCTTAGGAGTTCCTGCCTCAATGTGCGCCTTAATTTGCGTCAACCAGTACTCCATGTTCCGTGCCACCACTGTGGACGCCATGGCGGGTTTGAGGTTGCCTATTGATGAATCCCAGGATTTTTTCAATAAAGAGTCCATCCTTTTATCCATAGGATCTGGGAGGGCTCCCATATCCTCAAAGGCAAGGTCTGTGTGCCTAGAGACCTGTGAGAAGGCCGCATCTAGTTTAGGAATTTTATTCCACACTAGAGCTTCCTCCTCTGCAAAAGGAAACCTCCTTTTCAAACTTCTTGAAAAGAATGGTTTCCTTTCCGGGTCCTGCCATTCTTTTTTAATGGCGTCGACCAGTACTTCATGGACCGGAAACACTTTCCTTTTCTGTTCCCCTAAGCCCCTGTACATTTGGTCATGGAGCGATAGCTTTTTCCTTTCTTCCTGGATTCCCAAAGTGGTGTGAATAGCTCCCAAAAGCTCTTCCACTTCCTCCAGAGAAAGCTTGTAGCGAGAGGTTCTCGTGGACTCGCCATCCACCTCCTCTCCCTCGGATTCCCCTTGGGAATCAGAAGCAACGCTATCTGGCTCCTCCTCAATCTCTTCTCTAGAGCCCCCCGGATTCTCACCACTCGCCGAGGGAGCATCCGTTAGGCTTGGCGCAACACTCTGCTGTGCTGGTGGAGGGTTAATCTGAGTCTGCGGAAACTGAAAACTAGAGAAGAGCGTTTTAAAAGATTGTACGGTGTTTGCTAGTTCCTTGACGGACGCAGCTAACTCCGTATTTTGCTCCGCTGACTGCTCCCTCACTAGCCCCTCTATACATTCCCTACAGAGTGCTTTAGACCACGATTCCCCCATTGTGGCTCTGCACGAAGGGCATTTTCTCTTTGAATTGTGGGGCGATTTGGTTTTCTCAGCAGACTTGCTCTGAAAAAAGACAAACATAAAAGAGAGCAGTCAGACTCCCCTTAACCACCAGCAAAACACACAGAGGGCCACCAGGGGTGCTATAACTTTGACCACCACCACCAGGGTCCTAGTTACCCCCCATCTTCCCCACCACCAAGGGAGACAAACACACCTGTGGAGCTTACAGGTTGTCTAGTAAGGGAACACCACCCCAGGGTTCCACTTACCTTAGAGTGGCTGGTGCAGGCATCTCCAGGAGCCGTTCGGGAAGCCTCTACTTCCGACATTTCCCGCTGAGGATCGGTGGTGCCTTCGCTTCCGAACGCTTGTCGCTACAGGCCGAAAATGAAGCAGCACCAGCCCAAAACGCTCGTTCCGCTTTTCAAATCCCGCGGCCGGAACCGGAAGCCGCGGAACGAACGGAAGCACTGACCTCCGTCGGAAATGACGTCACCCGCCATCCGACCCGGCGCACTGAGCTCCACGCCGAACATGGCGGCCTCCAGTGCTTCCGTTGGCGTCCCCCTGGACAGGAGAAGAGCGGAACCCTCCGGCTTACAGTTTCCCCAAAAGAAGCCGGAGGTGCGTGAAAAAAAGGTCAGTCCAGTCCCCGGCTTCCCCAGCCTCACGGACCGCACGATAGGATGGGAGGGAGGTAGAGAGACCCCTGCTCCCCCCCCCCCTTCTCTGGAAACGATCGGCTTTAGCCTCCCTGGCTATTCAGCCCTTGGCTCCATAGCGGTGTCTCCCCACCGGAGGAAACACCATAACTGAGGGACTGGCAGGACGGTGGGGGCTTAAATTTCAAAATCTAAGGCGGTGTTTCCTGAAAGGGGAGGAGCCAGGGTCTCTCTCTATGGTGCTGTCCTGAAAGACGGATGGGGAAATATCCCAGCTTAACTGTTTCAGAGTAGCCCTCCATTGGAACACATCTTATTCTTCCCAGTAATGCTGCCACCCAATATTAGAATCCTAGGACTGGTTTTGACATATATTTTCTTTAATATGGTTAGGACAAAAAAGAGAACCCCCCCCCCCCCCCCCTTTTTTTTTTTTTATTCAAGGATGTAATATATAATCTTCTGTCAAGCCAATTTCACCTCTATGGAAAGAAGCCAATCTCATTGCAGTAATGGCTCCTCCCTGATCAGAGGTTTAATTTGGAGAATGGGAGCTGCATAGCAATTTTCCGCTGTTGTGCTATCACTTTAGTTTACATTGAACGCAGATTTTAAAAAACACTCCTAGCTGCTATAGCCATGAGTGTTTCCCCTTGTTAAACCAACTGTCACTGCCTGATCACTTCCACACATTCTGGAAGGTACAACAACTTGTGCTTGATTAGCTTCAGCTGAGTGCAGGATAGAAATTAGAGGTCTAAGGACTCCTTCACACGATCAGACCGTCTATCTGTTTTTCATCCACCTGTCAACAGACGACAATGCATTCCTATGGGCAAACGGATCTGGTCCGTGGTTTTTTTTTTTTTTTTTTTTTGAATGTACATGGCTACGTCGAGATCTGACGTTAACGGACAATGTCTGTCAACGTCCGATCATTTAAGATCCGTTTTTAAGAATTTTTTTGTTTTATATGTGAACTCAACCTATGACCAAGGCAGTAGTTGGACAATAGGAAGTGTATCTCCCCCCAAGGAGAAATATGGCCAGAGTTGTCTCCCAGGAGCAACTAATAAACCTGGTTCATGAAAGGCCAGGCTTGTGGGACTCAACAGGTCGGGACCACAGTGACAAAGCGGCAAAATTGTTAGAATACATCACACTACACAGCACGGACAAGGACACAGCAAGGACCAGCAACTCGCTGTAAACGGATTAAAATGGATGTAAACAGGTAAATTAACGGATGTGAAAGGAAGACGGATAAAAACGGAGATTAAAGCAATGGATAAGAACTGATACGTTTGTAACGTGGCTAAACTGACGGTGCCCGTGTGAATGAGGCCTAATAGACCATTGTGGTCTCGTTAAGGAGCACTTGTCATTGTGCTATCAGCCCCCTATGTGATAGCAACGGAGCTTACTAACTCCAAAGAAATATGAAAGTAACACAATCAACAAAAGAAAAGAGAAGGGTGCAGCAGTTGATACAGAAATGTATTTCTGTGTGTGTATGTGTGTGATATATATATATATATATATCTCCAAATGGCTACTCACATGGGTAGGGTACAAACAGGCATGCAAAATAGTCTATGACTATTTTATTTAATTTTTTCCTCTGCAGCAGCTGGGGCAGAGAAATTTGCCTGCTTTAGTCTACAGCCGGTGGTGTGCTGCTGGCAGATGTGCTGCAAGGACCTGTGACACCCTTCGTTATACCATACCATACAGTAGGGGTAGACCTGAATGTGAGGAAGAGCAAACAATCCCTTGTGTGGCTTTCAGGTGCTTTTGCCAACGGGCTGAGTGGTGGGAGGTCAAATGCCTTGTCAAGCATTTGGTACCCAAATGACTGGTGTATTTGCCATGCTTGAGGTAAAGTTTGCAAATTGCAACAGTGCGATCGTCTGCACATGTGCTAAATAAAGCAGAGACAGCTGAGCTGTGGGGAGTGGGCCGGGAGATAACAGCTCCACAATGTGATGAAATAGGGTGGCTGCTCTCTACTCTTCCATGATGGCTGCCTTGTTGGGGTTGTACCTCATCCTCACTTTCCTCCTCTATCTACCACCCAAGTCACATCAGTGACATCTTCATCATCACTGGAGCCAACTTGGCAATACGCTGCAGTTGGGGAAACATGACTGGCAATTTGTTGTTTTACTAGTGTTCTCCCCTCTCTGTAGGCTCATGTTCCTACCTTCTTCAACCTCAGAACCAACATCCGGATCAAGTAATACCTGTGCATTGTCAAGGAGCAAGTAGCTGAGGCTGTGTTCAAATAACTCAGCTGACTCTTCCATGCATGATGCTGGGGCTATGGCAGGAGTAGCTGTGGACAAGGATGGTGCCGTCCCCACGTGTTGGGAGCCCAAGACTGAAGCCAGCGCTATCACTTGCTTTCCATAGAGCTGATGGGTACCGGCACATCCCCAATCATTTCTATGGTATTGGAAACCAGAAGCGACAAGTATTTTTTTTGTCACTTTCAGTTTCGCGGCAGGATGTAAACAAAGGCATTTTTGGCCTGGGAAAGGATCTTATTGCACTGATCTTGGTGTGATCAGATGCTTTTAAGGGCAGAGGAGCGATCTGGGGTCTAATATACCCCAGATCTATCAGTAAAGAGTACCTGTTATTGCTTGTTATCACAAGGGATGTTTACATTCCTTGTGATGGCAATAAAAGTGATACTTTTTTTTTTTTTTTTTTAAAGAGACCATGTTAAAAAAAAAAATATATATATATAAAATTATATGTAAAGCGCCTCTTACAGGCAAATGCATACGTAAGTCGAGCGTGCATATGTAAATGGTGTTTGCACCACACGTGAGGTATCGCTGTAAATGTTATAGCAAAAACAATAATTCTAGCACTAGACCTCCTGTGTAACTCTAAACTGATAACTTCTAAAAGCTTTAATAGCATTGCCTATGGAGATTTTTAGGTACCAAAGTTTTTGGTGGCGTTATACAGGTGTACGCAATTTTATAGCATTACATGTTTAGGTATCTGTTTACTCTGCGCAACATCATCTTTTCTATTTTTCCAAACAATTGGATATTGTTTGAGTGCACTAAAATTCATTAAATTGTTTTTTTTCCCCAAAAAAATGGCATTTGAAACCCTGTTGCACAAATACCATGTGACATAAAAAGAGAAAAAAAAATAATATTTGCAAAACTCACCAATTTATTCTGTAGGGCTTCTTCAAAAAAAATATGTTTGGGGATTCTTAGTAATTTTCTAGCAAAATTTTTTACATGTCGAAGAGAAATGTCAGAATTGATCTGGTAGGGAAGTAGTTAAAGTCTCAAACCACTGGATCAGCTCGAGTGTCCATGAAAGTGCTGTCTGAACATTTGTACAGGAGGGGGGGGGGGGGGAGTACAGCGGTATGACTTCATCCTGTGCGGCTTCTGCTTTATTGTTCAATGGTAGGCCAGATGAAGGTCTAGACCAGGCTGTGTTGCGCAACCACATTGTAGTTAACAAAGAGGTCCATGACCTGGCAGAAATGTGTGAATTACAAATTCTCAGCTTACATGCAGTATAAGTATTACAGCAGCTGTCTGCCTTTTGCGTTCAGCTTTAAATTCAGTAAACAAGTACAAAAATTCTCCTCCTAATTATACTCTGCTTTTGTTTTCCTCCAGGTATCCCCAATGCTTGTATATGCTGGAGTTGCTACAGTATGAACATTTCCGAAAAGAGCTAGTGAATGCCCAGTGTGCCAAGTTTATTGATGAACAGCAAATATTACACTGGCAACACTATTCCCGCAAGCGTATGAGACTCCAGCAAGCTCTGGTAGAGCAGCAACCACAGAACAACACCATTGGAAAATGACACCTTCATTAGCTGTATATACAACCCATATCTAAAGAATTACGTACTGTTACAGAATGTAAATACTGGCGCCCATTGGCTAAAAAAAAATGGACTTGAACTTCGTATCACTTTGTTACCTACGCTAATGTCAATCTCTCTGTAACATTCTGCATAGCATGTGATGTCAGTAGTGAAGACGGATACTGTTTTGTGTATTATACTACTTCTTTCCAGCACATGAATCTACTGTTACTGGCACACCATGCATGGTCTGAACTATCCGCCCTGAAAGGTTTTGGTAGATTAGCCAATCGTGTTCGGCCCCCCTTTTTTTTTTTCATATTGAGGGTTGATAATCCCCCCCAAAAAAGTCAGGTTTGTGTGGATGCTGTCAGGGTAACTTCCTCATCACCTACCTACAGGATATCTCTTAGTAGTTCAACTTTTAACACTGCTAAGCAGTTCAGTACTTTACAACATTCTGTGTGAGGTAGAATAAGTGGTAAGTCCATGGAGGTGGAAGATGGACTTGCAATGAACAGCGCTGTCTCTGTTCTACTGAACAGATATAGTCATATGAACACAGAGGGGCTGACTTACTAAAGGCTGTGTGCATTTTTCAAGTGCAGTTCCTCCAGAGCTTCGTCAATGAGATGAAGCGTCACTTTGCAAAGAATACCCAATCAAAATGCATTTTTTTTACTCAAACCTGATTGGTTGATGGAAGTAATGTCCCTCTCATTTAATAAGCTCTGGAGCAACTGCACTTGCAAATTGTACAGTCTATTTGCCTTTAACTTCAGCCCCGGAAGGATTTACCCACTTCCTGGCGAGGCCATTTATGCGATACGGCACTGTGTTGCTTTAACTGACCATAGAGCGGTCGTGCAATGTTGTACCCAAACAAAATTGTATGTCTTTTTCCCCACAAATAGCTTTCTTTTGATGGTATTTGACCACCTCTGCGGTTTTTATTTTTTGCGATAAAAAAAAAAAAACTGATTCATTTTGGAAAAAAATAATTTTTTTGCTAAAAAAAAATATCCCCAAAAAACAAAAAATAATTTCTTCAGTTTAGACCGATTTATGTATTCTACATATTTTTTGGTAAAAAAAAAAAAATCACAAGTGTATATTGTTCGGTTTGCACAAAAGTTATAACGTCTACAAAATAGGGGATATATTTATACCATTTTTATAAAAAAATATTTTTTTACTAGTATTGGTGGCAATCTGCAATTTTTTTTTATCAGGACTGCGCCATTGGGGTGGACAGATCGTACACTTTTGACACTATTTTGGGACCATTGCCATTTTTTACAGCGATCAATGCTAAAAATAGCCACTGATTACTGTATAAATGTCTTCGTCAGGGAAGGGGGTTAAATGTGTTCCCTCATGTGTGTTTCTAACTGTGGGGGAGGAGACTGATCGCTGTTCCCAAGTACTAGGAACAGACGATATGTCTCTACTCCCCTGAGAACAGAGATCTGGCTGTTTTACATTGTAGGTGTTTTTTGTAAATAGCAGGATATGTAGGGCCTGATACATAGGTATGTGGAGGCACCTTGTTAATTTTGCTGTTCTTTGCATATGCCATAATGAAAAATTTTGTTAAGAGGCTTGGTATGAATGAAATTGATAACAATTCTCAATACTTTGTGAAAGCTAATAAAATGTTTTGCAGTGACTAAAGCTGGTTTAAAAGAGATGTTAAAAGGCGAAATTCCTCTTTAGTAACATTGCACACATGGTGCAAAGCTCTCCCTCCCCCACCCCTTGACAGCATCCAGGGGTTCTTCTCCCCCACAGTCGGTGTCACTTTTACATTTTGTGTGACACAGAATCATATTTACTAGATCTGTGGATGAACTAAAAGTCCCATCTGCCACTGTGGACTTGTAGTCTTCAATGGACTAATATATACACACGATCAGCACACTCCTTTGACGCTCTCTTAAGTGAATGCCTGTACCGAGCTATGGGCTGGAGGAAGTTTGCAGGAGCCTGACGTTGTACTCACAATACACTGATTGTGGGTGCAATACTATGCAGGCTCAAGTTTATAAAAAAAAAATAAAAAAAATCCCCCCACTTTGATGAAATAAGACAACAGTAAAGTTAGCCCAATGTTTTATATTATGCTGAGTAAATTAATACCAAACATGTCACACTTCAAAATTGCTCCCACTCGTGGAATGGCAACAAACTTTTACCCTTAAAAATCTCCATAGGCGGCGTTTATGAATGTAAAAATCCCTTGCAATAGAAAAAAAAAAAATATGACTTAAAGCTACTGTTTTGGTCAATGGTTCAGTTTGTTTTAGGTTAGAGGATGTGTGGGAAGGGGAGAAGTTACATCTCAAGGTTCCTTTAGAGCAGTGGTCTCAAACTAGCAGCCCTTCAGCTGTTGCAAAACTACAAGTCCCATCATGCCTCTGCCTGTGGGAGTCATGCTTGTAACTGTCAGTCTTGCAATGCCTCATGGGACTTGTAGTTTCACAACAGCTGGAGGGCCGCCGGTTTGAGACCCCTGCTTTAGAGGCTAGGTTAGGATTCATGTTGTTGTATTCATATGTTAAAAGGTTATAACTAATGGAAAAAATAAATTAGGTACCAAAGTACTCCGCAGTCCTGTAATTGCATAAAACAGAAGACAGTGGAGTACTTTGGTATCTACTGCTGTTTTTTCTTCTTTACTAAATCAGTATGTATATATTTTACACACACGTCCAAACCATTTGGTTGAGACGGGGGGGTTAAGGTGTGGGGTTTTTCAGGGGTTGGGCTTAGCCCCTTAGTTCCATTGAAGGGAACTCTAAGGCATCAGCATACTAAAACATTTTGGATGATTTCATGCTCCCAACTTTGTGGAAAACAGTTTTTGGGGATGGCCCCTTCCTGTTCCAACATGACTGTGCATGAAGCAAGGTCTATGAAGACATGGATGAGTGAGTTTTGGGTGGAGGAACTTGACTGGCCTGCACAGAGTCCTGACCTCAATGTGATAGAACACCTTTGGGATGAATTCAAGTGGAGACTGTGAGCCAGACCTTCTCGTCCACATCGGTACCTGACCTCACAAATGTGCTCTTAGAAGAATAGTCAAACATTTCCATAGACACTCCTAAACCTTGTGGACAGCCTTCCCAGAAGAGTTGAAGCTGTTCTAGCTGCAAAGGGTGGGCCAACTCAATATTGAACCCTACGGACTATAGCTTGGATGCAATTAAAGTTCATGCGTGTGTGAAGAAAGTTGCCACAATACTTTTGACAATAGTGTGAGATAGATATATCTATCTATCTATCTATCTATCTATCTCTAACACACACACACACACACACACACACACAGTGGTTTACCTGGGTTAGGGCCGAGAGCTTTCCTTCCAGCCATATCCCAAAAACATTTTTTTTCTTCCAGCCAGTGGCTGGTTTTCTCATGAAAGCGGTCCGAGCAGATGATTAGCCGCTGGTTTGCTTTCAGAAGCAGGACATATTCTCTCTCCCCATTTTTACTGGCATGCCTGAGAAATGATCCGACGGTGCAGCCAGTTGGTCACAGAGGCAATCAGAGCCCAGATTGTCTGATTGCCTATGGCTTTGGGAGACCAGAGTGACGTCAGTTCTGGTCTAGGGCAGAAGTAAATACATTTAATTATTTTATTTTACTTTTTTTAAAGTAATAGATCAGAAAAAAAAAAAAAAAAAAAAAAAGGGAGAGATTTGTGGTCTTTTTATGGAGATTTTTTAAGAACTATAGTTTGTTGCCATTCCACGAGCACACACAGTTTTAGAGTGCGATATGTTGGGTAGGTATTTACTCAGCGTAACAACATTTCTCGTATTTTACAAAAAAAATTGGGGTATATATTGCGTTTTGTTTTTTTGCCCAGCACCAAATCCAGAGTTCCATATTCTCTATATCTAAAGCCCGACACCTTTACCTACGTATTAAATCATGTTAGAAGTACTGACCTAGCTTATGGATAATGCATACAAATGATGGCTGCCTCTATCTTGGGCCATTCAAATTCCATAATAGTGCTTTACTTTAAAATTTCAGAACAAGTAGAATAAAAAAAAAAAAAAAAAGCAGACAAGTGACAGGATTAAGGCCCCTTTCACACTGGGGCGGGGAGCCGCGGTGACGGTAAAGCAGCGCTATATTTAGCGCTGCTTTACCGTCGGTACTCGGCCGCTCGCAGTGCTGTTTCCCCCCCCCCCCCCGCGAGCGGCCGAAAAAGGGTTAAAGAGCACCGCCGTAGCGGCGCTTTTGCCGCGGTGCCCCATTCAAATCAATAGGAAGGAGCGGTATAGGAGCGGCGAACACACCGCTCCTATACCGCTCCAAAGATGCTGCTAGCAGGACTTTGACCGGCCTGCTAGCGCACCGCTCCAGTGTGAAAGCCCGCCGGCTTTCACACTGGAGTGAATGGGGCCGGATTTTTTTCAGGCGGTATACAGGAGCTATTTTTAGCGCTGTACCGCCTGAAAAACGCCCCAGTGTGAAAGGGGCCTTAGGCATTCCCCAGTGAATGTTTTACTAATAATACTCTGTCAGCACATGGATTCTCAATGCCACAACAACAGGTACTGACTGACACATCCCCTGTTTTGTTCCTGTTCATGTCTTCTAGTACCTGGTATGCTCAGCAACAACCTATACAAGTTTAAAAACCCATTGGATTTATTTTACTTCAGATTAATAAAGCAAAGAGAGTTTAAACTTTAATTAAACTTTATTCATGAGAAAAAAAAAAACAATTTTAGGTATTCTCTTTTTTTTTTTCAAATAACCTAGACAGAATGTACAGCTAGGAGTATAAAAAGTAGAGAAAGTTGCGTGGAATCCAGAAGCTCCTTCTAAATGGATCCTATAAACAAAAAAATAAAAAATAAAAAAATAAATAAATAAATAAATAAATAAAAAGAAGAGGGGAAGAGTGCGTTAATATAGGCACAGCTTTTCTTTTAAAGTGAAAAATAAAATTCTGAGAGACTACATGGACGTTTAGCAGCTACGGTACTTTGTACGGAGGCGTAAATTCCCTCGCACTTTCTGGTGTCCAGAGTACAGCAACCAATACAAGTGAATAGCTGTATGCGGCCGCACTTGGGTAAATGCTGAGATCTTTTGCATTAGTGGTTACCCGCATATGTGTACATGGCGCTTCTCCATGAATGCGCCACTTCGGAGAGAAGCGACATAAGCGCGCGCACACACACACAGGTAAACGCTGATGCAGAAATCATTGGCATGAGGCCTAAAACGTATGCAGTGAAAGGACCATTGTACTTCATCCTGTGTAAAGCACACAATAGTTTTACTTGAATACATTCCCACTATTAGGTTATCAAATAGTTTCCCCAAACACCTACTTTGCAAAAATTTATTCATCTGAAAACAGCATCTGGATTAGGTCGGGTTTAAAGCATTCTTCTTCTGTTAGTTTCTGTGCCTGGAAAAAAAGGAGTTAAGAGATCAGCAGCAGAGAAAATCAATGGACAAAACCCATAATAAAAAGACAGTATAATTCACTAAAAGTTGGAATTATTTTCCATGTCTTATTTGATCTGTTTTTTAATCTGAGCTACACTGAAAGTATAAAATGTAACCACTCCTGGACCGGCTCTCACCGATATACATCGGCACTTTGAAGAGGGATATCGTTGTTATGGCAGCAGCTAGTATCTTCTTCAGTGAGCGGTCCGGTTTCAAATAAAAGTGGTCTCAGCTGTGGATTCACTGCAAGATCACTTTTAAATCGGCAGCGGGAGAGGGGCCCACCCCCTTCCGCAGCTCTCCGGTGCCCTGCCGCTTACCAGAGCCGTTGGTAGCGGCGGAGGCGATCGTGTCCTCTCCCTGGCTTGGTATGCAGAGGGGGGAGATGGCCCCCACCCGTCGACATTCCATTGCAGGGCGGAAGCAACGTCAAATTGTCACTTCCGCCCATAGCTCTTAAAGCAACATTTTTTTTTCTTTTTAACCACTTAAGGACTGAGCCTCTTTCTGACATTTGTTGTTTACAAGTTAAAAAAAATATGCATAATGTTTGGGGGTTCTAACACCCTATAGAATAAAATGGCGGTCGTTACAATACTTTCTGTCGCACCGTATTTGTACACCTTCTTACAAGCACACTATTTTTGGGGGAAAAAAAATAAAAAATAAAAAAAAACAACAGTAAAGTTAGCCCAATTTTTTTTTAGATTGTGAAAGATAATGAAACACAATTTTGTAGCGTGACATGTTGGGTATCATTTTACTCGGCGTAACATTATCTTTCACAATATGAAAAAAAATAAATTGGGCTACCTTTACTGTGGTCTTATTTTTTTTAATTCAAAAGGTGCTCTTGTAAGAACGCTGCGCAAATATGGTGCGACGGTGTAGAAAGTATTGCAATGACCACCATTTTATTCTCTAGGGTGTTAGAAAAAATATATATATAAAACGTTTTGGGGTTCCAAGTAATTTTCTAGCACAGAAAAAAAAAAAAAAAAATTTAAACTTGTAAAAAACAGCTTAAACTCTTCTAGGAAGGCTATTCACAAGGTTTATGTTTGATCATTCTACAAGAAGGGCATTTGTAGGGTCAGGCACCGATGTGGACGAGAAGGCCTGGCTCGCATTCTCTGCTCCAATTCATGCCAAAGGTGTTCTATCGATTGAGGTCAGGACTCTGTGCAGGCCAGTAAAGTTCCTCCACCCCAAACTCGCTCATCCATGTCTCTATGGACCTTGCTTTGTGCACTGGTCCAAGTCAATTGGTGGAGGGGGGATTATGGTGTGGGGTTGTTTTTCAGGGGTTGGGCTTGGCCCATAAGTTCCAGTGAAGGGAACTTATGTGTCAGCGTACCAAGACATTTTGGACAATTTCATGCTCCCAACTGTTTGGGGATGGCCCCTTCCTGTTCCAACATGGCTGCACACCAGTGGACAAAGCAAGGTTCATAAAGACATGGATGAGTGAGTTTGGGGTGGAGGAACTTGATTGGCCTGCACAGAGTCCTGATCTCAACCCAAAAGATAGATCGGAGACGGCGAGCCAGGCCTTTTCATCCAACATTCTGCACCTCACAAATGTGCTTCTGGAAGAATAGTCAAACATTCCCATAGACACTCCTAAACCTTGTGAATAGCCTTCCCAGAAGAGTTGAAGTGGTTATAGTTGCAAAGGGTGTGCCAACTCAATATTGAACCCTGCAGACTAAGATGCCATTAAAGTGCATGTAAAGGCAATGTCCCAATACTTTTGACAATAAAGTGTATATGCAAGTTTGTACACATGCATGCTGTGTCCTTTGCTTAGCTTGCATCACACTATCAAATCAACATGTTAGTGGGCATTACTTAAAAAAAAAAAAAAAAAGAAGGGGAGCATGTTGGCACAATGTTTTCTGCTGTTCTAATGTAGAAATAAAAACATGAGAACAAGCTTACCGTTCCAACTTTAACAAGAGAGGGAACACCAGTAAGTTTCAGGGTTTTTTTGAAGTCATTATTTGGATCCTTCCAGCTATATTAAAGAAACAGGCAGTACATGAATTATTACCAATATGGACGAGGACTTACAACACGAAGCCACAACAACAACTTGCATGTTGCAGGTAACATTAATAAAACTTCTGAACGCTCATTTTAAAAATGCCAGTTGTCTGTAACTGATTTGGAAGCTTCAATACTTCAGCAGTCACTGACCTGGAAGGAGGTGATGAATTGATTGATCTGCATGCATACGCCAGGCTTAAAAGTGTGAATAACCCTCCATGCAAAAAGTGGTATTCCGCATCATACTTTTGCACTTACACTTTCACGCCCGACTTCGGTTTGTAGCCTCTCGCTTTTTATCTTTTCATTTCCTTTGAAAATATCAAATCTGTCAGTTTCCCTGAATGGCCCTGCCATCAGCGGGAGGGGGCCCAGAAATGTCAGATGGCTGAGCGGCGATCTTTCCCAGAAGTGGGAGTGGATACCTGTCAAAAATCAGATACCTACACCCCCACCCCCCCTCCAAAAAAAAAGTGTCAGTGAAGGGGGTGGGGGTGCGAACAAGTGGAGCTCCCCACTTTTGGGTGGAGCCCTGCTTTAAGTCTGTGACCCTAAGCTGCCTTTTTCAGTCCAACCCTCAAAATATACACAAAGTGACACCCTCTAGAGCAGGGATATGCAATTAGCGGACCTCCAGCTGTTGGCAAACTACAAGTCCCATCATGCCTCTGGGTGTCATGCTTGTGGCTGTCAGAGTCTTGCTATGCCTTATGGGACTTGTAGTTCTGCAACAGCTGGGAGGTCCACTAATTGCATATCCCCGCTCTAGAAGGTTCACAAAAAAAATAAAAAAATAAAAAATAAAAAAAAACTGTTGCAAGTGCAACTTGATGGGTCTCCTTTAGGCCCCTTTCACACTTATACGACTTGTCCCACAATTTGGGACCGCAAAGTAGCATGACAAGTCGTTCCCCATGGTTTCCAATGACAGCCATTCATATTAGTACGACTTCAAGTCGTTCCGACTTCAAAGTAGTCCCTGCACTACTTTGGTCCGATTTTGATGCCATTTACACAGGCATTCCTTGAAAACGTGGCAAAAATCGCAGCCGCGAAACGTGGCAAAAATCACGGCAAAATAAGGCGACTTTGAAGTTGCACAAGTGTGAAAGGGGCCTTACCATGAAGTATATCTGCCAGGAGTCATTTTTCTTGGGGACAGACGACTCTAAAATCTCAGATCAATTTTTTGCTCCATTGAATGAATTCTGCTGGAATACTGAATAGTTTCATTAGATCAAAAG
Source organism: Lithobates sylvaticus (assembly GCA_028564925.1). NCBI lineage: Eukaryota > Metazoa > Chordata > Amphibia > Anura > Ranidae > Lithobates > Lithobates sylvaticus. The sequence goes on from CM053027.1 coordinate 111,184,015, forward strand.
TTGACAGTCCCGAGATTGTATGGTCTCATTGTAAAGTGTGTGTGTGGAGCCTTAAGGCCCATACACACGATCGGACTTTTTGACAACCAACATGCAAATTAGCTGTTTTGGACCAACATCCGACCGTGTGTACGCTCCATCGGACCAACTTTTTCCAGGTTTCATCGGACTTTTGTTGGCTGTGCGAACGGACCAACTTTCTGCCAACAAAAGTCCGATGGACCAAAGTCCGACCGTGTGTACACAAAACCAACAGACTTTTGTACAAACCAATGCAGAACCAATGCAAAAGATCAGACAACAATACAGAAGTTGACCAAAGGTGGCGGTAAAGAGCAGAAAAACCAAGTGATTTGGTGAAAGTTGGCTGAAAAAGTCCTGCCGTGTGTATGCAATACCAACTTGGGGCCAACGCCCTTTGGACAAAAATCCACGGGAAAGTTGGTCCACGGTCCGATCGTGTGTATGAGGCTTTAGACTTACTATTGTCTCTCTCCAACCAAGCAGTATATGAAGACTGAGCCTTCTGGGAGGTGCTTCATTTCCCCGCGAATGACTGGTTCAGCTACAGCAAAAGAAATAAAAATGTACACAGATGAGAAATATGATCCAATAATAATTTACTATATGTAATGGTTACATCCTACAGCCATTTACAATGGGAGCTAGTTTTGATGTGCATTGCTAACAAGACAGAACAGAAAAAAAAAAAAAAAAAAAAAAACTTTAAATGTTCTTTACCTAACCCTCAAAATAAAAGCGTATTGCATTGCAGTTTACTAGAGCTGCACGATTAATCGTTTAAAAGATCGCAATCTCGAGTCAACCCCCACACGATCTTAAACCAGCATTTCCACGATTCATTCATGCAACAAGTGCAAAGTAATTCCCTGCTCACAGCTGTTAAAAAAAAAAAAACTAAAAAATAAAAAGCAGCTGGCGATGTTTAACAACATTGCTCAGCGCTGAACAAGGCCCCTTTCACACGGGGTGGATCCGCTCAGCCGATCGTTCCGTTGATCCCCACTGAGCCGGCAGATGACAGGTCCGTCTCCGCTCACTGTGAAGGGACAGACCTGTCAGAGCCCCGCTGTTCTCTATGGGAAGATCGGATGAAAAGGGAAAGCATGTCCCTTATCATCCGATCTGCTGGACGGCTGGCGAACGTATCGCCATCCATCTGTTTTCAGCAGATCATGTCGGATCGGATGGCAGGCGGCTGTCAGCAGATCTCCTCTGACATCCGCCTGCCCATACAAGTCAAAGGGTAGGTCGCCTAGATCCACCTGAAAAATGGACAGGTGGATCTTTGCGGACTGGTCATGTGAAAGGGGCCCCAAGAGATAAAAAGAAACATATCAGTTTATTTACAGATCCAAAGGGATGAATTTCGGTCTGTAAATGAAGTCCATTCCTCTTCCACTTCCCTACCAGCCTATAGCAGATTAACGTCTGCAAGGTGGCTTTGTTATCCTGAATGGGCGTCATGTGACGTCCAGCAGGATAAGCCGCTGTGTGTCGCTCCGACCTAGGCTCTAAACCACGTGATCAGCTGTGACCAATCACAGCGGTAACCAGACAGTGCCAGTAATGGGCTTTCCTCCGTTTGCAATGACAGGGAGAGCAGATCGGCGGCTCTCCTGACAAGGGGGGGCGGGGTCTGATTATCAGTGCAGGCCCCATCAGGAGGTGCCCACCACAGATGCCAATCAGTGCCCATCAGTAATGTTGGTCAGTGCCATCAATGCTGTCTATCAGTGTAGGAGAAAACTAAATTTTAGAACAGAAACAAAAAGAAAAAAAAAAAAAATTCAGTCTTTGTTTAGCAAAAAAAAAAAAAAAAAAAAAATCACTAAGAAAGCTCTATTTGTGGGGGAAAAAAAAAATTATAAAAATTTACTTTGGGTACAGTGTTGCATGACCGCGCAATTGTCAAAGTGTGACAACGCTGAAAGCTGAAAATTGGCCTGGGCAGAAGAAGGTGTAAAAGTGCCCTGCATTGAAGTCGTTAAAGCAACCTTGTCAAGTAAAAAAAAAAATGTTTTTTTTTTTTATTTAATTGTTTCTCTGTTTAACTCCTTATTAACCCTTAATGTACACTAATCAACCTTATTAACTCCTTATTCTCCTCCATTTATTATTTTCCTGCAGATTTTTGTTTGTTTTTTTTTACTTCCATTTTATAAAACTATTAATAACAAACTTTTTTGTTTATTATTATTTTTTACATCTTTAAACGTCTCAGATTGAAAAAAAAAAAAGCACAAAATAAAAAAAATGTATTTAATATTTGTAAAATAACTTGTCAATGCTTTGTCCCCCAGCTGATAGCTGAAATGTAAAAAAAGTTGTGGTAGGTATCGGCGAGAGAAGGAGGAAGAAGGAAGGAAGGAAAAGGAAGGAAGGAAGGAAGGAAGGAAGGAAAAAAAAGGAAGGAAGGAAGGAAGGAAGGAAGGAAGGAAGGAAGGAAGGAAGGAAGGAAGGAAGGAAGGAAGGAAGGAAGGAAGGAAGGAAGGAAGGAAGAACCTTAATATCACTTAATGGTAATTTATTTTATTTCTTTATGCATTACATTTCTTTAAATTTGATAGAAGCAAAGAGTATTATGTCTTATTTTATTGCCATCTTGTTTGATAACCTAATGTTCATTGGTTGTAAATCTTTTAACCAAAAAAAAAAAAGTTCTTCAGAATTGTGATCTTTAATTCTAAGCAAAAAAAAATAAAAAAAAAAAAAAAGCGATTCTCATTTTATCCAGAATCATGCAGCTCTACAGCTTACCAGTCCTTGGATGTGGCGGCCGCATTAGCTTTCTTTTTTCCACCTTATGATCCTGCAACATATCCTGTCCTAGGGTGACAATATTCATCTACCATACTTTATAGAGAAGCAGGGTTGTCACAGTAGGCTGCTCTGCTGATTTTGACTACAAAAACCTCCTCCCTCTTCATTTTAATAACATAAGGTGGAGTTGTTGTGTAGTTCACTGAAGACTGGAAAGCTGATGGCATTGTTCAAGGTTTCTAGTAAGATCAACAGGTATTTTTCAGTACTTGCAGAAAATGTAATAGGCAGGGAAAAAAACAAAAAACAAAAAAAAAAAAAAAAACAAATGCGGCCACCACATCCAAGGACTGGTAAACTGCTTTATATTACAATTTTGTTTTTGGGTTTAAATACACTTTAAAAATAATTCTGTTCACTGCAAAATGGATGTGTTTCAGTAGGAAGAACACCACTCGGCTCAGCTCTAATGATTAATCTGGGTGATCTCTGAATTGTTAAGGGAACTTTGATACATTCTTCACCACAAAGTGAGCAATGTCTGATGTTCATGTGGATTAGATCCTACCCACGTTGCTGGAATGTTTATATGCTGCATAACATCTGGCTTCATTTTATAAACCAAACGCTACATTCAGACAGCCGATTGTGTGAGGCGGCTGACGAGGATCAGCAGATTCTTGCTGGAGGTTGTAAATGTTGCAGCTGCTGTCAGATTTGCAAATCAAGGGCCGCACCGCCGCTTTTCACTGTCTTCTAATCTAGACCATAAATGTCTCCATAAAGAGGACCTGTCATGCCTTACTTCTATCATAAGGGATGTTGATCTTTCTTGTGATGGGAATAAAAGTAATCAAAAAAAAAAAAATTTAATTTATATATATATATATATATATATATATATATATATATATATATATATATATATATATATATATATATATATATATCATATATATATTACACACACACACACACATACATACATACATCATTTTAAGCACCCTCGTCCTGGCACACAGAACTGAACGTATGTAGGTCGTGCAAAAATATGTAAAATGGTGTTTGCACCATACATGTGGGATAAGAAAAAAAAAAGAAAAAATTATGCGCAAATTCCATGACCGCCTTTTCTCTAGGGTGTCTGCAAAAAATAAAAATATAATAATAACATTTTATAATATGTTTGGGGGTTTCTGAGTCATTTTCTAGCAAAAAAAATTGATTTTTACTTGAAAGAGAGAAATGTCAGAATTGACCTGGGTGGGAAGTGGTTAAAACAGTAAATTGTGCCACACTGCTAGTCACTCTCAGGCCCTGGCGGGTCAATGGATTTCCAGGTCAGGTCTAGATGTTTAAGATTAGACCCTGAAGATGGGTGTAGATGGTGAAGACATCACAGTACATGGCCCTGACATACGCATTCGCACAGGGTGTGCACATCGCCTGGGCACACCCTAATCGCCTTGTGTGCATTACCACTCTGTGTGCTGGCAGGGAGATGGGAAAGATCTCCCTTATCAGTTTACACACTTCTCTTTCACTGTGGCGGTGTTCTATCAGATAGTGCCCGCTATTGAGATGTGCCTGGGACAGACGGCGCATGCGCAACACACACAGCTGATTTTACGATCGGCTGTTGTGACGGAAAGCCTGCGCACAATAGCCGTCGGAAGAAATTTGTGGGTCAGATTGTGCCCTGCGCTGCCGAGGCGTGTTCATGGCGGTGAGGGGTGGATTAGTACATGATGGGAGCGGATTATTCAATGATGGTGCTAAACATAGTCTTCTTTTTCTTCCCGGAACTTCCAACTGAAGGGTGGATTTTTCTATCAGCAAAATGTGTTTAGCAGCACTGGCCTTCATTGAATAATCCGCCCCCATCTTGTACTAATCCGCCCCAGTTCTTCTGTTGGCTATTGTGCGCAGGTGCTGTCTCAACAGCTGATCGTAAAATAAGCTGTTGTGCTGCTCCCTTCGGGTGCATACGCCGTTCTGCAGAGAAAGTTCCCCTCGGCGGATAAGGACCCCCCTGTACTGCGCAGGCGTAGCATAACAAAGCTGCCGGAAATAGCAGAAGACAGTTAATCAGCTGTACACGGCGCCTGTAACAGGGCCACTCACCGCGCTTCAGGCACGGCCTCACTGCGCTCGGCACATTTTTATTCTAACTCTATGCCCACTTGGATGGTGGGGCTCGAACCTGGACATAGTTAGAATGTAGTGCGCAGGCGCCGTGTACAGCTGACTGACTTCGGCAACTTTTGGAAACTCCGTTGCCTTCATTGTGCTTCGTACTGCGCAAGCGCAGCGCGGTACAGGGGGTCCTTATCCGCCGGGGGAACTTTCTCAGCAAGACACCGGGCACTTCTCGATAGCGGGCACTTCCCGATTGATCTCCCTGCCGGTGATCTATGTGCCGAGGTCACATATATTTAGACACACAAGTGTGTTGGAGCTCTGGGGTCACACCCTAATCATGCAAGAGGCTGCGCACACCAATGGGCACCGAATATGGGAACTACACTCAGTACTGTCTTTATATGCCCATAAAAATGGCAGAAATCCTATATAGGGTTAGGGTACAGTACCTTTTACACAGTCCGGGCACCAACTCACCCCCTCCTCATTCTTATCCCCACAGAACAGAGCGAACACCGTCCTGCCCCGGTAAGTCTCCGCTTCCCTGCAGTACTCCTCATAGCCGTGCACCTTCACCTCCGTGTGGGCAGCCATGGCTGTACTATGCTGACTGGAAGCTCTTCTATCACAGCTCAGCTGGGATCCGCTTCATACCACGGACTCCCTACACCTAAATGGGCGGGGCCATCACTTATCACGTGCAGATATTTTTTTTTTTTATCGCAACAAAACATCAAATAAACAGCTTTACCTGATTTTTGCAGGTTGTAGCTACAGCGTGTGTCTAATTATTATATATTTGTATGTTTTAGAAAGCTATACTAACTGATTGAAGCGCAGACGGCCATCTTTAGTTAGGTAGACGCTAGTTGAAAGCGTACTAAAATCACATGACACGTGACACATTTAGCCAGCCTTTTTCCACAGGTCGGCAGTGCAGAGAAGTTACAGCGGTGTTTCGTCAGAATGTGTAACAGAAGAGACGTTCCGTCGCCGCCATCTTGCTACACCCGCACTTATCTACAGTAAGTATACAGTGAGAAGGGGGAAAGCGGACATCTTGTTACACCCACCGGAGTTTTGCATTTTACACGTAATTTTAATAGTACGGTGAGTTTATATAGTGAAATACAGTAGTTAGAACTCCGTCTGACTGGTTAGATGTTTATTTTTAAAAGCAGCTGCAAGCCTGCTGATCTCACAGCTTTGCTAATCTGACAGAAGTTCGCAGCTTTTAAAATTCGACATTTAACTGTCGGATGGAGTTCTATTTAATGTATTTCGCTATATAACCTCAGTTTACAGTTACAAATAAGTGTAAAATGCAAAACTCCTGTGGGTGTAACAAGATGTCCGCTTTCCCCCTTCTCAGAGTATCCTTACTGAGGAGGAGTGCGGGGTGTAGCAAGATGGCGGCGATGTAACGTCACTTCCTTTACACAGTCTGACGGGTCGCCTAATGAAACATTGGCGGTCACCTTGCGCATGTGCAGAGAAGTTACAGCAGGTTTGGTCCATTAGTGGGCCCGTAGTGTCTGCCGGTTGTCATGACGCCTGATTTAGCGGTTGGCTGAGGCGAGGAAGACAAGGAAGGAGACGGTCGGGGATTCAGGTAATAGGCTGTGGAGGTGACACATGGGGGGGCTGAGCGTCTAATTGGCACTACTGTAGTCACAGCTTTGTGTTAGAGGACTGTACTGGGTCCATATCTCCTCTGAGTCCCTCCCTCCATCTGTTCCCTCCACTCGTCTGCGTTGAACATTCTATAAAAAAAAAAAAAGAACCTCCTATGAGGAGTGTAGTGCACACAACTACAACATTTGATGTACGATCAACTCAGAGTTTTATTTTTACCCACAGGTAAGTTTATAATAAAGCTTGAATATCTCCTAAACCCGGGTCGGCAACCTGTCAATCGCAGCTATGTGATCGGTAGACTCGACATGCCCGCCAGCTCCTGCCACCTGTGTGATCTTCATGTGAAGCTGAGCCGCAGTGCGGTGCCGAATGTGCTTCTCCATCCGACATCAGTCTACATAGCATACAGTGAGGGGAAAAGTATTTCATCTCCTGCTGATTTTGTACGTTTGCCCACGGACAAAGAAATTAATTGTCACCCCCTTCAATACTGGGCACACACAAATCCCTGTGCTGGCTCTTGTGCCCGCAATCACATCCCCCGGCCACGCACATCGGGTTCCCTGCTGTGCTGCCGGCGCACCCCTCCGGTGGCTCTTAAAGGGAGCAATGTACCCATTGTTTTGCGCAGCCGTGCCATTTTGCTGACTTATATCGGCGTGAGCCAGTCGGCAAGTGGTTAATGTGCTTCTTCTTGAGCCACTCCTTTGTTGCCTCGGCCATGTGGTTTGGGTCATTGTCATTCTGGAATACCCATCCACCACCCATTTTCAATGCCCTGGCTGAGGGAAGGAGGTTCTCACTCAATATTTTTTTCTGTGGTGATAATCAGCACATTGATTATCAGCACAGCCCCCATCAAAAGGTGCCCATCAGCTGCCAATCAGTGCCCAACACCTGCCAGCCTGCCATAATAAACGCCGGCCAGTGCCCCAAAAATGCCATTCAGTGTCCCATCAGTAATGCCTGTCCATGCCCCATCGAAGTGCCACTCAGTAATGCCTGTCAGTAGCTCCTCATCAGTGCTGCCTATCCAGTGCCCATCAGTTTTTTTTTTTTTTTAATTGATGGTCTTTTTTCGTTTATAGCGCAAAAATTAAAAACCGCAGAAGTGATCAAATATCACCAAAAGAAAGCTCTATTTGTGGGAAGAAAATGATAACAATTTAGTTTGGGTACAGTGTTGCATGACCGCGCATTTGTCATTCACACGCGACAGCGCTCGAAGCAAAAAATTGTCTTGGGAAGAAAAGGGGAAAAGTGCCTGGTATGGAAGTGGTTAAATATGAGATCTGGGGTCAAAAAGACCTCATATTTCATATTCGTACTAAAATGCAATAAAAAAAAAAATTAAATGTCATTAGAAAAAAAAAATGTTGCTTTAAAGTGGATGTAAACCCCAAAAAAATGTGTCCTAATGTAGAGAATAAGATTTCCTTTCATTTGAGCCCAGTCTTGCCACACAGATTTACTCGAGGCCTGAGCAATCCTCTTTTATTGTTCAGTTAGAAATATCTTGACAAAGTGCTGAAAACTTTGTCAAAAACGCCCCCTTGCTGTGAGTGACAGGTAATTTACATATCTCATGCACTAGCCTGAGACAGGCACATCCTGTGTAATTATAAAAAGTGATAAAATTCACCCCTCCCCCACATAACAATGATGGAAATTGTTATCGGAATTATAACGGAATGTTATCTGTGATCAGGTGACCTCAGACACACACACTGCACTATAACAATCATCAGATCACTGGATGTTCTACTCTGCCCAACTCTGACTACATACATCTCCCCTATATTCTTCTTGCTGTTCACTCGAGAATACATTTTATTTCACTCTGGTCTGTGGATCTGTGGTGTGTGCCTGTCTCAGGCTAGTGCATGAGAAATGTAAATCACCTGTCACTCACAGCAAGGGGGCGTTTTGTACAAAGTTTTCAGCATCAAGATATTTCTAACTGAACAATAAAAGAGGATTGCTCAGGCCTCGAGTAAATCTATGTGGCAAGACTGGGCTCAAATGAAAGGAAATCTTATTCTCTACATTATGACATCAAAAAACAACATTTACATCCACTTCAGCCCTGAAAGATTTTACCCCCTTCCTGACCAGAGCACTTTTTACAATTTGGCACTTCGTCGCTTTAACTGATAATTGCGCGGCCGGGCAATGTTGTACCCAAACAAAATTTGCATCCTTTCCCTCCCCCCCACAAATAGAGCTTTCTTTTGCTGCTATTTGATCATCTCTGCGCTATACATAAAAAAAAAAAAAAAACACAATTTTGAAAAGAAAAAATATTTTTTTACTTTTTGCTATAATAAATATTAAAAAAAAACTAATTTATTCATCAGTTTAGGTCAATATATATATATATATAAAATTTATTTGTTAAAAAAAAAAAAATTAGCAATAAGCGTAAATTGATTGGTTTGCGCAAAAGTTATAGCGTCTACAATTTATGGGAAAGATTTATGGCATTTTTATGGAGGGCACCGGAGAGAGGGGGGGGGGCTCTCCTGCAGGTGATAAAAGTGATCTTGCGGCGATCAGCAATGATATCCCTCTTCAAACAGCCGCCATATAATGACGGCGGGCGGTCCGGAAGTGGTTAAAACAGGGCTTGACAAATTTGCTTGGAATCTAGGAGCCAGCTAAAAAAGTTAGGAGCCAGGTTTTTTTTTATAACTTTTTAAGATCCGTGCTGTAGCCGCCATCCTGCTTTGCCGGGACTACGTCCTATGACGTCGTCCCGTGTACGAGCGGCCTGCGCACCGCCTGAAGGGCGCGCGCTCTGTGATCTGCGAGTCTATGAGACTCGCTGGATCACCGATCCAAGTAAGGGGTCTATCCCGACCCCTTACCACGTGATCAGCTGTCAGCCAATGACAGCTGATCACGTGATGTCAACACAGCCAGTAATCGGCTATTTTTTCTCCTCGCCCTGACAGCACGAGGAGAAAAAAAAAAGCCGATCACCGGCGGCAGTGATCGGGACATTAGTCCCGATCACTGCAAGCTGCCGCCAGCCCCTCAGTGCCCACCTGTGCCCCCTACAAGTGCCACCTAGCAGTAGGCAACAGTGCCACCTATCAGTGCCCACAATCAGTGCCTGAGGAACAGTGCTGCACATTAGTGCTGCCTATCAGTGCCCATCTGTGCCACCCATCCATGCCCATCTGTGCTGCCTTATCTGTGCCTACCAGTGCAGCCTATCAGTGCCCACCAGTGCTGCCTCATCAGCGCATATCAATGAAGCAGAAAAACTATTAAACCAGATTTATTTATTTATTTTTTCAAAATTTTCCATCTTTTATTGTTTTTTTTTTTTAGCAAAAATTTTAAAACCCCAGCTGTGATTAAATACCACCAAAGGAAACAGAAAAAAATGATAACATTTTAATTTGGGTACAGTGTTGTATGACCGTGCAATTGTCTTTCAAAGTGCGTCAGCGCCGAAAGCTGGAATTGGTCTGGGCAGGAGGGGGGGGGGGGGTTTAAGTGCCCAGTAAGCAAGTGGTTAACGACCGACAATGGTTAATTTTTATGTTGGAAAAAAAGCTATCTTAAAATTTACACAGAAAGACGACTAGAACCAAAGCATACATACACATATTATTATATATATATATGTGTGTGTGTGTGTGTTTTGGTTCTAGTCGCCTGTGTAAATTTAAGATTGGTTAATTTTTTTACAGGCAGGGCTCCATTAGCATTGCTGGATGTCATACCAACGGCCACCACTAGATGGCGCCAATATCTTAGAAGGAAGTATAGGCTTGCAGAAGGCCGCAAAGCCACGGCCTCGATTACCGGCCGGCGTGCCCGACGCAATCGCGTGCCGGGGGCGGGTCTGCACGGAGACAGGATACCCCAGATGTGCTGCCCCAGGTGCCAGGTCATTAATTCTAGTCGCCGGTGCGACCTGGCGCCCGGGGTTTGTCGAGCCCTGGTTAAAATTCAAATCAATTTATAACTTTTAAAATGTGTTTTTCTGGATTTGTTTGTTGTTGTCCTGTCTTTCACTGTTAAAATAAACCTACCATTAAAATTATAGACTTATATGTTTTTTGTCGGTGGGCAAACGTACAAGATCAGCAGGGGAGCGAATACTTTTTTCTCTCACTGTAAATACTTTTCTGTCAGGCGGGGTGATCTCCACCCGGCAGAAGATTTCTAGTCCTGGCCTCGGCCTTGCTTTCATTCAGAGGCTGGGAAGCAGGAGAGGAATAGGGAGTGGTATCGGCACCACAAGGGAGCACAAAGTGAATGCAAGTAAGTAATGACAAGGGGTTAATGTGCTGTCACTGATGCATTAGTGTCCAGTGGCAGTTAAATAACCTTTTTCTGCATTAGTGGCACAAGTGTCAGTGTTAATTAACCCCTTTATGCTGCAGCATGAAAGTGTTAATTAAAGAGAAGCTCCAGGCTCCCCCCCAAAAATTAAGTCAACAGCTACAAATACTGTAGCTGCTGACTTTTAATATAAGGACACTTACCTGTCCAGGGATCTAGCAAAGTCCTCACCCAAACTGATTCTTCAATTGGCACCGTCAATTCTAGTAAGGCTTCACAGCTGGTTTCCTCCTGCATATGCATGAGCCGCACTGTGCCTTATGAATGGTCCCAGTGATGATGGTCTCTGATGTGTCTGTGATGTATCCCAGAAGACTGCGGTGGCCAAACTTCCAGCTCAGATCACTACGAAGATCTGAGCCTGAAGTGGAAAAGGGTACCTGTCAAAACCAGGTACCCCCCCCCCCCCAAAAAAAGGGCCTAATGTGGCAGTGGAGGGGGTGCAAACAAGCAGAGCTTCCCCTTTTGGGTGGAGCTCCGCTTTAACACTGCTACAATTTACCAATAGGGAGGGTAGTTTGAAAGTAGAATTCCAGCTTGCCCTAGCCTTAAAAACTGCCTTCTGCCCCCTTACCCCTAACACCTATCCTGGCTAATCCTATTTTTAGGCTGGTCACATTGTTTCATCTGTGTGATCCAGCAGTGTATGCAGGGGAGAGGAAGGAGTGCCAACAACGGTTGTGACATGGGAACGTATGGGTGACATCACCGCTCCAGGCTTTATCAGCCGTCACCATGCACTCTCTCCCCTGCAGCCGCCGTTGGTTGACACAGGTAAGAAAGGTCACATGACTGCAATGACGCAGGCTGAAAATAGATAAGTATATACAGTTGTGTGAAAAAGTATTTGCTCCCTTTCTGATTTATTACTTTTTTTTGCATATTTGTCACACTTAGTAAATACAAAATGCAGTTTTTAAATGATGGTTTAATTTATTAAGGCAAAAAAGCTGTCCAAACCTGCCTGGCTTTATGTGAACAAGTAATTGCCTAAAAAAAACATAATAACTGGTTGTGCCACCCTTGGAGGCAACAACTGCAATCAAGCATTTGCGATAACTGGCAATGAGTCTTTCACATTGCTGTGGAGCAATTTTGGCCCACTCTTCTTTGCAGAATTGTTTTAATTCAGCCACATTGGGGGGGTTTTCCAGCATGAATGGCCTGTGTAAGGTCATGATACAGCATCTCAATTGGATTTAAGTCCAGGCTTTGACTAGGCCACTCCAAAACCTACATTTTGCTTTGTTTGAACCATTTGGAGGTGGACTTGCTGTTGTGTTTCGGATCATTGTCCTGCTGCATAACCCGAGTGCACTTTAGCTTGAGGCCACAAACTGATGGCAGGACATTATCCTTTAGGATTTTCTGGTAGAGCTCAGAATTCATGATTCCATCAATTATGGTAAGTCATTCAGGTCCTGAAGGTGCAAAGCAGCCCCAGACCATCACGCTACCACCACCATGTCTGAATTGGTATGATCTTGTTATGAAATGCTGTATTAGTTTTATGCCAGATATAACGGGACACACACCTTCCAAAAAGTAAAATTTTTGTCTCATCAGTCCACAAAATATTTGCCTAAAAGCCTTGGGGATAATTAAGATGTTTTTTGGTAAATGTGAGATGAGCCTTTGTGTTCTTTTTGGTCAGCAGTGGCTTTGGCCTTGGAACTCTCCCATGGATGCCATTTTTGCCCAGCCTCTTTCTTATTGTTGAATCATGAACACTGATCTTACCTGAGGCAAGTGAGGCCTGCAGTACTTTAGCTGTTCTGGGTTATTTTATGACCTCCTGGATGAGTTGTCCTCATGCTCTTGGAGTAATTTTTGTAGACCGGCCACTCCTGGGAAGGTTCACCACTGTTCCAAGTTATCTCCATTTGTGGTTCATTGCTCTCCCATGGTTCATTGGAGTTCCAAAGCCTTATAAATGGCTTTGAAACCCTTTCTAGACATGTACATTACTTTGTTTCTAATCTGTTCTTTTTTTTAGATTGTGGCATGACGTGTGGCTTTTTGTGATCTGTTAGCGTGCTTCACTTTGTCAGATATCTTGTATTTATGTGATTTCTTGATTCAACAGGTCTGGCAGTAATCAGGCCTTGGTGTGGCAAGTGAAATTTAACGCCACTTTCACAAAAATTGTGGTTAATCACAGTTCATTCATGATTCAGCATGGGAGGGGGTGTCTTTTGACTGTAGACAATACTTGTCTTGTAAAAGGTTCTCCTCTTTCCTATTCCAAGCTAGGAGGTTCTCTGTCTCACCCAGTGGCGTATCTAGGGTATGGCAGCCACGGCAAGTGCAATGGGCACCAAATGAAGGGGGCGCTGGTGAGTGGCTGGGCAGCAAGGCACTTGCCAGGGTCTGAGGATCTCTTCTTCCCTCCAGGCTCCCAGCATAGGCAGGATCTCCTTTTCAGCACCTTTGCTAATGGACAATGGCAGCGCTGCAAGTGAGACTATTTCTCATTTGGCTGTGTTACTCCTGACTGAGTGCAGTCACTGGTCACGGAGTAAGCAGGCAAGTGGCCACATTTTCCGATGCTACCTCTATAGTTCCGGCTATAGCAGCCCTGACAGCTGAATATCACTGTGCCGCCTCCTGTCAGGGATGCTATAGCCAGGACTATAGCGGTGGCATTGGGGCCGGTGTATTTCTCGACAGGACACCTGGACTGTGGAGTCGGGAGATGTTTCTGGCTCGGGGTCCTATCAATTCAAAAGCAGAGCCCAGCCACATGCCCAGCAGGAGGGACGGGTGTACTGCCAGTGCCTTATGCTGAGACTGTTCCTCTTGATGAAGCTGCAGGCAATTTTTTCATGCTTCCCCCTCTCCCTCTCCAAGGCCATGGTTCCTGTCTAAATCATATTTTTTGGGGTCCCATGAGATCGATCATGGGGGCCCAGGAGGCTGTAGAATGGAGGGATTCTTTTTTTTCTAATTTGGCTTGCTGGAATATCAACTCCTCCCCTCTTGTATGCAGTTAATTGCAATAAAGTTCCAGCCAGGCGGAAAGATATCAAAATACCACTTCACTGCCTGACTCCTCCAGCAAATAAGTTTGAGAAGATGGCGGGCTTGGACTGCGGGAAAATCAGTAGTAGTGGCTGTCATCATCATCATCATCATCGGTGCAGTGTCTGTGTGAACACACAGAAAGTGACAGCACAGCACACTGCTTCCACTGAGTGTGGGAACCATCATGACTTTGGAGGATTATTTTTCTCTCAAAAGGTACAGTCAAGACTCAAGCCTCCTTCACCCATGCCATGGCTTGTTGCCCATGACTGAATTATATGAAGCTAAATGTGATCATCTTCATTGATCATGTTGATCAATTTTGGCTGCTATATATTTCAATTATCATGATAGTCACTCAGTACAGGTGCTTTAAGCCACATTACCTGCACTTTGTGTGTAATTATCATGGTAACGATGAAATGCATCCTTGGCACTCATTTAGGGCTCATTCACACAGGGCACAGACATCCATCTCCCGTGCACAGACTTTTACCAGCACAGTGTTGTGTGCATCCTCATGTCAGTGTCCCGTTCATTTATTTTGGGACACATAGCTGCATGGACACAGAGACTGTCCCAATATGTCTTGAAGGTGCATGTCCTAATAGAAATGGAACATCGGCATGAGGATGTACACAGCACTGTGCCGGTAAAAGTCTCTGCATGAGACGACATGGGTGCCTGTGCCCTGTGTGAATGTGCCCTCACACTTGTGCTTGGGAGGGTGGTAAAAACGTCATGTGTGTCTTTTTACTATCCTCAACCACTTTCCCTTATTTTGCAAATCAGCTGAGGGTGGATAATATATGCTGTGGCCATGAAGGATTTTGCACAGCAAAAATGATCCCTGCTGCGTTCAGCCACAGCCCTCCCTCGGTTCTGCCAGGCTCGCCCATTCCATCTGGTCGAATTGGCAGCGCTCAAAGAAGGATGAACATCAGTTTCTCACTCTCCTCTGTGACAACCGAGGCCATAAGTTATGAAGATTTCATCACTTCTAGTATCAGTTCTGCATTTACCTGGCTGATACCAGCTTTCTCCATAGGATATGTCGCTACCCAAGGTATCGCAAGGGATGATAAATATTAGGGGTGTGCATCTTCACGATTCAATTACGATTATCTGGTCAACGATTTGATTCGATTCCACGATGCATCAAGATTACTGACGAACTCCCACTTCTGCTTGGGCCGCCTAGGCAGCCCTTCCACCCTGCAATCTTCTGTAATACATCACAGGTCCCAAAAGATTGCCCCGCCATTCAGGACAGCACAGTGAGACATGCAAGCTGCAAGCTGTCACAGCCAGATGCCCACAGTAGTATTACCAGCGCCATGGACAGGCGGGGGAGAGAAGGGAGGGTTTGGGTAGCCACGTCGCTGGATTGTGGGACAGGTGAGTGTCTTTTTATTAAAAGAAGATACACTTTTTTTGTAGCTGCTGACTTTTAATAAACCAAAAAAATTTACTGGAACTTTGAATTAAAAATAATCTCACTCCCACTCCCACTTAACCACTTCAGCCCCGGAAAATTTGGCTGCTGAATGACCAGGCCATTTTTTGCGATTCGGCACGCGGTTACGTTAACTGACAATTGCGCGGTCGTGCGATGCTGTACCCAAACAAAATTGACGTCCTTTTTTCCCCACAAATAGAGCTTTCTTTTGATGGTATTTTATCACCTCTGCAGGTTTTTATTTTTTGCGCTATAAACAAAAAAAAGCAAAAATTTTGAAAAAAAAAAACACTATTTTTTACATTTTGCTATAATAAATATCCCCATTTTTTTCAAGGAGGACAAAAGGGATCACTGGTGCTCAATTAGGGGAGATGGGGGGTCCTGGCACTTAGTGGGGAGAGATGGGGGGTCCTGGCACTTAGTGAGGGGGGATGGGAGGGTTCCTGGGGCCTAGTGGGGAGAGATAAGAGGCTCAAGTGCTTAGTCAGGTGCCTAATGGGGGCAGTTTGGAGGCACTGCCAGTCAGTGGGGGAGGGGGGCACTGGTGCTCCTTACCTGACTGCTTGATCCAAATCCCTCTCACTTTTCTTGTCTGCTGATTTTTTTTCTCATCTGAAGGGATGCTGGGGATGCCAGTGCAGTGATAGCTCAGGACATCTCACAAAAGAAAACTTCCTCTGCTCACTTCTCTGCCAGGCTCTGACTATATCATCTATTGCAGAGCCCAGCAGAGAAAGCCAGTGGTGGAAGTTTTCCTTTGCTGCCAGTTTTTGATTACTCGGCTGAGCTATCACTGCATGTGCTTTCCCAGCATCCATCCAGGCATGTCGTCACTTCTAGCAGCTCCTCAGTTTATCTTTATTATTACTTGGACAAAACTCTCCTCACCTCAGTCAGCAAATGCAGTTTGCTCAGAAGCTCCATTGAAAGCCACTCCAGTGCCTGCACCAAGTCAGGAAGACCGTGGGACGAAGAATGTGATGGACAGGCCTCAGTGTGCACCCATTGGCTGAGGAGGCAGCAGGAGGCAGTGCCGCCTATAGGCAGCACCGCCTGCTCTGCCAATGGGTATCTCAATTTCTCCCATTAGTCCCTCCCTACTGAGTCCTGACATCGCTCAGGAGTCCCGACCTGCTAGCCCAGTGAACTTTGTGGGTGGGCTGCCTGTACTTCTTATCAGTGGCCCTGAGCATAGGCACCTCCGTGACTGCCCATGCCTGGCCCGCCTCTCTGCTCTCAAGTCTCATGTCTCTCCTGACGTCAGCAGGGAATTCTCAGCCCCGCCCGCTTCTCTTCTTATTTGATAGTGACAGTCAGCGGGCGGGGCTGAGAATTCTCTGCTGACGTGAGGAGAGCTGGAAGTGAGAGGCGGGCATTGTACAGAACAGGGGATACGCTCGGAGTGCTCTCCCGGGAGGGGCGGGGCAATGACGTCACCGGCAATCGATGTCTACGGTCGCATGCATCGATGCCGCATCGGGGACACCTGAATCGCGATGCATTGCTGCAGCGATTAATTTCAGCACCCCTAATAAATATCACTTGAAGACAGCTGAATTATTTTTTGAGGTTAGGGCAGGGTCAGGGATGGGCCCAGGGGTGGGGTCATGGACCCCATCAGATAGGCTGTAGGGGGCCCCATGATATCATGATATATAACAGCAGCCCTGGTCTCTGGTAAGACGAGAGTGGGGGCACAGACTCTGGCAGTGGCTGTGTATGTGCAGTTATCATTCTCAGTCACACTGTGTGTGGGGCACTAGGGAGCAGCACAGAAATAAGAGCATAGCCTACTATGCTGGAGTTTGTAGTCCCATGGAGGTGGGGAAATTCTCACACATACTGGGGAGGGGGAGGGGGGAATGGTCATATAAAGTAAAAGGCTCTGTGCTGTTACAGGGCTGCCATGGCTGACCTGACCCCTGTCAAGAAATACATATTGTCTGGCTGTCTTTTCTGTTAAGGTTATCTGAAAATGGGTTTTAAATGTTTTGACAGGGGTGCAGTTTCAGTGCTTGCCATAGGCGCCATTTTCACTAGATACGCCTCTAGTCTTACCGTAATATTTTTGTTTTTTCTCTAGATTGTTAGGATGGCTCTGGACTCTCAGCCTGGACCATCGGCTCTTTCTGGGGCTCAGCACTGCCTGCCATTCAGAAGTCATGGGAGAGACACACAGGTGAGTAAACAAGTAATAGATGCCGGGTTTATGCAGCGCCAACAATTTTTTTAAGTGCTTTACAAAATAAAAGAAAACCGAATAGTTACAATACAATTCTATACAAGAGGATTAGGAGACCCTGCTCATGGAGCTTACAATCTAAAAGAGAGGGGCAAGTGGTACAAAAACTGTACCACTTAAAAAAGGAAAAAACAAACAAACAGTAGAGCTGATGAAAAAGATTGAAGCACAGTTTTTAGGTGGAGGTGGGTAAGCTTCTCTGTAGAAATTAGTTTTCAGAGATTGCTTGAAGTGGGCAGAGTAGGAGATAAATGGACAGGCTGGGGTACAGAGTTCCAGAGTATGGTAGAGGCTCTAGAGAAATCTTGGAGGCAAGCATGGGAGGAGGTGACGAGGGGGCTAAAGAACAGGAGGTCTTGGGAGGACAGGGTGATTGGAGTGATATTTCAAGGTGCAGTTGGTGATATAGTTATGGACAGAGTTGTTGATGGCTTTGTATGTTGTAGTTAGTATTTTGATATGTTGAGATAGTGGAGAGGAGCAGAGAGGCAGTAGCTGCAGATCGGTTAGGTGGATGGGTTTAGCCGCAGCATTTATGATAAACTGAAGGGGGATAGTCTATGTAGAGGTAGGCCAGCGAGAACGGAGTTGCAATAGTTGTAGATCAGGGGTATTGAATTAAAAATTCATGGAGGTCCAGTCAGTAACATTTTCTTCATGCAGGTCCAAATCTCATTTATGTGTGATGATTGAGATTCTTCATATCACAGCCCTCTCCTCCTATATCACAATCCTGTACTTAGAGCTGCTTCACACCAGAACGCAGCGCGGGAAAGGCGTGTTCCGTGCACGTTTTAAAAAGCACTGCCTGTGCAATCTGCAGTGTATGTCAGAATATTTAATGACATCCCAAATGCAGATCACAAATGCAGTGCGTTTGTCTGCACCAGACTGCATGGTACCGAAGTACCATTAGATTTGGTGCGGTGCATTTTAGAAACGTAAAGCATGCACTTTTTTTGTGCAGTTTGGTGTGATTTCAGCCCATTCAAATTAATTTGACGGAAAATTGCATCACACTGAATCACACAGGTACTTGCTCCGCATTCCTGTGCAATTCATGCGTGAACCTGCCCTCCCTGCCTTCATTCCCCATTCACATCAAGATTCCCAACTTTACATCATAGTCTCACCATCACAGTACTATCCACTGCCGCCCGCTTTAGTGTCTTCTGCCCACCCCCCACAGTAGTGTCCCCCTCACCCCAGTGTCCTCTACTCCTTCACGTTACCCCCCTTTCCTTCCCACCCCAGTGTCCTCTGCTCCTTCATGTCACCCCCACCCAGTAGTGCCCCCTGCCCCCCCCCCCTTACAGTAGTATCCTGCACCCCCCCTTTCTTTCCCACCCCAGTGTCATCTGCTCCTTCATGTGACCCCCCCCCCCCTTACAGTAGTATCCTCCACCTCCCCCTTTCCTTCCCACAACAGTATCCTCTGCCCCCTTTACACCCCTCCTACCTTACACACAACAGAGCGGGAGGGAGGACAGTTCTGTTTGGAGGTTGGGATCCGGAGCTGCCTGAGTTAACTTTTCATATTGCCAAACTGGTGATTGGTTGCTAGGACCGCTCTGCATCCTAGCAACCAATAACAAGATTGTTAATCTGGTGCCAGTGGTTACTTATCTGAGAGGCAGAAGATGCTCATTGCTCAAGGAACCCCTAGAAACCTATGGAGGAATCTGGGATTAAATGAAACCCTGTTTGCAAAAGGCTGGATTAGAGAAATGCCCCAGACTCCCTCAGGCATTTGTCACTTTAATTCTCATATAAGACTGTATATAAAATATTATCCTATTTATGTGGGTGGGCTCTAACCAACAAGAGTCTTTAGACCTCTCAGTGTGTATCTCCTTTCTGCCAAGGCTACATGATTCTTATTAAACAAGCTTGCATATTGGTCCAATAACTAATAAATGTATAGTTGCAAAAATAAATCTAGGAGGTTTATTTATAAAGCAGTGACTATGACATTCAACAAACATTCACTGAAGGTGTATTTTCGTGTTGCATGAGTTTTAAATTGCAATGATTGATTTGCCTGCAGTGAATGTTTGACTGTTATATTTACTCCTTTATAAAAAAAACACCTCCTGTAAAAATGCATTACACATAATTAAAGAGGTTGATATTTGCCATTTTATTTGCCTTCTTTATTTCCTTTTTTGTTTCTTTTGAAGCTGCGCTTTAATCTGGATGTTGATACTCATCCATCAAATCTGGCTACCCAGTTCTCAAATCCTTCTCCCATCATAATTGAGAAGATTTCAAGTCTTCAAAAGAAGCATTTACAAGATAAATTGGAGAGAAAACTGAAATCCCAGTTGGCAAACCCTTCTCCCATCACTATTGAAAAGCTATCAAGACTTCCAAATCAATCTTTAGAGAATTTAACATCTTCAGATCTGCAACGTAATTCCTCCCCCTCGATGGCTTTCTCTGCTGTATCAGAAGAACGCTTGAACCTTGCCATCTGGCTTGTAAAGCGAGATCTGAAACAAAAGCGATTACAGGAGAAGTTGGAGGGTGAACTAAAATCGCAGCCAAACAAACCGCGTTCTCCTCCATTCAGAAGAGGAGTGATTATCGGCAGTCCTGAAAAGGCTAAAGCCAGAACTTTTGTAAAGGACAGGAAGCCTAACCGTTCAATAAAGCCTGAAATGACCAAATCAGGTGCTTTGGTATATGTGTATACACCTGAGAAGAATAGGAATAATGTAGAGGTGGCAGACTCTCCGCCTACCCATGACCCAGGGCCTGGTCTCATCCCAAAAACTGAAGCGGAACAGAATGAGCACGAAGTAAGACGTCTGCAGAAAGAACTGCATTCTTGCATGAGGAAAATTGAAGAACTGGCCAAGAAAGGTAAAGCTTGATGTCTGAAATAATAAGTAATATATATATCTTATGTAATATTCAATGAATGCACTTCTGCACATGTGCAGCAATGATGTCACCCCATGCAATGCTTTTCAGGCTATGACAAAAATATGTTTTCCCCTACAAATGTATGTACATTTTGATTTATTTATTTTTTATTAAAGGTGAACCTTTAATATTGCTTTCAGTTTTCCTTTTTCCATAGTGTATTGCATGTTATTTTTACATCTGCCCTATGTTATGTGAACACAATCCTCTGACCATTCTCATGGAAACAATCATTTGGCGGCTGTTGCCTGTTTAACAACATTTGTATCCATACATGACTAGTCCCACAAACAGTTGTGCTGTGGTTAGATCTCTCTGTTTATTAATATTAGCGTGGTCAACAATTTAGATAACCCTTTTTTTTATTTTTATTTTTTTTAGAATGCAATAGAGATACTTTGGATCCCTTAGAAGAGGCCAGGGGCCGAATACGCCAGCAGGAACGGGCAACCAGATTTAGCAGAATGCTTTATGTTCTGCGGCAACAGGTAACAAATCTGGTTATTACGTAAGGATCAGCTTCTCGTAAAGTAGGAGTAAACTCCGTTGTATGATTTTTACCTATAGGTAAGACTGTTATAAGGCTTACCTAATAGATACAGTAAATATCTCCTATACCTGCACAGTTTAGGAGATATTTACTTTAGATGCAGCCGGTGAGGTCATCAGCGCATGCACTCTGAAGGAACAACCATACCAGTGCCGTTCCTTTAAAGCCGTGACATAAACAGTCCCTGCCAGCTCCGCCATTCATATCGCCGAAGCCTGCAAACCCAGAAGGAAGACCAGGTGAAGATGGAAGCGCCTTCAGTGGTGATAGTGCGCCCCTGGAGGGCTTTGTTTTCAGGTAAGTTTGTCATACTGCATACTAGCACATTATGATCTAAACTGCCTGGTGCCTTTTTTTTTTTTTTTTTTTTATGCAATTTACCATCTCTTTAAAGTAATGTTTTGCATTGCACAAAGCAACAATCATATTCTTACTATTCAAAGTTGTACTGGGGGAAAGAATGTTGTTTCACATGATAATGTTTGGTAAATTAGGTAATCTGTTAAACAGATACAAGAATTCTTCGGTTGTAATTTTTTCCTGCCCTGTATTAGTTCTGTGTTAAAAACCCCTGTTCAGTGTTACATTTAGGGAGGAAAGTTCCCAATTTTTAGTATTCCTATAATTAAAGACTAATTCCACTTTTGTTGGGGGGAAAAAAGCAACTCCTCTGGGTGATCAGTGTACATTGCAAGGCTTTTAACAAACTTTGTAGGTTTCTGTTCTAAAAAGAAAAACAACTATGTCCTTGGAAGTCTGGTTCCTGAATTTAGAGTCTCTGTGTTCAATATAATCATCTGATGTACTTACAATGTTCTAATGAGGAAAGTTGCAATGTCTGCATCCCTTTAGACGCAATTAACCAAAGTAATTCCGATTGCAGAGGATGCCTAAAGCTGCCTAGTTTTACTTGTATCTTAGTACAGACTAAGTACCATGCAGTCTGGTTGTAGTGCATTTTTTAAAAGTAGTGCATGCATTACTTTTTGTCTGATTTCAGTCCATTCAAATGAATAGGCTGAAAATATCATTACACTGAATTGCACAGGAACGCAGAGTGCCAGCCGGCTGAACGAAAGAAAACAAACTAATTTCCCCCATCCACACAAGCGAGGTGGATGGAGGAATCCTACCCACTGTGCTATTGTGTTCTGACAGCGGAATTCTACGCTGTCAGAATATACTGATCAGTGCTGCAGCCGAATTATGAAAGTTTCCCAGCATGTTCATGCAACAAAAGTCAATCTACCAGTCAGCTTCTGTCAAACAGGGAGAGCCATACAAAGATCAAATTTCAGCTGTTCACTCCTGAACCATCCGAATTTGGATCCGTGTGTACCCACGTTTAGTTACAAACTGTAGCATTAGTAAAAATGCAAGCATTTGTTTTAGGTTTTTAATATTTTTTTATTTTTTTCTTGATCCTAACCAGGTAAAAGAGATCCAAGAAGATCTAGAAAAGCTAAGCCCACGTAAAATAAAGCATACAAAGAAGGTAATGAAGAGAAGTTCTGTCTGTATATCTGTCAGTTGACTTGTGTGTGATGATAGCCAAACATTATTGGAACCTTTTTTTTTTTTTCTATTTATGCCCCGTACACACGGTCGGATATTCCGATGGAAAAAGTCTAATCGGATTATGTTGTCGGAAAATCCAATCGTGCGTGGGCTCTAGCGGGCTTTTTCCGTCGGAAAACATTTGAGAGCATGATCTAAAATTTTCCGACAACAAAATCCGATCAGACTTTTTCAATCGTGTGTAGAGAATTCTGACGCACAAAGTGCCACGCATGCTCAGAAGAAATTTGGAGACGAAAGCTATTGGCCTCTATGTAGTCCCATCGTACGTTTTATACGTCACCTCATTCGGAACGATCGGATTTTCCGACAACTTTGTCCGACGTGTGTGTGCAACACAAGTTTCGGACAAAATCCGTCTGAAAAAATCTGACGGATTTTGTGGTCGGAACTTCCGACCGTGTGTACAAGGCATTAGTATTTAGATGTTTATGTAGCACCCAGGTTGTCATTAAAGCTTTTTATATAGAAGCTTACAGTCTAATGTCCCTACCATATTTTTATACATACACATTTGACAGCCCATTTAGTATGAACACCAGTTAATTTTATTAAATGATTGTGGAAATACAGTACAAACAGAAAAATGTATACACTATATGGCCAATATACGGTAGGTTCCCTGATGGGTATTTCAGAATCTGAGCACTTCATTATTGTAGTGTTAGCCACTGAGCTGCCTTTAAAAAGTTACATTTTCGCAATTAGTCGTGCATGTTTTTTTTTCTTGTTGGTACTAATAATTATGTGTGTATGCCAGTCCCGAACCATGTCTAGATTGGCAGCAGTTCACCGAGGAGCAATTCGTGTTCTACAGATGTTTATCACTCAGCTGAATGAACGTGGCGAGCAGCAGATACCTTCTCTCTACAAGGAGCTTGGCCATCTCATCCGCCAGCTTTCCCTGTGTTCTGCAAAGCTGGAGGCTGGAGGGGATCCAGCTGCTTCCGATATAATCATTTCAATTCTCCAACAAACTGAGGTACATAAGATTTTCATTTTTTTTTTTTTTAAATGCTGTATGACTGTAGAACAATGTGCTACTAATCAGTGTCTCTAAAATAAAATGGCATCTGCTATTCTTGACTTTGTTTTTGAAGGTGCCAGTTCTGGGGGGTGCCATCACTACTTGTTGAGCCAATGACTTGGAATAACCACATGTGTATCAGGTGTTTTGCTTCTGGGTTATTAACTCGCAATATAATAAAGGTTGCGGATGGCAATCCTAAAACTATATAGATGTTTCTATACTCTATTTTTTTAAAATATATATTTCTTTTAAAGCCCACACCATCCCAATATCAGCTGCTTCCAGATATGAGGGCACCTGATTCTCCCTGTAAAATAATTAGTACATATTTTTTCCTATTTATATTGCACCTTCATTGGGAAATGCAGGATGACTAATGGGGTAAATCCCTGCCTTCAGGAGATTGGACTCCTTTGTTGTTCATACTGGTATACTTGGAACTGGTTCTGCTCCTAACTGTAGACACTCTACTGTGATGCATTTTCTTTTTTATTTTCTAACTTGTTTAATAGCCAGCTGTTGAACATTGGATATGTTATATTTTTTATTTTACTAACTTGTTTAATGAGCCAAGAGCTGATGCAACAGAATGTCAACTATTGTGATATATGTTACATTATCTATAAATATGGTCTCGGAGTTCTCAGTATAAATAGACTCAGTAGAACAGAAAATATTTCTGCCCCAAGAAAAAATAGAAAAGATACAGTCGGTTCTGAAGGTACTTCAGTCCAATTCAAGGTTCTCAGTAAGACAAGCCATGTCAGCCCTGGGTCTGCTGACAGCAGCAATCCCTGCAGTACAGTGGCCAGACTGCATGCTCGTCCGCTGCAGGCAGACATTTTGACAAATTGGTCCTACCAGGAATCGCTGGAGAAAAAGTTTGTCATAGGGGTAAGAGCAAAAAGATCACTCTGGTGGTGGAGGAACCAGAGAAACATCTCAAAAGGTCTTCACTGGTCATTCCAGTAACCCAGAGACTGACCACAGATGCCAGCGCATGGGGGTGGGGAGCCCACCTGGAAGAACAAACTAGTCAGGGGGTTTGGTCCAAGCCAGAAGCGAGAAGGTCATCGAACTGGAGAGAGTTGAAGGCTATTCATCTGAGTCTTCTGTCCTTCCAGGAACTTCTAAAGAATCAGCATGTCCAAGTCTTGACGGACAATATGACGGCAGTGTTATACATAACAAAGCAAGGGGGCACAAAAAGCAGAACTCTGTTGGACTTAGCCTGCCAGATACTGAGATGGGCAGAGAACAACTTGGCCTCCCTATCGGCAGTACACTTAAAAGGGACGGAAAACACCTTGGCAGATCTCCTGCAGGAGGGAAGTAAGAGAAGCAGAGTGGTCTCTGAATCAGGATCTATTCAAGACAATAGCCAAGAGTTGGGGTGTTCCTTTTTATTATGTGCATTAGGCCCCTTTCAGATGGCCAGACTCTGCCAGTGGATCCGCTTGCTCAGTGAGAAATCTGTCCACTTATCCCCCGCTGAGAAGACAGATGACAGGTCCGTGTCTGCTTCGCCTATGCAGAGCGGACGCAGACACAGCCCGCTTTCCTCTATGGGCGGTCGGATGGAAATGGAAAGTCTGTCCGCTTCCATCTAACTGTCTGTCGATCAGCCAGACATATGGGAAACAGATCCCCCATCCGTATGTTTTTAGCGGATAGGATCAGATGTCAGCAGGTGTCAATGGACACATGACCGTTGACATCCACTGCTCCTTAGAGAGCAATGGATGGTCTGATCGGCTCCACCTTAAAAAAAATGATCGGTCCACCCATTTGAAAGGGGTCTTAGCCTGTCAGTCATTGGAGCGCTGCACATTGTAAACACTGCCTGGACCTAGACCGTATGTGATCATGAGAAAAGTAGTTTTGTCTTGCACGTGATGCCTGTAGCCCTTAAGTGTTAATATCATTAGGATTGCACTGATACCGGAAGCTGTGCCGATACTGAGCATTTGCATAAGTACTCATACTTGTGTAAATGCTCCGATATTTTAAACCGGTACCTTTGCAATACAAAATGAATGAATGGGCTCAAATCGCACTGCAAAGAATCACTTCATTTATACTTTTTTCTTACTTGTCTCTGCTTTTTTATAATGGGGGGGGGGGGGGGGGGAATGTAAAAAAAAAAGTTGGTTGCAAGGAGTACTCGTTTTACTGATACACAGGAGTTTACGACATGATGACAAGAAGAGACTTGATTCACAAAGCTTTAACACCAGTCTACGGCGCTGTATTTTCAGTCACGTGACTGTAATTTACAAATTTCATTGGGCTCAGCTGAAAATAACACTTATTACAACTGACAGGCGGACCTGAACGGATCGTCCATGTAAAAGAGGCCTTATACTTCTCTTGTTGTGTTTTAGCTTTATGAATTGACCTTTTGTTATCTATTTTGGACACAGTTTATATATTTTCTTTCTGCATCATTTGGTCCTGGTCACCACTGGACGAAGAGGGAAACAAACTTTGTATTGGGATAAATAAGCAATCCGTTTCTTGTTCCTCATTCAGCTCCCTCTAGTGGTGGCCAGAAGCAGCTAATGCAGGAAAGGTCAGCATAAACAAACTGCTTCCAGGCCGAGATCCTTGTTTCTGAACCTTCTGTTTATCACCAAGCAGGTACCCCTTGCAATTGCCTTTTGTTTTGTTTTAAGCAGGCTGATAAGACAAGCAATTTTGTATAAGCATTGAAAGTAGATTCATCCTTAAAGTATAACTAAATTTTTTTTTTTCGTTTTGGATAGAGGGGAGATAAATTAGAACCCCTGTCAGTTGTTATTGCTGTCTGTGCCCCCATTAAGGAGATTCACCCTCTCTCTTTCTCCTGTTTACCATTTTTATCATTGAAAGTGAAAGTAAAAGAAAATACCAAATGTTGGGTTGTCCCCAGAAAAGTAATAAAGGGGAAATCTTCCAATGGGGACATTAATTCTGGTGACCTGGGGGTCCCCAAGGGATTCCATTAATTTGCAGGGATTTCATTTCACATGCTGTTTTGGCTATGGGACAGGAAGTGAAGGGAAATCTCTGCAATAGGATACAGATGGCAAAAAAAAATTGACAGGGGTTATAACCCTCCCTTGCTCTATCCAAAAAGAAAAAAAAAGTTTTGCCTATAATTCTACTTTAAGTCTAACATGCAACATTTGTACAATAATCCTTATCTAAATGATAGAATAAGCAGCGCTGCCTATTCTATCATTTAGATAAGGATTATTGTAGACATTTTGTTTTTATAAAGTGGCGGCTTAGTTTAAAGTTTGTGCTCAGCGCAGTGGTGATACACAATAGATAGGGAAAGAGTGAGTGTATCTTTGTTTTACATAACATGCAACATTGTTATGGGTTAGAAGTTCTTTAAAGTGGTTGTAAACCCTTACATATACCCAGTGAAGTGACTGGCCTCTGCTGATCTACACAGGTAAAATAAATCCTCCTACATAAGTTGTACCTGTATATCTGCAGTCTTGTCTTCTCTACATCCATTCAAAGTGGTGAATTTTAATAACTTGTCAGAGTTCAGAATAAAGGGGGCGGGTAGCTGAAGTTATACTCTGCAGAGCTCAGTGAGGAGAGCTCTGGCAGCTGATTGGAGGGAAGGGACACATGCCCTTACACAGCACACAGGAACAGGACTGAGGCTGTCAATCTGCTGAAGATTCCCTCCTCTGTCACCATTTTTCTCTTGGTGTCAGGAAAACCTGTCAGAAGTGATGCTCGTGCTGATAGCCGAGAAATGAGGCGGCACACAAAAGTGACACTTGGTGATCTTAACTGAGACAAACACAAACTATAGAGGGATATGATTGGTTAATATTCCATGTCTGAGGTTTACAACCAGTTTGATGCTACTTTAGATTGAAGCCTAGTAGCATAAGCTATTGTATTTTTTTTTTGTCAGGTTTAAGTCTTTGTGTAAATGGGTATCGTGCATGGGTCCATGGCACTGATTATTTTAATATGCTTTGCATTGATGTATCTGATGTAGCTGACCATTGTTCTGGGTCTTTGTGATCCTCTCACATATGTCCTACACCATTGTGTGTTTAGAACTTAGATTTACTTCTTCAAGATAAAGCGTCTTCTCATGCAAGGAAGGCATCCCCGAATGCTGCAGCAAGTAGATCACCGCACAACAGGAAGAATTATTATGATACCAGATCACCTGTTAGAGAGGGCCACCCTCCTCCACCTATCCTCAAGCAGAAGGTGTTGCCAGAAGACAATCAGAAACGTGTAAACAGACGGCTTGTGGTTGGTAAGCACGTTTATCTGTTTATCTTACTTTAAAAGATTATTTAGGCAAGCAATATCTTCAGTTTCCATGTAGGGACTCCTCTATTAGACTTGTATCAATTTTAGTCTTCCAAGTAAGGACTTGGAGATTGGAATGGTAACCTTTTGTATTCAACATAAATATGGGATGTCCGAAGAAGACCGAGCCACACACGTCGCATTACAGCCATACTGTACATACATTCACACACAGTGATGCTGACACACAGAGACATTTTGTTTACTTAGGCCTACATTACTTTAACCACTTAACGACTACCCCACAGCAGATTTACTATTACAGGGCAGCCGTTCTGTGCAGAATCACGTTTTATACATGATTCTGCACTTCCTTGTAGGGGGCGCACCAGCACCACTTCTGCTGTGATCACAGCAGAAGCCAATCAGTGGCTGCTGGCCAATGGATGTCCACTGGCACCAGCTGATATCCGAGGAGAGACACAGGACGAATCGGTGGGTTCTGGCATTGTAAGCAATGCAGAGCTCCATCCTGACGGGGGATGTGATGGATTTAATAAAATCCATCATATCCCTTAGTGAAAGAACCACACATAGTACACAAAAACACTGGTTAGGCACACATTTAACCCTTTGCTTGCCATACATGTTAAGCCCTTCCCAGCCAGTGTCATTAGTACAGTGTGCCTATTTTTGGCACTGATCACTGTATTAGTGTCACTGGTACCCACAAAGTGTCAAATTGTCCGCTGCAATAAAGCTGTCCCGCTATAAGTTGCTGATCGCTGTCATTACCAATCAATATATGTTTTATTATGATTTTTTTTTTACCAAAAATTATGTAGCAGAATACATATTGGCCAAAATTTATGAAGACATTTTTGGGACCTAGTCATGCCTCCATCCCTATTTGTATAAGAAAGAGAAAAGGAGCAGAGTGGGACTTTAAATGAGGCACACAGTAAATATGAATAATTGATGATTGGCATTTTTATGTGTCAGATTTGAATAACAATACATGGTACTGACTATTAATGCAATATTTAATCTATATACATAAAAAGCATGAATGACACATTTCTATAGGGAATGATTGTGGGTATAACCCCTCTTAACTTCCTATTAGTTTTAGGAATAAATACCAAAATATACACAAAATCCATATATTATTTACACAGGGTACATGATTCTAATGGGAGATAATAAAAACACATGATCAGTTTAAACATGAAAGGTACAAAATCTTGACGCGTTTCATGGAATTTTATCCACTCTTTAGGAGCAAGCATGTGTACATCTCTAATGAAATATAAAATCTAATATAAAAATCCTTAGATGGTTGTCTTTTGGAAAAAAAAAAAGGCCAAAAGGGGGGGGGGGAGAACCCCCATTGGATATGATGTACTCGCAGAATCGCTGTGTATAGAAAGTGCAACACAAACATCCAAGGGCTGGAACCCCCCTTTGAAAGGGGCATCTTTTCTGGGAGCTGTGGTTGCAAGGACCGTATGCAAGGCCCATACAAAGCGACATCCAAGGACACAGAATTCCCAGCAGGACAGTCTCCAGGGTGTGACCATGAACGTGTCCTATGATTTTTATCTTGAGGGACTGCCAAATAATAAATAAATAAATATGTTTATTAACATGTATAGCTAAACCCTATCGGTTAAGGTACAGGAAAAGTAAATAAATGTAACCAAGGTGGCGTAAGTGAATCCCAAGCCAGAAGGATTGGGGAGTGGGAAAAAAATATACCAAAAAATTCTAAAAAAAACACCCACTTAAAACTATGTGAATTCACATTCAACTATTCACATAGTTTTAAGTGGGTGTTTTTTTAGCGTTTTCAGCGCTGTCACATTTTGAATGACAATTGCGTGGTCATGCAACACTATACCCAAACTAAATTTCTATCATTTTGTTCACACAAATCAAGCTATCTTTTTTTTTTTTAACTTTATATCTTTATTGAGTTTTTTTTGTTAAATACATACAAAACATACATTTCTCTCCTACATTCGTTCTTTGGAAAGCAATGTATCTAAAATAGGCATAGCAAGAAAAAAAAAAAAAAAGAAAACTGGAGACCAGAAAAGAAGAAAGGAGACAACGAATAAGGAAACAACCAAGTGGTCCCCTATTTCTAGGGGGTCTCTCCTCCTTCTAGCTTGCACCTTTAGTCTCCATTTCTTCCTCTCTGGACCAACAATGATCTCTCCCGTCATTCTCCCTCCTCAGTCTTCCATTCATCCTATACTTGCATTCTCTCCCTGTTCTACTGCCTAGTAACTTATCCATGCATCTTCTTCTTCTCTATCTGATCTCCCCTATCTCTTTCCTAGACCTCTGTTTGTTTTATGAGCTCATACATTCACTTTCTTTTTTCTCGCACCATTTTTTCCATATCTCGTCAAATTTCTTACTACAGCCCTGTCTAATATATAATGTTCTTTCTTTTAGGATCACCATGCTCATACTCTGTTCCCATTCCCCACTGGATGGAGGGGTGGAGGACTGCCATCTCTTGGCTATAAGTTTCCTGGCTTGGAAAAGACATCTCAAAATCGCCAAGCCAGTACCCTTTGGTTTTCCCTTCCCCTCTAGCCACCCCAGTACACACGTCATAGGCTCTACTTCTATGGGTACCTCGAAGACATGGGTGATTATTTCCACCACCTCCATCCAGTATCGGAATAGTTTAGGGCATCTCCAGAACATGTGGATCATGTCCCCTTCCAGCCTTCCACACCTTGGGCAGGTGGCATCCTGTCTCCGTCCAAAGAGAAATAGCTTTTGCGGCGTATAGTACACCCTATGTAGTAAAAATAAATGAGACATCCTCTGGGGCGGGGATAGGGAAACGCACTGGGCAAGCTCCAGGATCCTTTCCCACTGGGCAGGGGTTATATCTCCCACGTCTCTTTCCCATTTCCTCCTGACGGGTAGTTCCCGTTGTTTCTCCTTTCTTTTCCTATTTAAACTTAGGTAGGTTTTGGATATTAGGCCTTTCGTCGAACTTGATTTAATTATGTCCTGTAGTACAGGTATATCGCACCATTCTATTTCTGTTTCTCCGAATTGTGATGTCATTGCGTGTCTCACTTGGAGATATCTAAAAAAGGAGTTTCTCGGAATTGTAAATTGTTCTCTCAGCTCCTGGAAGGACTTAAATTTTCCGTTTTGATAGAGTTGGTGAAGCCATTTTATACCACGCCTTTCCCATTCCTTGATTGGCCCTATTTTCTGTAGTTCCCCTAGTCTACCATTATTCCATAAAGGTGAGTACTTTGTAAACCCTCTATATCCCAGGGTTTCCTTGGCCGTCTCCCAAATTTTACCCATTAGTTCGAGAGTAGGGGCCCTACGCAGTACCTGTCCTGCCTCTAGGGCCTCTACTACTGACATCTGAAAAAAGTTCCCCAGTAGAGTTTCCCTTTGGTCACTTCTTCCCATATACTGGAGCTGGGCCGCTACAAAGTAATCGAATGAATGGGGGAGTGCGACTCCACCTTCCCCGTTCGGGAGTTGTAATGTTTTTAAGCTGATACGGGCTGCTCCTCCCTTCCAAATCAATTCCCTGAATATGGTGTCTATTCTATGGAACCATTTTTTGTAAATCCATACTGGGGAGTTGTGCAAAATATATAAAAGTTGGGGCAAAAAAATCATTTTAATTAAATTGCAGCGGCCCGCTGCAGATAGCGGAAGTTTCTTCCAGACTTTTATTTTCTCTTTAAATTTGGTCAAGAGTGGAAATAAGTTATTTGCTAGATATTTTTTGGGATCCTTTGTGATGTATACACCGAGGTATTTCATTTGACTGACTATTTGGAGTCTTGCAGCTTCCTGGGGTAAAACAATTTCCGTCTCGTCTATGGGCAAAAGGCTAGATTTCTCCCAATTGATCTTCAAGCCCGAGAAGCTCCCAAAACCTCCCAATTTTGACATTGTTACTTTTAATGATCCTTGGGCAT
The DNA here is from genome assembly GCA_028564925.1 of Lithobates sylvaticus. NCBI lineage: Eukaryota > Metazoa > Chordata > Amphibia > Anura > Ranidae > Lithobates > Lithobates sylvaticus. The sequence goes on from CM053027.1 coordinate 111,216,004, forward strand.
CTCCAAGTAGTAGTAGGAGATCGTCCGCGAAGAGGATCACCTTTTCCTCCTCATTCCCTCTTCTGAAGCCTTTTATCGCTGGGCAAGATCTTATAGAAATGGCCAAGGGTTCGATCGCGAGGGCGAAGAGGAGGGGTGACAATGGGCACCCCTGCCTTGTCCCCCTCAGCAATCGAAACCTGGTGGAGTGGTCGTTGTTTATTCTAACCCTCGCCTCAGGTGATTTATACAGCAGTTTGACCCAATTTATAAATGCTGGTCCTATCTGGAACTCCCTCAGGACTCTCCACAAATATCCCCACTCCAAGGTGTCAAAAGCCTTGGCCGCATCCAACGAGAGAATAGCTCTCTGCCCCTCTTCATCGGAGGGTATTTGGAGATTCAGGTGGGCCCGTCGGATATTTATACTGGTGGATCTCCCCGGAATAAACCCTGACTGATCGGGGTGTACTAGTCCCTCTATCACCCTATTAAGTCTATTCGCCAGAACCTTTGCCAAAATTTTAGCGTCTATATTAAGCAGGGAAATGGGTCTGTATGAAGAGGGCCTGAGTGGGTCCTTGTTCTCTTTAGGTATCACTATGATGGTAGATTGCGTCATAGACACAGGGAGTTCTTTCTTTGTTTCTGACCAGTTGAGAGTCTTCAGCAACTCCGGGAGTAGTACCCCCCCGAAGTGCCGATAGATCTCAACTGGTAAGCCATCTGGACCTGGTGATTTCTGTCCCGCCATTTCCCGCACAGTCTGCTGGATCTCTTTCAGCGTTATAGGTCTATCAAGTATAGCCCTATCTTCTAGCGAGAGACCGGGGACCGTCAAATCATCAAAAAAGGCGTCCATTAAATTCCCTCCTCCCTCCTGGTTGGAGCTGTACAGTTCCTCGTAATAGTTTTTAAATCTGTTTACAATCTCGGGTGTGTACGTAGATGTCCTATCCTCAGTAATGTTAATTATTGGAACTACGGATGGTGGTGAGTTTGTTCTTACTAAGTGTGCCAGCATTCGGCCTATGCCTTCCCCTTCCCCAAATGCAATTTGTTTGTGGAACATGTATTTGTTCTCTGCTTTTCTCACCATTATAAGACGGTATATTCGTTGTGCTTCTGCCCAAACCCCTAGGTTCTCAGTTGTCGGATCCTTTATATATTGTTTTTCTAGAAGAATAACTCGTTCTGATGCCCTTGCTTCACTTTCAAAGGATTTTTTTTTTAATCTTGATATCTGTTGGATCAGTAGCCCTCGAAGGTAAGCTTTGAGCGTATCCCACACTACTCCTTGAGGGGCGGTGCCGGAATTTAAATTGATGTATTCAACTAGGGCTTCTGTTACTACCTGTGGATCTTTGATGAGTTCTAACCATGGGGGGCTTATTTTCCACTCCCTTAGGGAAGTACCCTCCCCTAAGTCCAGGGATACTATCACTGGTGAATGATCCGAGAGACCCCTCGGCAAGTACTTTACATTATTTACCATTATGGTCACCTCCTCATTCCCCAGAGCTAGATCGATTCTGGACAGGGTAGAATATGTTCTGGAAAAGCAGGAGTATCCCTGGCTTTGGGGGTTGTATGTTCTCCAAATATCTTTCCAACCTGCCTCACCCATTACCTGGGATAGGCGGTCGTCTATCATCCCTCCCCTTTTTGTCCCCTGTGGGAATCTGTCTAGTTTCTGGTCAATGACCATGTTAAAGTCACCCACTATCAACAGAGGGACTCCCGGTTTGTCCAGTGCAAATTCTATCAATTCATAGAGAATGTCTGTATTGGAAGGCGGGGGGATATATATGTTAGCCAAAATCATAGTTCTATCCTCTATTGTACAGTGTAAAAAAATGTACCGTCCTTGTTCATCTATTCTACTCTGTAGACAATTAAAAGGGACCCCCGATTTAATCAGGGTACTAACCCCTCGGGAGTAGGTTGTGTGGCACGAGTGGAACTGGGGCTTAAACCCTCCCCAACCCAATTGGGGTGTAGTATTATTTGTGAGGTGCGTTTCCTGTAAACATACAAACGTGGCCCTTTGAGTATTTACTGCTGCTAAAACTGCTGCTCTTTTCCCCCTGTCCCCCAACCCTCTTACGTTCCATGAGCATATTGTGATCTTCTTCCGTGATGTATGTGAAGTTTCAGTCATTAGTGTACTACGAAATTTTTCCTTGAAAATTGTGGTTCTGTATATTTCATAGACTTATTTAAATTTAAATTTGTGCCTGTGCTAGCTACCTGTATCGTGTTAGTGTATAGAGAAGAAGAGAAAAAAAAAAGAAAAAAGTTACAAAAAAAAAAAACATTGTGTTCTCTTTAGTGAACCTATTTCGTTCCTCCCTCCACCTTTCATTCCTAAATTCCGTGTTACTCATTCCAATCGATTCATACCAATCCATCCAATCGTGTCGACCATCTTTCCTATTCAAGCCTCGCATTGCCTTACTAGGCGTACCCGGGAGCTTCTTACTGTGACCTTCCCATACACACACTAATTGTACCTCATCAAGTGTAGATTTGCTCAAATTTTCCCCCCCTCCCTTTCCCTCCCTATCCCAACCTCCCCATATACCAAAAAATTTACCATCAATGGCAGAAAACACTAACAACATAAAACATCCTATACACCAGGAGAACCTTGAGCTGTGTCCCTTCCATTTCCGTGACACCTTGCTCATTGTGCTCCTGTTTCCCTATTCCTCCCACCCTCCCTCCCCCACCCTCCCCCTGAAAAAAGCCCAAACCATGCTGTAGTTTGAAGATGGGTATTAAAAGTTGTTTCTACCCCTGGCTACGGGGCAGAAAAGAAAAAAGGCAAAAAAAAAAAAAATTTTTCTTTTTCTTTCCTTTTTTTTCTCCTTCTTAAGAGAAGGGAAAAGAAAAAGAAGAGAAGGGAAGTCCAGTTACTCAAAAAACAAATACCAGGATAAAAAAAAAAAAAAAAGAGGAGAAAAGGGGGGGGGACAAAGCCCTCCCGATTGACAAGGCCATTCACTGTCCTATGACTACTAGAGTCTCTCTTTGTGGGCCTCCAGCCATTCTTCTACCCCCTCTGGGGAGTCAAAGAAAATAGTCCCCCCAAGCGCGGTTAGTCGTAGTCTTGCCGGATAGAGTAGTGCGTACGTCAGATTTTCTTGGCGTAGTTTGCGTTTCACTTCTCCAAATTTTGCTCGCTTCTTTTGTAAATCAGGGGAAAAATCTGGGTAAAATGATATCCTGGAGCCTTTATACAAAATGTTACCCATTTCTCTAGCTCTACGGGTAATAGACACTTTGTCCTTAAAGTGTAGAATTTTAACCAGCAGGGGTCTTGGAGGGGCTCCCGACGGGGGAAGCCTGGTGGGGACTCTATGCGCTCTCTCGATTGCAAAAAGTTGTGAAAAATTCTCCTGGCCAAGCACCTCGATGAACCACTTCTCTAGGAACCCCACTGGGTCTGGGCCCTCACTAAACTCGGGTAGACCTACTATACGTATGTTCTTTCTCCTCATCCTATTTTCCATTTCGTCCATTTTGTTTTCTTGTTTAGCGAGCTGATCTTTCATAACCTTCATCTCTCGTTTAAGGGGGGCCAGTTCATCATCAATCAATCCCACTCTCACCTCCAAGGCTAAAGTCCTCTCTTGGACTTGTTGTATATCATGTCTCACATGGGAGAGCTCATCTTGTATTATTTTAAGCTGAGCCGTCACTTCTCTCAAGCAGTCTCTACAGGAATTCACCACATACAGGACCTCTTTCAATGAAGGTTCAGGGTCTACTACCGCCCCCACCTCTGGTAGTGTCTCTCGGGCTGCCTCAAGCAATTGGTCCTGGGATCTCCCCGTTGGGTCACCCAACTCCAATACCACTGGAGGATTGCTCTGCCCTTGGCTTTTCCTTATACCTGCCACCCCAGGTTGTTTATTGATATGCCCCTGTTGGCCTTGCTGGGGTTTTTGGGGGGGGTCTGCCCTGGAATATGAGCAAATTTCTCCAGCTTTGCAGCTGCTTGACTTGCGGCTTGGCTTGCTTTGGTGGTGCGTTGTGACGGCATACTACCGCGCTGACTCATATAATGTATGGTGCAGATTTTTCCACCACCCGCTCAACCTCAATTGCCCCCTTCCAGTAGACCGAATTTATGACAGCTGTAGTTAATTGTCTTCTGCACACCAGCCAATGATCACGGCCTTCAGTAAGGCGATTTCTTTAGGGGGAGGGAGGTTTTACTCGTGTTGCTTAACTCCCTTCTGGCCAAATTTTCCCCCCCCTTTAACTATTTACTGTGGGGGTACAGATCAATGGGCAATGGCAGTGTCTTTAGAAATGAATGGGTAATGTCCTGTACACTGTTACGAAATTAGAGTGCACCTGTAGGGGTACAGATCAACGGGCAATGGCAGTGTCTTTAAAAATGAATGGGTAATGTCCTGTACACTGTTACGAAATTAGAGTGCACCTTGGCTAGACTTATCCTTCTCTCTTGGTCCAGGTATCCTTCACTCTGACTAATATCTGATCATTGAACGCTTTACAGGGTATCTTGACAGTGTAATTTCACTTACCCCTCAGACGTCCTCAGACAGGGAGAAGCTCCCGCTTTCCGCCCTCTTGGATGGCTGTTGTCAGCTCCTTTCAGGGTCCCAGGGTACAGGAAAGTCCAAAAGAAAACCCTTATTGATCCTCGGTTTCGCCGCTCCGGGGTCCCTCGGACTGCTCTTTTAAGTCCCTTGTGGGTTCCCTCACTAATCGTCCCTCCGTGAGGATTTACTTTCTGGCCCCCCTTCGTCTCCGCTTGTGGCGCTCCCCTCTCTTCCTTCCCTCCTCCCTTCTGCTCAGTACCGCTGCTCTCCGCTGCTCTTCCACTGCCGACAAAGATTTCTCATCTCCCCGGCACCTATAACTGGCAGGGGAAGGGGTAGCAGCCTATCAGCAGGCGCTGGCCACTTTCTCTGCGTGTCTAGCCGTCAGCTGACTGTCGCACGTAGATGACGTAGATGACGGTGCAGGAAAGGCAGCCTATCGCGTCTCCAGGATCTACTCGCTCGTTGCGCTCGGCGGGCTTTTCAAGCAGGAGTTGCGGTTTCAGCATCGCCGTATCCCGCGGTCTTCACCAGTCCATCACGCGGCGCAGTTAAACACAGTAAACACATGAAGACCGAACTCGAGGCAGGTTATCGTAGGTCGCACAGTTTCTCAGGGGAAAAGCGGAGGAGACATGGAGAGAGGGACAGGGATCTACGCCTGCTCTCTCACACACACACCCTCCTCCATCCGGTCACGCCCCCCCACTGCATCACTTTCAATCAAGCTATCTTTAGGTGGTATTTAATCACTACTGTTTTTTTTTTAAATTTCTAAATGAAAATAATACAGAAAATTGAGGAAAAAAAGAAAAAAAAAAAAAACAATTTTGCAGATAAATCTTTCTTCATGAATTTAGGCCAACATGTATTCTGCTACATTTCTTTAGTGAAAATAACCCAAATCAGTGTATATAATTTTTAGCCTGTAGGAAAGTTATAGAGTTCACAAACTATGGTGTATATCTGAAAATTGATCAATCGTGATTCTCATTTCTCAAGGCCCAAATGTCAGGACAGGACAGATATTCCCAAAATGACCATGTTTTGGTTAGTAGATAGTCCAAGGTATTTAGTAAGAGTCATGACGAGTTTTTTATTTTTTTTTTTTGAAAATTAAGAAATCTTTTTTTTTTTTTTTTTTTTTTTTTTTACATACTGACACCAGTGCAGTACAGTGTTGTCTTGTGGCAGTGATCAGGGACACTGGTGAAAGTACGACAAAAGAAAGGAAAAAAAAGAAAATATATATATTTACCTGTACGGTTTAGGACATATTCACTTTGCGTGCAGCCGCTGACGTCAGCAGCACATGCGCTGTGAATGCCCGGCTGAAGGTTCGGCAGACGCTGCCGGTGTCCTGTCATATTATGTCCCCCATCGGAAAGTGTCCGCTGTGTACTATGCATGCGCAGTACACAGGACAACGAGATTCCGAAAATAGCCGAACCATCTTTCAAGCCCCACCATCCATGTGGACATAGTTTGAATAAAAAAGAGCCGTGCCCGAAGCGTGGCGAGAGAAGCAAGCCCGCGAGGGGCCCTCTAAGTTTGTGTAGCCCTATGTCCACTTGGATGGTGGGGCTTACACCTCGCCTCACGGCGCAGGCGCCGTTCATCTTCAGAGATTTTCCGAAACTCCTTCTGCTCCGTACTGCGCATGCGCAGTACGGGGCGGACACTTTATGATGGCCGGACTATTGCTGACAGGACACCGGACCTTGCCGAGGGTCTGGCTCCTCTAATATATTTGCACTGCTGTACATGCATAACTGGATACATTAATAAGTGAAATCTGTGTACTATTGCAGCAGCTAAAAGCTCTATTACAGGTTAAGACTATGCTTCCTGTAGGAGTACTACATGGTGATTGTGTTTCACTGCAAGTGTATGGCCTGCTTTGACCCACAAGGATTCAGAATGCTCTAGGTGGCCTATTTCCATACATATATATATACATACATACATACATACATACATACATACATACATACATACATACATACATACAGCTGGTCACTTGACAGAGAACCTAGAAATATGTGTAAGATGTAGCAGCATGTGAATATGGCACAGCAGATTAACAGTCATTTTTTACAGTAAAAGCTCATAATCTACCCTCCTGAAAATCCTTGTGTGTTTTTTTTTTTTTTTTTTTTTTTTTTTTTTTTATTTTTTAAGGTTTTGATGAATTTTTGTCTTTGTGTAACATTTATGATGTTCTAAAACCGAATTCTAAATTATGTTATGTAGATGATCCCCCAGAATCCCTCAGTGCTGCCACACAGACTGACCCTGGGCCTGCACTAGAGACATCGCCACCAGAAAGGCAAGCAGTACTTCGGTCTGCTATAGAAACATTAATTCATTCTGGTCATCTGAAGGACCTGCCTAGAGCGGAGGCTGGACAGAACAAGAACAAGGGTGTGTTGATCCCTCAAAGACCCAAGGTTTGTGCTCCTAACCTAATATCCCTGTATAGTGTATGCTGTAATTTATACAGGCTGCACAGAAATGGGGGGCATTTATCAATTCTGTCGCACAGCAAGGCAGTGCTAAATAGGAGAAGTAGGATGAATCATATGACAGATTTATGAGGAGGTTACAGCCTTAGGCTGTCTATATACTAGTAGGTTTTCCAATAAACGTGTGTACGAAATTTTGTATGAAATTTCTTTGTACATTTCGATGGCTGGATAATTTGTTTTTCAAAAGTACTTCAAACATTCATTTTGCTTTTAATGTTTGATTTTGGAATGGCTATCATTTCCTAAGCTAAAACCACATTCCCTGTTAGACATTCATTGGTTTGAGAAACGTTTTCCATCCTGATCCTCCGAATTTTCTCATCATTGTGGTCAAAACTGAACATCGATTTTATTCCAATGAATATTCCTAATATGAATAATTTCAAACAAAATTATACTAGTGTGTAGCCAGTGTTTTGTCATAAGTTTATCTCTTTCAGCTGCTGTAAAGTTGCACTGCATGTGAATGAAACGTGACCCTTACTACTAACTTCTTTTTAAAGTGCAAATCTGTCTCCTCTTCAATATTCAATCTGTCTCAGAACTTTGCAAATCTGTGAAAATTGGCTGTCCAAGAATACAGGTGCAGGGGTCACAGAGATAAAATATATATATATATATATATATATATATATATATATATATATATATATATATATATATATATATTAATATAGTAAACCTGTCAAAGAGACTTTGCTAAGTTGGGTGGCATGCTATTTGTCCCCAGTACTATGATTGTTGCCCTGATTTTCCCCAGTAATAGGCTGACAGAAAGCATGCATTCCTGAACATTAATTCAGACTTCATAGACACAGAGAGGAATATATATATATTTTTTTTATGCAAAGTGTTCCCGTATGCTACTTGTAGGGATTCAGAATGCCTCGAAAGACAGGGCCCTCCCGGCATGCACACTTCCAGGAGAAAACTGTGGCATTCAAGCTAAAGGAGAACCGTCCTGTTGTCAGAGAGAAGACAACTCCTTGGGTGCCTCCGAACCCAACATCCCCACCAGCTTCTCTAAAAAGGTACACTAGTAACCACTGGAAAATAATAAGTGACCTCATTCACTGCCTAATAAAATAGGAGCAGGTCCAAAAGTTCTCAATACACTATGAATATTGTTGGATCTACCAATATTTATGCAATTTAAGGGTCTGCACAAATGGATTGTTTAGGTTTGCCTTCATATTTTATTGTTTTGCTAAATTTATTAGAGCTTGCACAATAATCTTGCAATCAGGTTGTAGTGTGTATCGCCACCCTGAAAGTTTCCGTTCTTGGCTCATTGGATAACTTGTCCTCCTGCTAGAGTCAGAAAAGGAAATCCGATAATATGAAGAGTATTAAAAGTATGCTAATGGCTACCAAATACCGCCCATTATAATTTATAGTATTTTTTGTGAGTTTACTTTTGAATAAAATCATAATATAAGTAGTTTTTATCTTTTAACTTCATACTGTCCAATTAGATTAAACTGGAGCACAGAACAGAAAAGACTGCACGGCTCTCAATCTAGATTATGTAATGAAATCGACTCGGTGAAGGAAAATGAAAATGAAAAGGAAGACCTCAAGACAAAAGATACTTCAAGGTATTTAACCACTTGAGAACCGGAATGTTAAAACCCTTTTCTGTCCAGGCCATTTTTCAGTTTTCAGCACTGTGACTGACAATATCTAAATCATTCAACATTGTACCCAAATTAATTTTATATCATTTTTCTGAGACCGAGATCTTTCTTCTGGAGGTATGTAATCGCCAGGGTTTTTTATTTTTATTTTCTACCAAATAAAAAAAAAAAGGCAGGACATAAAAAAAAACCCTGTTATGTTTTGGTTCCTGTTATGAAACTTAAAATATGTTTTCTTTATAAATTTAGGCCAAAATATATAGTCTACAAACTATGGTGTATATATGCTTTAAATGAAATGACCCTGATTTTTCTGACTGCTGACCTAATTTCTTGAGGTTCTAAAATGCCAGAACAATACAAACACTCACAAATTGACCCTTTAAAAATACACACCCCAAGGTATTTAGTAAGAGGATTGCTGAGTTTTTTTGAAGTTGTAATTTTTTGCCACATTTTTTTTTTTGTTTGTGAAAAATAACAGTTAAAGTGGCTGTAACCCTAAAAGGAAAAAAAAACCTCATAGCAGGTTAAACAACACAGTGCTTGTGCTGTATAACCTGTCCCTCTGTAAGCTGTAAAAAAAAAAAAACCTGGCTGATCCTGCCTGGTTCTGCCCTCCCTTCTATAAACTGACCACGATTTATCATGGCTGCTGAGCCCTGACACTGTGTGGTCAGTTTACATGCCTCCGTCATCCCACTGTGTCTTCTTTTCCCCCTCACCCCTCCCTCCCTGCTTGTCAGTTCCTGTACCTGTGTGAGCTGTCTCCGCCGTCCCCTGCTGCCGCTATTGGTACTAAAAGAAACTTTATGAATTGTCACTACCAGCCCCCCTCTCTTTTATCCAGCGATAACCAATTGTGTGAGCGTTTCTTTTAAAACAAAGCCTCTAAATACCTTTTGCAGAGATCTTCAGGCCGGTCATGTGACTCCCTGCTGCTCTGTCTGCTCAGCTGGAGGGGCTGAGCAGCCAGCACTGCAGTCACGTGACCTCCAAAGAATCACCACTCCAAGGTAATGACTTCTCCCAAAATGTCTGTCTCCACAATCCCACAGGGTGCCGGCTCAGTTTGCAACAGGAACTGAAGTAGAAAAGATGTAGCTGGCTAGCCGCACTCCAAATTATTCAACTTTATTTCAAAAATGTAATAAAATCATGGCATCTAGGCTTCCATACAGACTAACTGCACAGCCGCTGACATGTTTCACACCAAACACGGTGCTTAGTCACGTGACCTCCCTGGCTGATGTCAGAGGGAGATCTCGGATTTTTAAGGTTGCAACCACTTTAATACATTTTGAAAGAGTTATTTCTTACACACAGCATAAGCATACTTACAATTGGACCCTAAAACAGTGTTGTACCCTTCTGAGAACGGAAATACTGCATGCTTGAGACTTTATCACTGCCTAAATACATAGAGGGGCCCAAAACTCCTTCAGGCTTTCAAGGGGCAAAAATTATGTATCTGATTTCCTAACTTCCTAACTTGATTTTCAGATTTTTTTTCACCAGAATGGTACTGCACTGTTGGTGCTTGCCAGCTGAAGTTTGGTAGGCTTTTCAGTGCTTGTTGACTTATTACACCTGACTCTTTTAGCAGGGACCCCTACATTCTCTGAATCAGAGGTGGCTGTCAATGAACCGATGCTTTGCTTAGGTTCATACTCTGATTCTAAATCTGACTGTGAGGTCTCCCTACTGTTGTCATAAGTCATACTCAGAATATGAACACCGTTCTCCCTAGTGTCCATTTTCGACATTTTTGTCAGTAACTGTACTGGTACCTGATAACACTCGTAATAATGCTAGATGGTGACCAGGACACTGGTTCTTTTATTCTGTACCTTACTTTGTGATTTGCCATGTCCAACGAACAAAAGGACGACGGAGCATGCTCATACATGCACTAGACTGAGCACTCAGTTGGTCATTTCAAAATGGCCTTCCACTCCTAGGAAGCAGTTTTCTGGCCATTTTTATACAACAGCCAGATGGCAAGTGGTGGAACTCTGGAAGGTGTGCTGTCAAAAATGCAGACAGAGGGCAAAGGACTAGCTATGAGGAAGTGCACTGCTATTTTTAAGTAGGAATTCCAGAAAAAAAGATACAGTTCCACAAAGTGTGCAAGTGACACACCCTGTACACACACCCTGCTGATGATCAGATCTGACAGAGATGGCGGATCATAGATCATGCTTTGAAAAAACATTCATATTTGAGATACAAAGATGACATGCAAAGTATGTGAGGTCTGTCCGTTGTTGTGAATGCACAAACATCTAAATAGAACAAACAAAATGTATTTAGTAGATATGAGTCTGTATTTGAGAGTATTTGTTGTTTCTTGGAAGGTTGGCTTGGTTGGATTCCGAAATGGAAAAAAGGATGCATCAGCTGGATGATCTATACAGAAATCAAATTTCTAATTTTCAGGATCTAAGGTAAGAAGGTAGAAAAGTTTTAAGAACCGGAGAAAATTTGAGGGGAGGGAAGAGAAAGTGAATGGGATGAGGACCCCACATTCCTATCTCCTCTGCTTGTGCGAACAGATTATAGTGCAATAAATGAAGGTATAAGAGTAAAAATCCTAAATAATTGGTAGGATAAGTATAAATGATCCAGGTTTGCCAATCAATTAGGACTAAATCATAGTTATCCAAAAGCATAGACAACGGAGGCATAGACGGGGGGGATAAGGAAGTTCAATTCAATATAGAATACAAATATGTTATATTATATTTGGTTGCATTTGGAGTCACCGTCTAACATTTGAAAAACTGCAAGAAAATTATAAAGACACACAGGACTAAAGAATGTACTAAAACTAAAAATAGCATAATAAGTAACCAGGATAAATGTCAATCTGCTCCAACCACTGTCTCGCTGAATTTTTTTTCTATTCTATCCGAAGCAAAAAACAGTTTTGGCTACACATAAGATTTGTTGGGTTTTTAGAGTATTCTCAAAAAGCATTCCGCCGCGCTAGCTCCGCAAGCTGGCATGGATTTAAAGGGAATCCCCACGCCGAAATCCCCCCAAATCCAAGTCAGACCCTCATCCGAGCACGCAGCCTGGCAGGCCAGGAAAGGGGTGGGGACGAACGAGCGCCCCCCCCCTCCTGAGCCGTACCAGGCCGCGTGCCCTCAACATGGGGGGTGCCCTGGGGAAAGGGGGGCCGTGCGGCCCCCCCACCCCAAAGCACCTTGTCCCCATGTTGATGAGGACAAGGGCCTCTTCCCGACAACCCTGGCCATTGGTTGTCGGGGTCTGCGGGCGGGGGCTTATCGGAATCTGGGAGCCCCTTTAATAAGGGGGCCCCCAGATACCGGCCCCCCACCCTATGTGAATGAGTATGGGGTACGATGTACCCCTACCCATTCACCTAAGGTGTAAAATGTAAAGTACAAAAACACACACACTTTTGAAAAAATATTTTATTGCACTGCTCCGGGGGTCTTCTTCCGTCTTGGGGGTCTTCTCGCCGGACTCCTCCGCTCTCTTCTGCTCTTTTACCTAGCTCTTTCACGAGCGGGGGGAGTCCGGCTACCTTCTTCGTCGTCGCCGCCGTCTGGGGGTCTCGATCCGCCTTCGGGGGTCTTCTTCCGTCTTGGGGGTCTTCTCGCCGGACTCCCCCGCCATTTACCAAGCTCTTTTACCGAGCGGGGGAAGTCCGGCTACCTTCTTCGTCGTCGCCGCCGTCGTCTGGGGTTCTCGATCCGCCTTCGGGGGTCTCTTCTGTTCTTGCGGCGGTCGTCGTCTTCCGCGCCGCCGGCGCCTTCTTCTTCTTCTTCTTCTTCTTCTTCTTCTTGTCCTTCTTCTTGTTCTTCTTCTTCCGATGTTGACCCGACGCTCTCTCTGCCCGGAATGCCTGTGCCGCTCTGCGCTCGGACTTATATAGGGACATGGGGGACAGGGTCACATGTTCATGTCACATGGTGACCCCGCCCCCTTGTGTTGTCACAGTCCTGGAGGATGCTGGGACTGTGACATCGCAAGGGGGCGGGGTCACCATGTGACATGAACATGTGACCCTGTCCCCCATGTCCCTATATAAGTCCGAGCGCAGAGCGGCACAGGCATTCCGGGCAGAGAGAGCGTCGGGTCAACATCGGAAGAAGAAGGACAAGAAGAAGAAGAAGAAGAAGAAGGCGCCGGCGGCGCAGAAGACGACGACCGCCGCAAGAACAGAAGAGACCCCCGGAAGACCCCCGAAGGCGGATCGAGAACCCCAGACGACGGCGGCGACGACGAAGAAGGTAGCCGGACTCCCCCCGCTCGTGAAAGAGCTAGGTAAAAGAGCAGAAGAGAGCGGAGGAGTCCGGCGAGAAGACCCCCAAGACGGAAGAAGACCCCCGGAGCAGTGCAATAAAATATTTTTTCAAAAGTGTGTGTGTTTTTGTACTTTACATTTTACACCTTAGGTGAATGGGTAGGGGTACATCGTACCCCATACTCATTCACATAGGGTGGGGGGCCGGTATCTGGGGGCCCCCTTATTAAAGGGGCTCCCAGATTCCGATAACACAAATACTGGGGTTATTGGATGTTAAAGTGCAGAATCTGATGTTATGCCTTGCGCTTTGTATTTAATACTGCTACACAATGAATAGTAATAAATTGATCAGCTTTCTGGCTCTCTGAAGTCCCAAAATATTGCTGGCAGCCTAGTATGTAAACCTCTGTGACCATCCCCTCCCCCCCTTCCCCAAAACTCAACATTAAAAGTACCAGTTGGGGGGGAGTAGCTAGCATACTCTCCTTTCCTTAAGGGGGTGACCTCATTCTCCTGCGGCTAAGATCCTCTGGGAATTCAGAATAGCCAAAATTGCAAGTCTTTGCAAAACCGTGCAGGATTGTCTTCTCATGAGATTTGGGTTTCTCAACATTCAAAGAGTCCAGAAGGCAGATGTCACCCTTGGCTAGATGCTGCAGGAGGAAGTCGGGTAAAGGTAAGCGTATGATCTGGCTATTTTTCTACCACAGAGGTACTTTTTATACAGTGTTTTAGGGAAAGGGCAAAACTTGAATAGTGATGTGAGATAATTTGACCTTGCCACTGGTGGAGGTGGAAATTATGCTTTGAGATCTTGGTTGCTATTGGGGAGGATGGGGCAGCTGAATTGACTGTGCATGTATTGCATGTATTACTGAACAGTGTGCTCTGCAGTACCTGTATGTTATGGTACTAGGGGAGTCAGCATACTTTTTATTTTGCAATTCAGGGAAGAAGTTCATGCAGTAAAAGAGTTGGTGGAGGACGATCTTGAAGAAAGGAATGCAAGACAACAGGTAAAAACTAAAAATGGAATAAAGCTTAAAATACCTTTTTTATGCAGTTGCTTTAATGCCGGGTACACACAGGCAGAATACCAGCAGACATCAGCTGGTACAGTAGAAACTGGCCAACATTCGACTCATTTGTACAGCTGCCTGTCAGACAGAAGTCGGTCTTACTTCTGTTGATCAAGCATGCTGGAAAATCAGCAGCCGATCAGCCTTTGATCAGTGCTCTCCACCAATGGCTGCGAGCGCTGACCAGTGTTTTCTGGCTATGGACCAGTCCCCACCATAGCACAGCTGGGGAGATCACTGTACTAACATTTTTTGTTAGTACAGTGATGTGTCCTCCTTTTTTTTTTTTTTTTTTTTTTTTTTTCGTTCAGCACGCTGGGTTGAACAAAAAAAAAAAAAAAAAACTTGGTGTCTGCCAGGCTTAAGACATACCTTTTTGAGTGGTTATTTACAGAACTGGTGGTAAACTTATTCAATTGAAATATAATAATTCCTTGTTTGTGTTACAAAACTGAGATTTGAAGCTCCAGGCAGATATCTAAATAATGAAATGCATATTGGGAAGATATGTTGCCTGCCAACCATTAAGGAATATAGTGGTGTAGGCTAACCATTCCCAGCCTACTAATTGAATAGTAAAGAAGTAGCAGCAGATTGATGGAGTCATCTCCATGTTTTCCTTCTGTCAGCTTGTTCTGATTATAAAATGTGAGCTGGCGTTTGGCTTCAACTTGTTATTGTATTTAACACTCCCCTCCCCTAATCGGAGAATGCTGCTGTCTGCTGTGCTCCTTCATCCAGAGTGGGGGCACTTTAATACAGAGGGTGTGTTACTGGCCAGATCACTAGGTGAAAATGGAGGAAAGAAAACAAATGCAGCCATAATGATTGGTAAGCTGCAATATATTACATATTGGTTTTGGGTTTAATATATCTTTTAATAAAGTTTGATAGAAAGTGATGTCATCAGTGTGTAGCCCGATGTTTGTACAGAGACAGTGCATGGAGAGGAGAAGAGGAAATGAGCTCCCTTTTAACCTGCCCCTGATTCATTGAAAAGTCAGGATCGAGCAGGATCGGTGGAGCTTTGGAGCAGTGCCAACATCTTTAAATGTCAATAAATAGCTCTAATATCTTGCTTAGATCCGCTAAATTGCACGCCAACAGCCTTCCTATCTTCAGAATTTTTTTGGAGTTCACATTTATTATGAGCCAAATTTTGCATGATGACAGACCTTCCTTGAGGGGTATGTCCATGATGGCGAAGGTTCTCAAGAAGTGATTTGGATGATGCTCTTTCAACCTGGAGGATGTGTTGAAGAGGAGGGGAGTATGGCAACATGTTGGGTGATAGTGTTTTTTTTTTTTTTTTTTTTTTTTAAGGTTGAGTTGGGCTTTAACGTTTCAGAACCAGAAAGACAGAAAAGTAAATGGAGAATTTGGTCAGCTATAACCTTCACAACTCGTTCTGCTGTTGGCAATAGTTAGTTTGGGGACGGTATACAATTTTATGTTGGATTTCTCTGAGTGAGACATTTAAAGTATCCTATTTGCAGAACAGCAACTCTTCATTAACACAATCATCTTTCTGGACAAAGGGATTCTGGATACTATGGATACCTAATAATCTGTGATCTTAGCGAACAGGTTAAATACTCTGAGTTTTTTTAATATCCATTGTACTACTCAAATATCTTAAATAACTGATTGCTATTTATTTCTGGATTAGCACTGTGGTAGAGTTCCAATATATTTTAGGAGTTATCTGGGGGGGGCGTTATAAACTAACTGCTCAGGGGAATTCACTTATTGGTGGAGTCTGCTTTGTTTTTTAGCCCAAGAGACAAAAGGATGCCTTCCTGGAAAAGCAGAGGGACGAGAGTCTACGGAAACTAGATTTATTTGATAGAAATGAGTATCCCAACATTTTCCCACAAGATGATATCAACTTGGAGGCCATGATTGAGAGAGTAGAGGAAATAGAAGTAAGATTTAAAAGCCCATATTACTGTTATAGGAATCACTGTTTGAATACTATCCATTTTATAAGTAATACAGAAAATTTTTACTTCTGAATTGTATGAATCCAGACTGGACACTCACAGCATGAGTGGAATATGAAATATGTGTTGTATAGCTCGGGCAGCACACCATAATAAGCGTCATAATACTGAGTCTTCTCCAAACTATAGTCTGACCAGCAGAATCGTTTTTCTCTATCTGACTTTGCTTAAGATACCAGAACATCTCTGTAACTGTTCTATTTGTGTTGTTTCTGGGGTATCTTAGAAATACCAGGAATCGGTTCGTCAGAGGTATAACAAGATAGTCTATTCAGACCCAGATTTTTGGGCACAAGAAGAAAAGGGTAAATATAAATAATTCATTTGTGGTTCACATACAGTATTTACACAAATTTACATTTGCCTTTTGGTTATATATTGCCTTTATTAGGATGATCTCTCATTACAGAAAGAATACATGCAAACATGGACAAAAATCCTAGCTCTCCCCATCCCATTATAATCACAAAGCCTACAGAGAAAAGGGAACCTGTAGTGGAATTTTTTCTGGAGGAACCTGTAGAAGGAGAGTAAGTAGAAGATAATTTCACTAAAACAACTTTTATTTATTTTTGTAATTTGTATGCTCCAGTCTGCCGGGAACTTATGGCTGCCAGTGCCACCTCCATCTCTTGAAGGCCAACTCCAGCTGATATTTTAGTTCTGCACGGTTAAATCACACCTTCAATATAAGACCTTTTTCAACATAGTAGATTGAATCATAGAGGTGTGTCTAGAATATAATATGAATGAAGTTACTATGATCGAGAAGGGCTCTGTGAAGGGAGAAGCTTGCCAAGGTCACTTGGGGTGGGGTGCCGGCCAGAACACTGAACAGTTGCATTCCAGCCTTGTCAGTCGAGGCCTTCTTTTTTATTACACTCTGTTCAACTGCCTCGTATTAAGAAAAATGCAAGGGAGTTTTGAACAGCTGTACACGATAAACATTTGTGTGAAATTGGGTAAACATGCATCAGAAACTTTGGAAATGGTGAGGAAAGCTTATGGAGAAGCTGTGCTATCATCTGCACAAGTGTACTTTTGGCACAAGGCTTTCAAGGGAGGACGAGAAGGTGTTGAACGCAAAAAATTATCAGGACACCCCTCTTTGTCAAAAAGTAATATAATTTGAATGCATTGAGGTCTGTTCTCAACCGTGACCAACATTGTTTTGCATGGAAATTTGGTGTTTTATATTGTAGGCCTGTAATTCTTAGGAATAACACACTTAAATCTGTCCAAACTAGCTTAGTAGATATCCTGGGTATGATGACGTTTGAAACACAAAATCATAAATTATAATATAATAAATAAATATAACAAATAATAAAATAAAAATAATAATAAAATGTATACAATAATGTAATCAAATCAAAAACACTGAAATTTGCTCAGTTGCATAATTGTCGCTGTCATTACTTTCAGTGTCTGATGAAAAATTTCCCCACGAATAACGATCGCTCAATTCTGCAAGTGTTCTAATTTACTATCGGTGTTTTCTAGCTGGTCTAAAACCGATTTTGACGTAAAAGGGATACTTTTTGGATGGCATGGACATTCTCAAGTTTCCATACAGAAAGAACAGTATATATAATATAAAATTGCATGCAGGACACTGGACAAAGCATTAAGGACAAAAGGGATGTGAAATGATTTGATACAGTAATGTAATCTTACAGATTACTGTATGTTTTTTTTGTTTTTTTGCACTTTTTGAATTTGCCGCCAGTCTCCGTGCGTCGTGACGCTCACAGGGAAACGGAGCCTGGCACAGTGATGAATTGAGTGGAGTACACAGCCCACAGACACAGCGGGAGGACATCGCAGGATCCTGGGGACAAGTTCAGTTACTTTCCCAGGATACTGCGATGCAATCCCAAGTGTTGCTTGGGGTTACCACTTTTGGTAATGGAAATTAACCCCGATCCACAATCTGGATTACCACCAGGGAGGTTAAACTATTTAGAATGGTCAGCTGTGTTCACAATGTTTAAATGTAAGCTGTGTTATAGTTTGTCCCAACCCCTGTCAACGTTTCTTTTGTCTACATGTATACTTAGAGGAAACTATAAATAGAGGCAAGTGAAATGTAATTTATATAATGAAAACTACAACTATAAAGTCTCCTGTATGACAGTCATAACAAGTCCCAAATTCAGTTAGTGTGCTGCACAAACCTGATAAAGTAAAAAAAAAAGGTAAATCCTTCTTTATTTGTGTCTCTCACTTTTCCCCTACCAGACAATGCAGCTCACAGTTGGAGAGTTTCAGTAACTGAGGCAGTGCTCTCAATCTAAAAAGCAGTGGGCAGGACTAGGTGTAGCCAGGTGCTGACTGACAAGCTATAGGCTTGTGCATCAGCGGTGGCAATGCTGATAGCCAAGCCACCCTGAAACATTTTTTCCCCACTGTACTGCAAGCAGACATAGCCCACATAAAAGTGGCAACTCTACTCTGAATTCAGAGTAGCAGTGAAGCATTGTTGCCACACTGTCCCAGGAAGTGGTGCATTAGGTGGACTTTAGTGGCAGGATCAACAAGTATTTGTGTGACTATGCAGGAGGACTAAGAGAAAGGCCTGATTCACACTTATGCAGGTTGCAGTTTGCATATTGCAGGTGCATTTTGCCTTTTTCAATACATGGTTTTTATCCATTGAAGTCTATGGAACCAAAAACCCCCAAAAGTCCCTGGCCCTTTCCATAAAATGCACAGATGTGAACTACATCCATAGGAAACCATGTTACATGGACTGTAGTGTGTTTCTGCAAAACTGAAAACGCGCAAAAAAATGCATAGGTGTGAACCGGGCGCATGCATTTATAATATTCTGCTGCAGCACATATTTGTTTAAACTAGTCATGTCATCAGTGTAGTATTTTGTATATTAGAGGTCCCTTTAAACACATTCAAGAGTTTTTTTTTTTTTTGTTTGTTTTTTTTTCTTCTTTAGATCATAGTTATTACTTTCTATAAATTGGTTTGACGTGACCAGTATGATCTCAAAATGGCCACATTTTTCTTCTAAACAGAGGAATAGTGCCTAACTATTGACTATAAAAGCAGTTCTATCAGAACACATGGACTTTTTTCATTCCCTTTTCCCCCATAAGACCCTTTTCACACTGAGGCAGTTTTCAGGCGTTTTAGCGCTAGAAATGGCACCTGTAAAGTGCCGAAAACTGTCTCCCATTCATCGCAATGGGTGCTTTCACACTGGTGTCTTAGTAACTTGAAGATAAGCGCTTCGTTGGTGCTCTTATATGTTGTGCATATAGTGCTCTAAAACTGGGGTTCCACTTTTTCTTACTAAAGTGGAAAACTCCTTTAATGAACTGCGAATATTGTCTCCTATTCAATACACAAGAACCGTTCATTTTAATGTTTTCTCTATTGTAGTTCACTCCAGATAAACAAAGAAGAGCTATCTCGATCCCCTCCGCGCCATTTTATTCAGCTTCCATCATCACAAGATAAAGGACTCAGGATCTCTGTTCCTCATCAAATGCTACAAAGTATTCAAAATTATAGAGAAAGATTTGACAGACACCTTCGGCTGACATCTCATG
Organism: Lithobates sylvaticus; assembly: GCA_028564925.1. NCBI lineage: Eukaryota > Metazoa > Chordata > Amphibia > Anura > Ranidae > Lithobates > Lithobates sylvaticus. The sequence continues at coordinate 111,235,655 of CM053027.1, forward strand.
AGGAAGTGGGTGCATTCAACCCATGGCACATTGCTGAGAAGTAAGTGATTAGTGTAGTAAGTTACTGTAAGTAATTGGCAGGAAAGCTATAAGTTATATTTCTGAATATGTGGCTATTCAACAGTTCTCTGACACTCTGTTATGTCATCTCAGGGAACACATCCTAATAATTATTATATTTACAGATTGGGGTACATTAAACCTATACAGTATGTACTTTGTAGATGTAAAAAATTGGGAGTAAACTTGGTGTTATTCACTTACCTGCACAAAGGTATAAATTATAATATTTATATTTTTAGGGGCTGCTAATTGTGAGTTTGAAAACCTGAATTGAAAGAGAAATTGTGTTGAACCGCACGCCCTACTATTTAATACAGCATAAACATCATAAAGTGCAAAGTCATGAACGTCCACTAGATGTCCTTAGCGGATTATTAACCATAAGTGAACGTGCAAATATATATGATTATTACATGACATATACTCTAAAATGCTAATAAACAAATGTACATGGAGTTGCCACCTAATGTCTCCAGTGGATAACAAAATTTGAAGTGCAGTGTCCAAAAAATAATAATTATAATAATATTAAAAAAGTGAAAAGTCCAAAAGCTTCCATCAAATGGTTTCCAATGGTGCATATGATTTCATTGACCCAACAATATAGTGACTAAGGGTCTTCCTCCACCAACACCGGTCATACATGCTACTCACCAGATTTATATGACCCCCATTACAGGAGTCATATACAGCAGATTGGTACAAGGTTACTCCCGATGTTTGTCTCAGCGACTCAGCAGGAAAGCCTCCAAGGGCAAATCGGATCAAAAGCCACCAAATCTCCAGACATCAGTAAGGGAATATAATGAAGAAACGATCTCCCATGGTGAAGTACGTATAATCAATTTATAAAAAAATAGCGCTAAAAATTGCACAGTTTGATGTTCCTGCTCCCACTTGCTTTTGTATTTTATGTGCACTTGTATAAAGTGGAATTTTTTGCGCTATTTTTAATAAATTGACTATGGGAGGCAGGACAGTTCTGGATGGATCCAGAGCTGCCCGAGTTAACTTGTCATATTAGCAAGCTTGTGATTGGTTTCTAGGATGCAGAGCGGTCCTAGCAACCAATTCCCAGCTTGTTAATATACAAAGTTACCACAGGCAGCTCCAGGTTCTCGTCCTCCATCCCGAACTTTACTGCCTTCCGCTCTGTTGTGTGTAAGGTAGGAGAGTAAAGGGGGCAGAGGATACTGCTGTGGGAAGGGAAGTGTGGTGGGGTGGCAGAGGATTCTACTATGGTGGGGCAGAGGACACTACTAGGTGGGGGTGAGATAAAGGAGCGGGGGACACTACTGTGGGGAGAAGCGGTAGACAGTAAAGTGTGGGGGGCGCAGAGTACATTACTGTGGGCGGATGAAGTGAAGGGAGGACACTACGGTGATGGTGGGACTGTGATGTAAAGTTGGCAATCTTTACATGTGCATTGGCTTGTGTAGTGAGGAATGCAGACATTTGGGTCGCCAAACGAATGGATCATGTGTCACGAACCTCTAAGTCCAAACAGGTCTTGGACTCTTTGGAGGTGATAGGTAGGGCAGTAGCTTACCTGACAGACGAGACGGTGCGTACAACCGCCAAGACTGGTGCCCTGTTAAATTCCGCAAGTAGAGCCTTGTGGGTCAAGACCTGGGATGGGGACAACTCTTCTAAGACGCAGTTGTGTGGTCTTCCATTTGAAGGTTCCCTGCTTTTTGGCACGGGGTTGGATCAGGCCTTTCTAGGTCTACAGAAAAGGGCAAGAAGTTTCCCATTAAACCTAAGAAGGACAGGCTAAGAACCGATTTGGAGATAAAAAGGGTACCATTAACAGGTGTTGGGGGGTCGGAAAAGGCAAGCAGAAGGGAGGGCTCCTCTTCCCCAGCCAGAAGTCTGCCGACAAGGACACCGAGTGACGCAAGGGTAAGGGGAAGACTTACTCACACATCTTCATAGTCCCAAAGCCCTCGGGAAGGTACCGCCTCATAATAAATCTAAAGAGGCTAAATACGTTCCTGCGGTACAAAAGGTTCCGCAGGGAAAGCGTTTATGCTTTCAGGAAGCACCTTCTCAAGGACATATTTATGGTAACGCTAGACTTGAAGGATGCCTACCTTCATGTCCCTATCTTTCCAGAACACCAGGCTTTTCTAAGGATCGCAATCCCCTCGGAGCAGGGAGTTCAGCACTGGCAGTTCTCTGCCCTACCCTTCGGACTGGCAGCCAGTCTGAGAGTGTTTACAAAGATTCTGGCAGAGGTGGTTGCTTTCCTTCATCTCCAGGGGGTAACGCTGATCCCCCCCCTATCTCGACATTCTAGTTTACAACCAGAATAGAGATCTCCTCCTCTCCGACCTAGCCATGGTAGCGAGTACCCTGGAGGGATAGATCATCAGCCAGGAGAAGTCCTCGCTGGTTCCTGCCCAGACCAAGGTCTATCTAGGATTCCTGGTGGATTCAACAGCACAGAAGCTTGTTTTACCCCAGAGCAAGGTAGAGGACCTAATTTCAGCGGTAGCGTCCCTTCTAGAATTAGAGGAGGTCTCTTACAGAGTGATCATTAGAGTTCTTGGACTGATGGCATCCTGTATCCCAGCGGTTCCGAGGGCTCAGCTCCATTCCAGGACTCCCCAGCAATTCATCCTATCCTCCTGGGACAGGAAGAGAGGAACGTTGGACAACAGGGTTCACGTTCCAGCAGAGGTAAGGGAGTCTCTACAGTGGTGAGCTCTACCCTCAGAGGCTGCAGGAGGGCCACCTTTGTGTCAAATCCAACCTCTCAGGATAACAACGGATGCAGGCGCCTGGGGCTGGGGGCCTGGAATCAGTGTCAGAGGAGCGCTTCCTCCAACTTCCGAGAACTCTTGGCGGTCAGAGAGACCTTAAGAGCCTTCGAGGAAAAAATCAGGGGCCGAGAGGTCCAGATCCTTTCCGCCAATGCAACCACGGTAGCATTCCTATTCATCAGGGAGGCACCAAGTCTCGCGCTCTTCTGAACCTGGCTCTGGAAATATTCGGGTGGGCAGACCAACGATGCCTCTCTATTTCAGCAGTGCATATAAAGGGGGCATACAACGTCAAAACGGACTATCTCAGTCGGCAGCTGATTCACCGGGGGGAGTGGGAATTGAACCCTGAAGTGTTCTCCCTTGTGTGCTGGTACTTCGGCACCCCAGAGATCGACCTCTTCACCAGCAGAAGGAACAGAAGAGTGAGGAGATTCTTCTCACTCTCTCGGGAAAGGGATTCAGAAGGGCCCAAGTTTGGGACTTCCGCTTAGCATATGCCTTTCCCCCCCTAGTTCTAATCCCGAGGATACTGCGGAAGCTAAGTTTTTGAGAGGGCAGACTGATTATGATCACCCCATGGTGGCCCAAGAGGACCTGGTTCCCTTCCCTGGGAAATTGGTTCATAGCTTCCCCTCAGCATCTTCCAGTTTGGTAAGATCATCTCCTTCAGGGCCCAGTCTGCCACCCATATCCCGGCTTCTTCAAGCTGACGGCTTGGCTCTTGAAAGGGAGAACCTGCGAAAAAGGGGGTGTTCTGAGAAAGTAATCGACACACTTCTTTGAAAAGGACGCCTGTTACCAGGCGTATTTATGCAAAAGTCTGGGGAGTCTTCTTGCGCTGGTGCCAGGCGAAGGGGACTTCCCAATGAGAGATCCCTGCTATCCTGGACTTTTCTCCAGTATGGCGTGGATCAGGGGCTGGCGACCAAGACACTTGGGGTTCAGGTTGCAGCTTTTGTCCTGTTTTTGGACAGGAGATTGGCTCTGGACCCCCTGATTTAAATGTTCTGATCGGTCAGAGATAGACTGTCCCCAGTGCAGATGAGCAGATTTCCGCCCTGGGATCTTACTTTAGTATTGGAAGTGCTAACCAGGGCACCGTCTGAACCGTTAGCTCTTATCCCTCTTAAGTTGCTTACCTTAAAAATAGCTTTCCTGCTGTCGGTTACAACGGCCAGGAGGATAAGCGACATTCAGGCTCTTTCAATAAAAGAGCCCTTTTTTCTATTATTTGATGACAGGGTTGTACTTGGGCAGGACCACCTGTATCTCTCGAAGATAGCCTCAAAGTTCCACAGAACTCAAGAAATTGTCCTTCCTCCTTTTTGCACCAATCCTCAGAACGAGAGAGAAAGTTCTTTTCATTGTTTAGATGTCAGACATTGTCTGTCTGACTTATTTAGACAAAGTAAAAGAGTTTAGAAGGTCCAGCCATTTTTTAGTTAAGTTTTCTGGCCAGAAGAGGGGGTCAGCAAGCATTTAGAGCATCCATAGCAAGATGGATCAAGCAGACAATTTTTTTAGCCTATGATCAGGCACATGTCTCTGGCGACCTCTTGGGCAGAAAGGGCCGGAGCATCGGTGGAGCAGATATGTAGAGCAGCTACATGGACAAGCCAGAGCACCTTCCTGAGACATTACAGGGTGGAGTTGCTGTCCCCTCAGGATCTGTCGTTTGGTAGGAAGGTCCAACAAGCTGTTGTCCTAAGGTAGGCCTAAGCTACTTGCTCTTCTCTCAGGGTGCTGTCCTGGAAGACGACTTGAGAAAATGAACAGTTAGACTTACTGGTAACAGTGTTTCTGGGAAGTCTTCTAGGACGGCAGGCCTACTTCCCACCATTTTTTTGGTATGTTGGTTTTGTATGACGTTTTGAGGCGTTTCACTCTCATGCACTGGTGTGGGTCAATACTTTTTCACAACTGAGGAGCACAGGGAGGGGTGGGGGTTTTAACCTCTTTGTTGATTGTGTTTCCTGTCAGGTGGGACCAGTCATCTCTCACGGTGACATCCTGGAAGACTTCCCAGAAACACTGTTACCAGTAAGCGTAACTGGTAATTTTTTCATTTTTTGGATGGAACGGAGAGGGATTAGACTTCTTTTCAGTTTTTATTACTGTCTGTGCCCCGTTAAGGAGATTCACTTAAGGAGATTGTCCCTAGAAAAATAATAGAGGGGAAATCTTTCAATGGGGACACTAGTTCTGGTGACCTGGAGGTCCCCAATGCTTTTTCTTTAATTGCAGGGATTTTCTCTTACTTCCTGTTTTGGCTATGGGACAGGAAGTGAAGGGAAATCTCTGCAATGGGACATAGATGGTGGAAAAAAAACTGACAGGTGTTACAACCCTCCCTTACTCTATCCAAAAAAAAAAAAAAAAAAAAAGGTTTTCCTATAGTTCTTTAATTCGATAACCCTGCTCCAGAGGAACCCAATGGTTTTATGGAACCCTTGTTGAGGAAGAGGTCTCTGAAGTATTGGAGCCAGGTAACTAGCATTTTTCACTAGGAGGCCATTAATAGCAGCTTACATACTTTTCCCATGAATTGTTCACTTTATTGCTCTTTTGCAGCTCTGTGCTTCATCAATTTTAATATGCATTTGTTTGCATTTTTTATGTGTTGCAGTGTTTTTTTTTTTTCTTCTTTAAATATACAGTAAACGTATATAGTGCATAGTCATTTGGTGGAAAATATGCTTACTGGAAACTGCTTTATAGGTTAACAAGAAGGATTTAAAAAAAAAAAAGCTAAAATGCAGTTTGCTAATAAAGATAACTGTCCCTTGTACTGTAGATGAAGTTCACAGTGCATTAAAATGTCTGCAGTGTGAAAGGGTTCTTATGTGCTTGTAAAAGTTTTTACTTGACCTGTGTAAATATTAATGTGTAAATTGTGTTTTCTTTAGCCATCTACCCTTCTTTATCTTCACTAATCACATGGATGGAATTATGACACTCTTCTGTAATTCTTGTTATTCATTATTTTACAGCTTGGCAGAAGAGCTCATGAATGACGCCTTGGGTGAAGTAGCAGCAGAGCTACATGACCTTTGTGATGAGTACGCTGAAGCTGTCTTCACTTCGGAGTTTATGGAACCGGCAGAAAACAATCACTAATTGAACTGGTTACTTTGTTGTCTTAATGATGTAGTGCACTACAGTGTGTGTATACAATACTACCCCTCTGCAAAGAAAATGGAAAAAAAAAGGAAACGGTTCCTCTCTTGTTAGCTTTAGCAGCTTATAATGGCTTATGTACCAGCTTTGGGGTAAAGAACAGTTTGGAGGTAAGGAAATCATTCTATTAGCACCTTAGTGCAGGCACCATGTAGTGCCTGGGCAAGTCTTTTATGAGTGAGAAAAAAAAAACTTCTATGAGTGCCAAACTTCCACAACGTTCAAATTTCATGTTTGAATTTAGAAGTCCAATTCCCCTTGGCATCACAGTACAGTGTGGGTACCTCAGTAACAAATAGAGTTTGAGCATCTCTGGTTGATTGTGGGATAACCGGTGCTTTGGGGATTGTACTTGGAGCTTAGATATTGAGCATTATGCATGATTGGTGGTATGTGTGTGTAATTTTTACATGATCTAAGGTAACACTATTAGTTAAGTGGCTCTGTCCCAAAAAAAAAAAAAAAAAAAAAAAGAGATATATAATATTTTTTTTTTTTTCTTCTTCAAAACGGCTCCTGCAAAAAAGATCATTAATGCTTACTAGTCTTCTATGACCAAAACATTTCCTGGGGTGTTGGATATCTGGTCCCATTCTGCATGTTGTATTTCCTTTTGCTAGCTAGAGGATGAAGATGCAGCAACTCAGCTGTCATTCATCCAACACACCCAGAAGGTTGTCAAATGCTGAAGGATCCTCGAGGACTGTAGCTCTTTAACAGAGTGAGGGATACACTTACTGCTGGACAGGTAAGTATTTAATGATTTGTTTTGCAGGGGTCAGAGCTGTTGTACACAGGTTCATGTGGCATGACAAGTCACACTTTGAATGTTGCCATCAACTGTGTGAAAAATGCCTTATTTTAGAGAAATTTGGCATTTCTCCTATCTTTAATTTTTAAATATTGTTAAAGGAGTTTATTTATTTTCTTTTTACTTTTTTTTTTTTAAGCTAGGACTGCTGTTAGTGTTTTTGTAATTTTGTATTCTTCTACTTTTTTTATGTATGATCTACTCTATAAATGCTACCTCATCAGCTATCCGTTTTTTCCATTTATTTTTGTATTTGGTGTTCTAGCAGCCATGATTACCGTGGTCAGCACACAGAACAGGCAGGATCAACCAGGTATATTGCATACAATGGGACAAATAACGCCGCACAAGCACTATGCGGTTTAACATGCTTTTAAAGGAACAGAATCGCTCTTCTTTTTTTTTTTTTTTTTTTTTTGTGGGGTTACAACCTCTTTAGGATTAGAGGAGTGCCCATTATTTTTAAATGTCACACCAGGATCATGTCGTAGCTGCCTCAACAGTGTCCATATCTAATTATTCATCTGTAAAGTTCCATTTACAGTAAAGGCCACCCATTGAAACCCTAAAACTCATGAACATTAAGCCCCAACCCCTTTTGAAAATTAAAATTTAAGGCTTTCTTCTATTTTATGTTCGTAGATGGTACATTTCCCAGTCTTTCTTGTATTTGTCAAAGTAAAGAATCCAGCAGGGGATGAGAATTGCAAATACAACTGGCCGGGAGCTAAGACATCATTTGAAGATGAAATCTTATTGCCAGAGTTCTGAAGAAATAAAGAGCTGTTGGGCGTAGTATATTTCTGTTATTTATACAAATCTGAAATATTAGTCTCTTTCTGGTGTATTTTTTTCATAATGAAGTCTCTGGATCACATGATTTCGGTATCAGGAGGAAGTAATCCATCCCTTAGAAGTAGCGACCATAACATGCCCAAATATGAAAAATCGCATCTTTTTTTTTTTTTGAGCCCTTGGGATGAAGGATCAATCCACCTAAAATTAGGATTTGTGTATTGGTCTTAAAATATTTTTCTTGCAGTCCATTGAGGGACAAAGGATTTCAGATAATATCAGATTGGTGCAGCGCTTACTACTAACCAATAAATAAACCTAAAGTACCTGCTATAAATTCATATGTGCCATCATATAAATATCATCATACGTGAATATAAAGTGCCATAAAATCATTATCCAACTGTACTAAATGTGCAATACAAATGTGCAAATATACGCTTTTCTATGTAGAAACCATTCCATTGGTGCTTAAAGCGTAACTCAACTTTTGTTGAGAAAAACATTCCCCTGGGTGATCTATGTACATTGCAAGGATTAGAACAACCTTTGTTGCAGATTCCTACCTTTTTGTTATTATGAAGGAATCCATGTGTGTTTGTCTGTGCCTTTGTTCTGAGTGGGTCTAATGGGAGTGGTTTCATAATTATCAGTCAACTGTGCACCTGGAGGGCACGAATGAGGAAAGCTGCTGGGCCTGCATCCCTTTAGACGTGTTCCTATTGGAAATATCTCACCAAAAATGAAATTTTTGTTACAGGGGATTCTGGAAATCTGACTTGTATCTTAGGCAGACTTCTGGGAAAATTGGTGAGCCAATCACACAAGCAGGAAATTATGTTTTTGGTGGTCAGTACACACTCTGTGTACAGAACACCTCCATGTAGTCATATTGCATTTATAGAAAATTACAGCAGCTGCAGATTGAAAAGGAAAGGCAATTGTTGATAACATTCAATTACAATAGGGCTTGTATCGCAAGTGTACACGCTATATTATTGGAGTGGAGTTACCCTTTAAATAAAAGCGACTGGTGCTCAGAACTTCACATACTTCTATAATCAATTTGTGCAATTCACTCCGTGCTCCCATCCTTTTCCATCACACACACTAGAAGTATAGTGACCCCTTATGTGCCATAAGTAGGTCTCAAGCACACTTTTTAATGGGTATTCTCTCCGCTCCACAGGATCCGATATTACCACTCTATAGGAAGGTTGTCGCATTGTTTCTCTTGGTTATGCATGTGTGTAAGGGAGAAGAGAGCCCAGAGCAATAGCGTAATTCGAACAGCTCTGCTCCAACACAAGGTAATCAAGATGGTGACTTCTTGATTACCTCATGTTGGAGCAGAGCTGTTCCAATTTGCACATATAGTACAGTTGGATAAGGATTTCATGGTACTTTACATTCATGTATGGTTTGGCTAGTAGTTAGCGCCGCAACAATTTGATATTGATTTAAGATTCTATACTCTGATGGGAATAATCAAGGTGCAAGCAGCTACACAGAGCTACGTTTTGATACACCATAGTGTGTATGTATGTTTGTGTGTGTGTGTGTGTGTGTGTGTGTGTGTGTGTGTGTGTGTGTGTGTGTGTGTGTGTATATATGTGTATATAATATAAAAAAAATCGGATTTTTAGATACTGATGGTTTATAGTGCCCCTTGCGGGTTTAACAGGGTACCCATGAACCTTCACAGTGTTTTTTTTTTTTTTAGTCCAAATAGAGAATAGCTCAACTAGGATTGTAGTAGAAAGGTCTTTGCAGTTTGAAATACCCCAGAATGGAGACAGCAGGATGACTCTCCGGGGTGGTACGTGCTTTATAAATAAAGTCTGAAAATACCCCTTGTAATTTTGAGGTGACAGAAAGAGACTGAGGTGCCTCAAAAACATGCTCTTCAGAGCTGGACTGTTGGGACTCTGAGACAAAGATGATCACAGCAACCAGTAGTCTGGCCTATTCCAAGGCCTCAGATGGTCAAAAGATAGATTATGCAGGAGATGGAGCTGGGACATGCTTAGAGACAGATTTACTGAATGTCTCAAGGATACTGACTGCAGGTGCAGTAGATGCTCCTGACAGCAGGGAAGGGGCGCTAAGGCTTACCCTCTTGAGCTGAGGGAGCCTCCAGTGATGCAAACCCTAAAATGACAGGCTTGCCAGATTCCAGATTGCCACGTAGTGCCATTATTCAGAGTCTGACACAAAGCAAACACTGAATGCCACTGCTGTGGAAAGTGCTCCACGTCTAACTTCTCCAAGTACATGAACTTCTAAAATGTTCCACATTGCAGAGCCCAGTGACTGAAGGTCACGTTCTAGGCTAGCCCTGCATGTTTAGTCTAATGTGGTTTGAATATGGCATTCTAAAGTCGGGATTAGGAAAGACCAGCTTAAGCAGCAATGTGGTGAGGATTCTTGATTGAAGTTGATGGAAAAATTAAAGCAATGAAAAAAATTGCCAGCAAAGAATGGGGTTAGACTTCTCAGCAGAGTGGAGAAAAATAATTCCCCCCCCTCTAGCCCCTAGAGAAAAGAGTTGTGTTGGGCAGGAAAAAAAAGGGTTGTCCTGGGGCTGGCCTACAATTTTTGTGCTTGACAGCGTCCAATCCTGTAGACGGCAGTATAACCCAACATTTTTGGTGTCCCTCAAAAAAACGGCAACAAAACTATTTTAAAGGAGTAGAAAATCCCTATTTTTAGGAGGACCAATCTTTTATCCCAAGGGCTCAGAAAAAAATAGATTTTACATTTGGGCATATCATGCCCACTACTTCTCAGAGATGGGCAGAAATCATTTGATCCAGAGACTTAACTTTTAAAAAAAAAAGTCAAGAGCTTCTAATCATCTTCTAACAAGATACAACATTTTGTAAGAACATTGTTTTGTAAAAAATAATTAAGTTTATATTTATAAAATAACTTATTTTGCAAACATACTGGTGTGTGTGTGTTTTTTTTTTTTTTTTTCAGAATTGTCACTTTTTTATTAATGTGGTTTGTCATTTCATCAATGCATTATATGACAGTTAGACCCCTTTCACACTGTTGCGTGGCTGCGTTAGCGGTAAAGCGGAGCTAGTTTTACCGGAGCTCTTCCCCCGCTAGTGGGGCAGTTTTAATCCCTGCTAGAAGGGTTAAAAGCGCCCGAAAAGCATCGCTGGCAAAGCGATTTGCAGGTGCTTCGGCAGCGCTGCCCATTGATTTCAATGGCAGGGGCGGTTTAGGAGCGGTGTGTACCGCCCCAAAGATGCCGTCCTGCAAGCGCATAGCTCCAGTGTGAAAGCACTCGGGCTCTCACACTGGGGTGGTTTGAGGGGCGCTATTATTAGCGCTAAAACGCCTGAAAAGTGCCTTCAGTGTGAAAGGGGTCTTAGGAAAGGTGTTCTGGACTGGTTTGTGGAAACATTTTGCCCAGAGCAAGAATTTAGATCCATTTTTCTAGTGTGTATTCTGCACCAGTGAACTTGTATAGCATTCTAATTGTTTACAGGGAATCTGTGGGATATATTTATGGAAGCGGTCTTTTTTTTTTTTTTCAATCACTACCGGAAGATTTTACACCCTTCATGACCGGACCTTTCTTTGCTATTCGGCACTGTGCTACTTTAACTGGTAATTGCGCAGTCATGCAACGCTGTACCCAAATTAAATTTGTATTATTTTTTTCACACAGAGCTTTCTTTTGGCGGCATTTGATCACCACCAGGTTTTTTATTTATTTTTTTTGCAATAAACGATAAAAGACCGAAATTTGAGAAAAAAAATTATAATTATTATTTTCTGCTATAAAACATATCCAATAAAATTGAATTTCTTCATAAACTTTCTCCAAAATGTATTTTGCTACAGGTTTTTGAGAAAAAAATTCTAGTAAGTGTATAGATTGGTTTATGTGAAAGTCATAGCGCCTACAAACTATAGTGTGTCTATATACTGAAATTGTTTGTTTTTTCTTTTATACTACTAATGGCGGCGATCAGAAACTTATAATGCAACTGCGATAGTGCGCCGGTCAATCTGACACTAACCAGTGATGTTAATACAGTGATTAGTAATAATACTACACACTGTCAGTGTACTAATTTCACTGGTTGGGAAGCAATTAACATCTACGGCAATCAAGGGGTTAAATGTGTAATGTGTGTACAGTGTACTGCTTTTACTAAGAGATCTTTGCAGAGATGAGAAACTGACCGATCACTCCCTCGGTACAGAGCTCTGTATTGTTTATAACACAGAGCTTTGGGCTGTGATTGCACATAGCTGATCAGCAAGTCCCAGCCATGAATCATTAGCAGGGACTTTCTGACAGGCTCCTGTTGTGTATAATCACAGAGGATGGGGGTTGCATCTGTGTGCGCCCTAAACCCGTAAGTAGGCAGCGACGTACGAGTATGTCGCTTTGCCTACAGCTGACCCTCGTCTGTAGTACATTGCGGGCTGGTGGCAAGTGGTTAAAGATGCAAGCTCTGGCACTAAACCCTAAACCAGGGGTCGGCAAGCCTGTCAGTGCTGTGATTAATTTACCGGCACCTGGCCCGCGGACATATTCACCGCTGTCCTCTTCCTTGGACAGCTGCGAGTGGACGGTATCACAGGGCTGGATGGGGGCAGGAACCGCTGGAGTTAACTGTTTACATTAAACAGCAGGTAATTGGTTGCCGGGAGATCCCAGCAACCAATCCCCAGCCTGTTAATGTGAAAAGTTAACTTCAGCAGATCCTGCCCCCATCCAGACCTGTGATGCAGATCTCTGCTCTGCTGCACACCTGTGTAAGGTAGGAGAGTTCTACCTACAGTGTGTGTGGGGTGGGGTGCAGGGGTCAGAGGACACTGCTTTGGTGAGGACAGGAAACTTCCTATGGGGGGGGGGGGGCAGAGGACACTGCTATAGGGGTACAGAGGCACTGCAATAGGGAGGGACCCCGTCTCACTTGGGGGACAGGGACCCCTTCTCACTTGGGGGACAGGGATCTCTTCTCACTTGGGGGACAGGGATCTCTTCTCACTTGGGGGACAGGGACCTCTTCTCACTTGGGGGACAGGGACCTCTTCTCACTTGGACAGGGACCTCTTCTCACTTGGGGACAGGGACCTCTTCTCACTTGGGGGACAGGGACCTCTTCTCACTTGGGGGACAGGGACCTCTTCTCACTTGGGGGACAGGGACCTCTTCTCACTTGGGGGACAGGGACCTCTTCTCACTTGGGGGACAGGGACCTCTTCTCACTTGGGGGACAGGGATCTCTTCTCACTTGGGGGACAGGGATCTCTTCTCACTTGGGGGACAGGGATCTCTTCTCACTTGGGGGACAGGGATCTCTTCTCACTTGGGGGACAGGGATCTCTTCTCACTTGGGGGACAGGGACCCCTTCTCACTTGGGGGACAGGGATCCCTTCTCACTTGGGGGACAGGGACCCCTTCTCACTTGGGGGACAGGGATCCCTTCTCACTTGGGGGACAGGGACCTCTTCTCACTTGGGGGACAGGGACCCCTTCTCACTTGGGGGACAGGGACCCCTTTTCATTTGGGGACAGGGATCCCTTCTCACCTGGGGACGGGACCTCCATTATCCCTAGGGACAGGAACCCCATCTCCAGACCATGCTGGCTGGCAGGGCTGGTGTTGGCCACCCTTGGGTGCCAGGATGGGGGAGCAGGCAGTAAAATCCAAATCCCCAGCCACATGCTCCCTCAGGGTGAACTGGCTTTGTATTAGTGAAGCACCTTAAAGTGAGGTAAACCTGTACTGTTATTATTACTATGTTAGGATTATTATTATCTTCATTTATTAGCAGGTGAATGCGGCCCTCCATGCATTCACATACATTGAATCCGGCTCTTAAGTGGAAAAAGGTTGCTGACCCCTTTTTCTAATAGGTAAGATTTAAGATTTTTCTTTTTACATTTTTAGGTATACTATGTGAACGTAATGCATAATAAACACAAAGAGTGTTTTTTTTTTTTTTAAACTAACTGTAGAAATACTTTTTAAAAATGAATCGCTATCCAATTTATTCTTTTTGCTAGTAGGGAATGATTGAAACGCCTGTCAGTTTTGTTTCTTACTGTCTGTGTCCCATCAACGAGGTTTATTCTCTCAGGTTAGGGGAAATCTCACCTTCTGTTCTGGTGACAACCATAACATTTTGGATCGCTTTCTTTCCCAATGATCACTGGGACAGACAGAACAAATCTCCCCAGTGGGGACAAAGACAATGCAATGCAATGAAACCTGATAGGGGATCCAATATTTCCCCTGTATTCAAACAAATTTTTTGGTTAGCAATATACTTTATGTAAATGCTTTTTGCATAATGGCTAAAAACCACTAGGTGTCACTGAAGAACTGGCAAATGTTTTTTTTTTTTTTTTTGTTCTTCGTAACGGTTATATTCTTCTAAAGCGTTTTTAGAGCTCATTCACACCACAATGTACACAATAACACTCATACACTGACATGCATTTATGTCTGCTTAACACTGTATTGCAATGCATCCTCTTGTTTTGTTTTTGTTTTTGTTTTTGAGCCGTACCTACCAGGCTGCGTGCCCTCAACATGGAGAGGGGGGGGGGGTGTGAATTGTGGGGGGGGGGGGGTGCTACAGACCCCCCCACCCCCCCAAAGCACCTTGTTCCTAATGTTGATGTTGATGAGGACAAGGGGACAAGGTGCTTTGGGGTGAAAAGCACCCCCCCCATGTTCAGGGCACGTGGCCTGGTACGGCTCAGGAGGGGGGGGGGGGGGGCGCTCGCTCGTCCCCACCCCCTTTCCTGACTGGCCGGGCTGCATGCTCGGATAAGGGTCTGATATGGATCTTGGGGGGACCCCCATGCCCTTTTTTCGGCGTAGGGATTCCCCTTTAAATCCATACCAGGTGACGGGGCTAGCAAGGTGTCAATCCTCGCCGATGGAGGCGGTGGCATTGACTTCCTTCACTAGTCCCGTCTACCTGGAGTCACGTTCAAAATGAACAGACTTTACTCCGTGTGTGGGCAAGTCCGTTCATTTCAAAAGTCCGGCGGACCTCCGCCAAAACTCCGGCAGATTGTCCGCCGGATCTAGTCCACTGGAAAAGTCCGGGCGTGTGTGGGCGGACCTCCGCTGGAAAGTCCGGCGGACCTCCACTGGAAGGAGGATTGTCCGCCGGACTAAGTACGCCGGATAGTCCGATCGTGTGTACGCGGCATTAGTAAATCACCCCCATAGTGCGGAGTATAGAATTGACTGGAAAAAAAAAACAGTTTAAAAGTTATCAAATTAATACATATAATCGAGACATATAAAACAAAAAAAAAAAACAGGTGAACAAAACAGTGTGACAATCCAACACATGATCATTTTATAGTTTAAAAAAATGTAACAAAGAATTTCCTAATTATAATGAATTTTACATTCCAGTTCTAGCAATTTTCTGCTGTTCAGTGTGTAGGAAAAGCGTCATCCTATGCACACCGTAAGTCAGGTCCGGAAGCGAGCGCGGTGCGGAAAGATGACTCTGCGCTGCACAAGCGAGATGGGAGTGAATCGATGGCAGCTCTCAGTTCGCCATGTCATCTTCCATACTGTAGGTGTTGCAGTTCACAGAATGCGCTGGTTCAATCTTAAAACGAGTCACGGGGAAACAGCATCCCTGTTCTATTGACATACTCAGGATATTGGTGACCATCCTGCTTTGCACTGTGCAGAATAACAGCATGGTGACAAATGCTGAAAGGCTCTGTATTCCATGACCCAGCATTAAAGTTGTTATAGCCCTGTCAAGCAGAGTAGTCTACTGCCTGACAGTAATAGTAAAGTTTTGATTAACCTTGCTCCTGAGTATGTCAATTTTTGATGGCAAAACACGTAGGCTGGTACTTTAGATGACATCACATCTGGAACCGGAAATGTGCAATGGCCATCATTGGTGAGGGTGCTTTCCAAGTTTTAAAGGAAGATGAAGGTTTTAATTGACGTAAGTTCAGTATATGTATTTATTTGAGGAATAAAAACATTACTATGTGGGGTTCCTCTTGCATATAATGTGGAGAACAAGTCGTGATCTGTATTTAGAGGCGATTGTCCACTCATTATAAAGAGCTGGAGGATGATCTATAGGAGAATTTGAGCTGCATTACCCTGGTCCTATGTACCCATGCCATTTTGACTCGCTTATTAACACAACGGGCCAAAACCATCTGGTAAGTGTCGTGTGAAATCTAAGTGGTTTGTCTCTCTTGGAGGATCAACACTTTGGAGCACTTTTTCCTGCAGCACTACCATGTGCCACAGTTTGGAACGGTCACTAAACACAGACACTTAGAGGTGGACTCTCCTTATATTTTTTTTTTGTCATATTTATGGTTATACCTATGATATAAATTGAGAAATATAAGGTAGCACTTTTTACCCTTAGATATTGGGGTATTCATATTTGGTATACTAAGAGGTGTTAATAACACAGTACAACAGCAGCCATCTCATTTATTATTTTTTATTTATTTTACAGTAGTTCATGGTAAGTTCTGTCTCCGTTTAGCAGTGGGAATAAAACATCAGTTACATCAGCCAAAGACCTGGTCCCATACTCCAGTACAAGTGTTTGTATAGTAGATCCTCCTCTGAAGGGTGTAGCACAGTTTTGATCTGCTAGGTTGTGTGTCGTTTCCCATACCGGAGGTCTGCAGTAAATTTGTTTTGTCTCCCTTTAGAAATGGGTGATGAACAAAAGAACCTCCAATTGACATGCCAAGTTCAAGCCAACCGTGCCCCTGTGAAATGATGAACATGTAAAATATATTTTGTGATTTCAACAGTTCCTCTTATACCCTCCTTTCCTTAAAGCACAGCTGACATGAGAAAAATATGGGGTCTGCCATTGCTGGTCTCTTGAAAATGCTAGTTGCCTAGCTGTGCTTGGGCTCAGTGCTTCTGACTTGGCACAAATTTACAGCAAGTGAAGGTCACAAAGTCAGAATTCCTCTCTGTTGTGGGTCAATACAGTATTGCAGCTTTAAAATCAAGGCGACACACACTTTCAGGAAAGGTCAGCAATTGCAGATAACATAATTTGCTCAGTATAGGTTTCCTTTCAATAAGAGAAAAATGGAACTGTGATTGCGGACCCTTTCCTGAAATTGTTGGTTGCCTGGCTTTATATGCTGATCCAATGGCTTCAGTACTTTCTGAGTCACTGATCCAGAACAGACAGGAATTTTGCCATCATACTAAATACAAATTATAGGTTTGTACTAGTAAGCCAACTATAAACTTTATAATAAGGTAAGCATTGAAAAGCAGCAGCATGCTGATGTACTTAACAGAGGCTGGTTGAGTTATGCCATCTAGAGCAGTGGTCCCCAACCTTTTTGGCACCGGAGACAGTTTTGTGAGCGATTTGCCGACGCAGTAGTTGGTGTTGGCGCTCTAATCACATCAACTTGGTTTATATGGTGCCAGGATAATTGAAGCACATTATTCCTATTATTACATTGTAATATAAAATGAAATCACCATAATGCAAAATCAGTTGGAGCCCTTACTGTGTCACTTGCCACCCTCGCCTGCCACCAGATGCTGCTTGTCACTTGCCATGTCACCTGCCACCAGATGTAGCTTGTCACTTGCAAAGTCGCCTGCCACCAGATGCAGCTTGTCACTTGCCATATCGCCTGCCACCAGATGTAGCTTGTCACTTGCCATATCGCAAAAAAAAACTGCAGTGATTTTAATAATGCAAAGTGAAACAATAAAAGTGTAATATTCCTTTAAATTTCGTACCTGGGGGGTGTGTATAGTATGACTGTTAAGGGGCGCATGTTTCCCGTGCTTAGAACTGTCACTTGCAAAGTCGCCTGCCACCAGATGCATCTTGTCACTTGCCACTGTAGCCTGCCACCAGATGTAGCTTGTCACTTGCAAAGTCGCCTGCCACCAGATGCATCTTGTCACTTGCCACTGTAGCCTGCCACCAGATGTAGCATGTCACTTGCCACCAGATGCATCTTGCCACTTGCCTGAAAGATTCACAATTCTTCTCTCTGCCTCTCCCCAGCGGTACGGTGTCCGAGCGGGTAAACCAGTGGATGTGCAATTGCTGGGTCCTATCCTAGAGTTTACAGTGCAGCCATTTGATGACCGGGTGTGAGGGCGAATCAGTGGTGATGCGGGACGGGTGGTGAGAGATGATGTTATCTCTCTGATCACCTGCCACACCTCTTACAGTACGGCTTGGCTGCAAAGAGGCCAAGGACCGCCACCGCTCTGCGGCCCAGGGGTTTATGGCACAATTTATTACTATTATCACCCATGTCCCTCAGCTGCACCCCAACCGGCTTGAGAATGTTACAAACTCACATATTCCTACTTTGTTCTCCAGGGGGCTTAGCTCCTGGGAGAACCACCACTAACCACCCAAGTGAAAGCACTATACAGGTATTCACTGACTCCTCTAAAGACCCCCTGACCTGCCTAGCGGCTGTGACCTTTTTTTTTTTTCATATCTACCCTCAACCTTTGATTTACAATATACCGCAAGTCTAGATGGGTGGGTAGAGGAAACAGAAAATTGTATCAAATGCTTACTATAGTTTTCAGTATGCTGCCATGTTGGGGTCAGGAAAAGGGAAAATTGTCTTAAATACTTACGTATTTTTCCCTTCCTGGCGCCAATCCATGGCAGCATACTGACCACATGTATGCTGTCATGTTGGCACCAGAAAACTTTCTTTTTGCCTGAACTTTCCCAAATGAATACCCAGCATCCTTCTCATGAAAAACCCTTGTGGCCCCCACCCTACTCATCTGACCCTCAGACATCAATCCAATAAGACCTAAACCCCTACACATTGAACTTACATATGTAACCCTTTTCTGACCTGTTCCTCCCCTTATGCCCCGTACACAAGAGCGCAAATTCTGCCAGCAAATATCTGATGAGAGCTTTTGGTCCAAAAATGCGACCTTGTGTATGCTACATCGGACTTTTGCTGGCGGAATTGTGTTATAGGTCCCGTGTTCTTGACAGTCGAAAGTTCAGCGAACTTCTGTGTGACGGTGTGTATGCAAGCCAAGCTTGAACGGAATTCTGTCGGAAAAAACATCCAAGATTTTTCCGACGGAAATTCCACTCGTGTGTACGCGGCATAAGTCATGGTGTGACCGCTGTCTGTTTGCTCCTCTCCAAGTCTCATTATACAACTGATGCCACGTACACACGAGCGGACAATCTAGACTAGAGTCCGCCGGACAGTCCGACCATGTGTGGGGCTCCGACTGACTTTTTTTCCCCAAAAGTCCGGCGGACTAAGTTTTAAGTTTAGACTTAAAATTGTCCGCTGGACTCTGCAGTCCGGCGGACAATCCGGCCGTCTGTATAATGATCTCACGGAATCGCTCGGTCTGGTAAAACTAGCGTTCGTATTGAAGCTAGCACATTCGTCACGCTGCTGATTCTGTGATCTTTTAATACAGCGCATTTTTTTTTTTATCGTGCTTGAAGAATGAGGTTGCCTTGCTGCTTATATTCACGCAGAGTCATCACAAACGTTTTTCTTCATTCTTTATCATCAATTTGTGAGATATATATGTATTTTTATTTTTTTTGCATTATTAAATTTTTTTTGCGTTTTTTGTTTTTTTTTCTTCTTTTTTTAGACAACATTTTTGATTACACATGATTCGATGATAAAATCAGCAGAGCTTCCCCTTATTTCAGATGTTACCCTCAGATTTACAGCGACTGCACTTGCAGTGCAATTGAAGTTGCATTTTGCACTTGTAGTTAGCACTTGTATTGTCAAATGAATGTGCCTTTTGTAAATAACCCCCATAGTCTTTTGACATGTACCTGCCTACTCATAAACAAACTATGTTTTTCGATTAAAAACACATATTACATTATTTGTTGAAAATTAAATGTCCATTTATTCTGGTTCAAAAAAAAAAAAAAAAAAGGGGAAGGCAACACTGGAGACACTATTGGATTTTGTGAAGGCTTTTTTCCCCCCACGGCACACATCAAGTTAGTGGCCAACAAAATTAAGATTGTGCATATTGCATACAATAGGGAGCACAACATGGTCCAGGAACAGCAGCAGATGACATCTATGTCCCCAAGCTGTGGCACTACAACAGCCTGCGTCTTCTGTCAGACCAGACTGAAGCCAGGCAATGACTTCCGACTCTTCCTTGCAGCCTTCCCACCACGCTGCCCTGCAGTCTTCCTTCCACGCTTCCTTGGAGGCTGTACCTCTGGTGGTG
Source organism: Lithobates sylvaticus (assembly GCA_028564925.1). Taxonomy (NCBI): domain Eukaryota; kingdom Metazoa; phylum Chordata; class Amphibia; order Anura; family Ranidae; genus Lithobates; species Lithobates sylvaticus. The sequence goes on from CM053027.1 coordinate 111,255,527, forward strand.
GACTTGTGGTAGGAGGAGTTGCAATAGGGTCTGCATTGTATAGGCGGGTGGATGGAGTAAGTTCACCCCTCAAACCCCTCTGAAGGGCGTCAAAAAAAATAGACCCTCGCATAACTGGCATTGGCCCTTCTCCATCTCCAGCAACCTGCTGGCCAAGTAGGTACCATAGGCCTCTTCTGCATTGGCGGGTTGGCTGAGAAACTGACTAGCCTCCCGAACGAGGGCAAGGGATTCCTCCTCAACCCTGGTCATCCTCCTGGGCCTTCTTGTGGGTATACATAGGGGAGGGACTTGACTTACAGTCCGGCTCCTGCTGGGCCCAGCCACCTCCTGACTGTGGCTGGTCATGGCCTCCTCCTCCATACCGCTGGTCCCGGCATCCTGCTGGGTGAGCTCATCCTGTGTATCAAAAAAACACATATGTTGGTTTTTTGGCTTCATCAATCAGACAATTTTACATTTCTTACTTGCAAATAAATGTTTCCATAAATCAAAAAGGCTATCATTTTGACCCCAGCATTTTCCAAGCTGTTCACCAATATGTTATCCTCATTTTTGGCCACTACTGTATAGTTATATGTATACATATGTAGCACCAACACTTTTTATAAGTGTGCGCTATTCTGTAATTTTTTTTTTTTTTTTTAAAGAACTGTAACTGAGTTCTGGGTGTTAATTGTTCTAGATTTTTACTTTGGCATCAGTTTGTCTGGGCTGTACTGGAGTTCTGCCTGGTCATAGGTGAGGTGAGGCACCTGTGACAGGCTGAGAACACAGTCTGGTTGGACGCATTAGGTTCCAATCTTGCTTGGAGCCAATCAGTGGGAGTGTCTGGCCCCACTGTGTATTCCTGGGAAGGGGTATTTGAGATGCTGAGGTCGCGTGTTCAGGGTTCAGCTTGCTCTTTGATTCGTGGTTCCGGTCCGGAACAACCCTGCAAGGGGCCCCGGAGTGTCTGCTGCCCCTGTAAGCCTGGTCACCCTGACCAGCCCCAGAGGCCCTCATGGTCTGGGGTGGGGATCCATCCGTTCCCGAGCCTTGGAACTGGCTAGTTCGAGGCACAGTAACTAATGGAGGATTCTGAAGTGTCCCGGTGTCCTCTCAGGATTGGAGAGGCACAGCGACTCGTACCGGCAAACAGGGGGGGGGGCTCTTCGGAGGAGGGCAGTGGGCTGGCTGCTTGTTAGGAGCCTGGGAGCTGAGATGTATGGACACTAGTGAATTGGCATTTCCTACTGTATTGCTGCAACGGCTGAAAGATAAAAGGTACCATAGGAAAAGTTCCTAACCCATCCTTTGCTTACAACATAGTCTGTGGCGGAGACTTTGCTGGTTCCAAGTCACTTGTTGTCTGCTAGATCTGCGGACAAGGGTTTATCCAACAGTGAAGTGTCCAGTTGTGAGTGGCTACTCTCTGGGCTATCTAAAGAGACATTTATTTGATGCCAGCAGTTCAGAAGTGCCTGAGCTTTATCACCCATGCCCTCTATTCACAACCGAGAGACTGTGTCATGTTTAAACGTTGTTAAATAATAAAAAATAAAAAAAATGAAAGGTACTTTGAGTGTCAGTCTCCACAATTGATGGTTACTAACCCTGGGAACGACAAGCTACAAGAAGCGGGTAATCGGTAAGCCCAGAAAATACATAGCGGCCTGTTGTGGGAGTGGAGGTGGTTACACATAATATAATTTAGGATTAAAGCATAGATTTGTAAGCGATTCAAAGATTTAAATTTACATCATTAATATTAAGACAATCAATATTTTCTCAAATAAAATATACCTTGCTCCAGGGTGGAAGGGTCTGCTTCTTCCTTGGACGCCTCAGCTGGGGTGGAGGGAAGAGTGGACAGTGATTGCCTGGCTTCCATCTGGTCATCAAGAAAACGCAGTTGGTTGTAGTACCACAGCTTGGGTACATAAATCTTATCTGCTGCTGCTCCTGATGTGTGCGACTCCAAAATCTTGTTGGCTCCCGCCTGTACATATGCCGCACACTCGCAATTTTGTCTTCCACAAACTTGATGTCTGCCTGGGGGAGTCGAGTCCTCACAAAATCCAAAAGTGGCACCAGTGTTGCCTTCCGTGCATCTCGATTACTATATAATGGGTGCTTTAACTCCCACAGGTCTCTGTGGGTGGAATATAAAGTTATGAATTGGCTCATAAAAGCCTCCTCCTTAAACGGTCTGATTTGGAATTTTTGCATTTTTTTTCTTCTGAAAGACAATACACAAGACAAAAACCACAAATGTCAGTACAGACTCACAGTATTATTTTTCTCACAATTTACACAACACACACACCCCCCCTCCCTACATACACCACACACACACACCCCCTTCCCTCCACACCCCTCCTCCCTACATACACCACCACCTACCCCCCCACACCCACACAAACCCTCCCCCCCCGCACACACACACACACACACACACCCTCCCCCCCCCACACACACCCTCCCCCCCACACACACACACCCTCCACACCCACACACAACATCAATGATTAAAATGTAGGCCTAAAACACTACAAACCATAGTGAAGTAACGCGTTGGAATCTTACCTTCGTTCAGATCGATCGCTACTTCTGTTCGAAAATACGCCGTTGCAATAGCCTTATATACACTGCGCACGCGTCAAACTCCGCCTGCGTCCTCCACGTCTCCCGTTTCCCCTCGTTCCACTGTGGGAGAGTAATTATATGAAGATGGCGGCCACATTTATAATTCCAATAGTAAGACCCCGAATGGGGTGGTGGCACAATTCTCACATGTTTCCCGTCGATCGCCCCTCCACAGTTGGGAAAGTCCCAACGGGCAGCAAACTGGGAAGCCACAGTTAAACACAAACATTTTTGAACTACAGCAATATTTTTTTTTTTTTTTTTTAAGTAGTCATTAAAAAAAATCAAAGATAAGGCCCAATTCTCAGATTGCTCACCTCTCTGATGGCCCATAGAACATAATAATGGGGGTGGGGGGAGTAATTAATTATAAGGCCACACATTACACCTGAAGACATTTAAAAAAGGGGTGGGGGGAATAATTATGAGGCCACACGTTACACCTGAAGACATTTAAAAGATGGGTGGGGGGGGTGTAATTAATTATAAGGCCACACATTACACCTGAAGACATTTAAAAGAGGGGTGGGGGGGTGTAAAGCAGTACAATGGAGCTGATCATATACATTTTATTTTTAAAAAGGGACTAGGCTATGGGTGTATATGGGCCCCCAGGATTCCATGCTGGGGAGGTTGGTGCAAGCAAATATGCATGTAGGCCACTAAAGGAGAAATAAAAAAATAAAAAAAACATTTTGAAAATGCATGCATGAATAGGGGACATTCACAGGATATTCCTATCATGGTAATTAGCTAATGATGAAATTAATACACTACATTAGCAAACATACAATACATATAATGTAATTTTAAAGTATAAAACTTACCTTCATTTATTCCTCCTGCAGGACCTGAATAATGGCAGAACAGGTCTCTGGGATAATGATCCCCAGAGCCTGGGGGGAGATGCCTGTCGTGAACTTGAGGTCCTGCAAGCTTCTCCCCGTCGCCAAGTAACGCAACGTGGCGACTAGCCTCTGCTCCACAGTGATGGCTTGCCGCATGCAGGTATCCTGCCTGCTGATAAAAGGGGTCAGCAAAGCCAACAGACGGTGAAAAACGGGGTCCGTCATCCTGAGATAATTCCTGAAATCCTCAGGATTATTTTCACGGATCTCACGGAGCAAAGGCATATGTGAGAATTGGCCACGCTGGCGCAGCCAATTCTTCGTCCATGAACTCCTCCTCGCCCTGTTCATGGACTGGGCTCAGGTCAAAATATTATCCCCAACACCAAGCCTCCTTACAGCACGAACTCGCAAACGAGTACGTCCACACTCCATGGCTTCAAAACGGTCGGCTGGTCAAACGAACTTAACCGAACGCACTGAAGAACAGCAAGGCCTATGAAGAACGACCTGAAGAACAGGAACGAGCGGACCAGAACGGCCTGAGAACGGGTACGAACTGATCCACACGCACTAAAAGACAGATACAAACCTCACAAGCACAGACTGAACTGCAGAAAACAAGCGAATTAAGCTGAAGTCTGAAAAGCGCGAATCGCTTCTAACCAAACTTCTACTAACACGAGATTAGCAGAAGGAGCCCAAAGGGTGTCGTTTTGGATCTTGCGCTTCCTTTTTCTAGTCCCGTCGTACGTGCTGTACGTCATTGCGTGAACCGCCGGACTGTTAGAGTGATCGTGTGTGTTCAAGTCCGTTCGCTTTAAAGTCCGGCGCACCTCCGCTGGAAAGTCCAGCGGTTTGTCCGCTGGAAAGTCTGAGCGTGTGTACGCCGCTTGATTCTTTAATGCAGCACAAAGCATAAATGTGAAAGCATATACGCTGTGGTGGGGAAAAAATGGTCAGCTATGTTGTTTGGTGCCTAGACAATGGACGCAAACCATGGGAAATGAATGGGCAGGTGCAATGCAACACATATTTATGCATAAAAAATGCATGTCAATGTACTCTATAAGAAACAGGACAAAGTGTGAATGGGCCCTTTATCTCACATTGTCACTTCTTATGGCACATAACAAATACAGGGCTTGACAAATTTGCTTTGAATCTAGGAGCCAGCTAAAAAAGTTAGGAGCCATTTTTTTTGAGTAGCATAGGATGTCAGCGCCCGGGGCAAGGCAAGTCATTTGCTCCCCCTAACCCTAACTTACTTACAGCAAAGGAGCCAGCCAATAACCCTGACTTAATGCCTTTGCGTCAGGATTATAGGTTGGCCGGAGAGGATGACAATAAAAACCTGTTATGAGGGAAATGCCCGTTCACACCTGGACATTTTGGGATTGCAGCAGTATCGCTGCGATTCTGACCGCAATCTCGAAAAAAACTAAAAGCAAAACGCAGGTTCAGGTGCCATTATTTTAAATAGCACCTAAAACGCAGTGCGATTGTCCCTTATACACAGACAGCAAAATGTACACAGTCGAATGTACCAACATCCCACAAATCCAGGTACTTCCCCAAAGAGGAGTATAGGGGGACCATTACCCAGGGTGACCTGCCATGTACTCTTCCTGTTGGGCTCTCTACTGCTATAGCTACTGGTCTCCAAGCCTGACCGTGACAACAGAACACCTTTAAGATAACTTGGTACACCGATTGTGAGCCAGGTCTTCTCATCCAATATAAGTACCGAACTTCATAAATGGGCACAGATTTCCCATCCTCAAAAATCTTATGGAAAGTCTACCCAGAAAACTAGAGGCTGGTATAGGGGATGCTAGGAAGAGGTGAGGGATTGAAATCTATATTGGGGTTCATGTTTCTGGAATGGTAGGTCCAAAATACACGATATTGCCAAACATATTGGGAAGCCATGGGATGGCGACAAAGCCTTCTAACCAACTATTAGAACAATTTGCCCTAATATGGACTCCAACCCAATTGCTTGAAGCTTGTCACCCAAAGAGGAGCAGGAGCTTCTTTTGTGCGACAAGCTTCATGATATGCGATTTTCTGTGTGACAATCGTAGAAAAAACACACCACGATTTAGATGCTAATGAAAATAATGGCACCTTAACCTGCGTTTTGCAATCACGGGCAGAATCACTGTGATTCTGCTGCAGTCCCAAAATGCCCAGGAGTGAATAGAGCCGAGCCACCCTGCTTCAGACTTATGCAATTCTGGATGCGTTTTCCAACTCCAAGATACACATGACAGACTAGATATTATGTGTTCCCATTGATGTGGTTTACACAGATGCGATCCACAGTGCCATTACAAAAAGAATACTGTGCACGTTTGTAGCGGTGCGTTCCAGACTCGCAAGTGATAGAGTGGCATGCAGGAATAAGTGTTCACATAGGATTGCTATTGACATGAGTTTTTGCGTTGAAGTCAATGGGGGGAATTTTTGCATTGAAGTCAATGGGAGACATTTTTTGCACTGAAGTCGATGGGAAGCGATTTAGCATTGAAATCAATGGGACACGGTTTTACATTTAAGGCAAGAGGACACGATTTTTGCATTGAAGTCTATGGGTAGCGTTTTTGCATTAAAGTTAAAGCGGAGCTGCACCTTAAAAAAAAAAATATTTAAAAGTCAGCAGCTAAAAATACTGCAGCTGCTGACTTTTAATAAATTGACACTTACCTGTTCCAGGGTCCAGTGATGTCGGCAGCAGATGACAAGCAATCGCTCGTCTCTCGGCTGCCCCCGCCACCATCCTCTGTCAGGGAATCAGGAAGTGAAGCGTTGAGGCTTCACTGCCCGGTTCCTACTGCGCATGCGTGAGTCGCGATGCGCATCTTCACTGGTCCCCGTTGTGTCCTGGGAACTGTGCGTTTCCCAGAACACAACGGGGGGGGGGGGCATCTGCGGCTAGCTTGTCCCCGAAGTGGGTGCAGATACCTGGATTATACAGGTATCTGCACCCCCCTCCCCCCTGAAAGGTGTTAATTGTGGCACCGGAGGGGGGGGGGGGTTCCGATGAGCGGAACTTCCACTTTAGGGTGAAGGTATGCTTTAATGGGATGCGATTTTGCATTGAAGTCAATGGGAGGCAGTTGTGGGGAGAGAGACAAAATCGCACCTGTCCTGAGACAAACTGGAATGAGATTGCGATTTCAGTACACATAGGTGTAAACCCAGGCGCCAGGATGCAATTTCTAGTCGCCATGGCAACCTTGCGCCTGGGATTTGTCAAGCCCTGAACTAATAACACAATCGTAGAACCTACACCTTAGTGTATTATTTGTTCCAGGAACGGGCAGGCTTGGCTGGCATTACATAGTGTTGTAGTCCACACTCTCATACTGTTGCATACATTACATATATTGTTTCATATGGGTGAGATCTAGTTGGCAGTCCCCAGGGAAGATGGGAATTATCGCCTATGGTTTTGTCACATAGGATGCATTGTTTAATCACAGTTTGACGTTTTACCTGTCAAGTGCTTGTAGCGTCATTGTTCTGTAGAATCATTCACCATTGCGGTTTCATTGTACTGACAGAAATTACACCAACAGCTTTTTTCTGCTTGATATTGAAATCTGGTAATTAAATAGAGCTTGCGTTTTCAGTATGACATAAACGTAAAATGACGTAAAATAGAGAAAGTTGGAAACCTGACGGCTGCAAGTGTAATTCAGACAGACCATGTACAGGAAGGTATAGGGAAGTAATCAATTGGGACCGTAACCTTGTGAATGTGACAGTTCTTCATCCATATTACAGCATCTCCACCCAACATTACCATGTTTATTCAGAATTAAGAAAGATACCTTTAATGAAGGGTCATTTGCACCGAGTGTCCTTCTTTTTTTTTTTTTCTTAAACTCAATAGTTAAAATTTTCTTTTAATTTCGTTATCGTCTTATAGAAATGCAGCTCACATCCTCTCCATCTGCATCATGAATGAATTGTAGGTCCCACTGGAACTACACGGCTTTAAAGAAGCCTGGATATAATTGGGGAATAATAATTGTAGTGACGCATTATCGGAAAAAGAGGATTTTTAAGATCTAAAGGGAATATAAAATTTACATTTATTAGTACCCACCATGATAACAATGTTTGGGTTTCTGTAAAGATTCTTTTTTTTTTTTTTTTTCAGTCTGTAAGAAGTTAATGAAACTGCTGTGCTTCAATCCCACCGTCATTACACGCACTTGGCTGTCACCCCACCCTCTGCGGCATCACTTGCTGCATGGTGAATATTTAGGGTTCTAAAAATAGAAGCAGGCAGGAGAATGCCAAGCTTTGTCCCTGAACATTCTGACAATCCAATGCCTGTGGATTTCAGTTGCAGTAATAAGCACTGTTTTAAAGCATAGCTCCACCTTTACCCCAAAAAATGGGTTAAATTTGCCCACCAGCCCGTGAGAATGAACTTTGAAAATATATGTATGCATATTTTTATAATCCAATTTTCTGAACTGTTTGATAGACTAAATATAAGTGGTGTATATACTGGTGGTTATGTTCTTTCTTTAAACAAACCGTGAATATATTTGGATTGGACACCCTCTATGAATAGTTTTCCTTTTTGTTTCAATAAATTTATTTTGAGAAGGGCAAAATTTATCTTTACTCACCCTATTATACTGTATGTCAGTAGGAGGACCATTAGTAAAGCCAGGAAGGGTGACCTCAATAAACCTCCCTACACTATAGAGAGTAGTATTTCCTGAATACAATATACTTTTTATTTATATATATATATATGTAGCGCTACCCCCAGTTAAGAGAGCCGCTGGTTTGTTTTGGGTCCCTGAGTACAGCTCCACCAACCCCCCGGCAATTTGGCTCTACCCACTCTGGCACAGTTAGTAAAGGGGTACGTCCCTATGCACATAAAACTTAGCTTATACTCTAAGTGTAATTGGTATGAACTCACAAGCAGACTGCTGAAATAAGAATAACTGGCTTTACTTTTGTCAGTAAGGAAAAGAAATAGCAACATGCGTTTGAACATATGACTTACAATACTTTAGCAGGTCCCTGCAATATGCACTTCAACATGTACACACATATGTAACAACTAGCAATGGGGAAAACGGAGCGCCAAGTGTGGCGACCGCATGCTATGCACCCCTGAGGTGCAATAAATCTATCTGCGCCTACCTAGTGGACCAGGCCTGATCCCTAACTATAGAGCTCAGTCCTTGTACTAGTACAGTGTTCTTCACCGGCAATAAATCTGTAGAGGTGGTGCACATGTAGCTTTAAATGGTATCTTTGTAATCCACAGAAAGTAACATTGCTGCTCTGAGGTAAATTGCGCCTAGGCAGTTCAATAGGCATAAAACGTGTGTATCAATGCAGGATGAGCCTTCCGGCTCTCTCACCAATCCTTGGGTACCGTCCTCAGCTCCGGTCCCTCCAATGGTGGCTCTGGTCTCTTCAATGGCGGCTCCGGTCTCCTCAGTCACAGCCCTGAACTCCGGTCATCAGCTCCGTCCGACCGACAGTAAGGGGAAGTCTCCGCTCCGCTGCTGTGGACTCTGAGGGGTGAGAGTCTCACTCCATCGGCTGCAAGGCCCAGGCTTCAGGCCTTCAGCTCCGGTCCGCACAGGTGTCTCTGCTGGCTGCAGTCTCCGCGTCACACGCTCTGTCAGCAGAGGCAGGCCAGTCCTGTCAGGCCTCAGAAGAGGAAGTGTCCCAAGAGGAAGAGGCGGTCTCCGCTCTTCCTTTTTATAACCTCCCCCAGCAGCCTCCCGGGCGGAAGCAAGCAGCCTGGGAGCCTGGGGAATTATGGGAAATGTAGTCTCTTCCCCTAAAAGGGGTACGACCCCGCTACACACTCCCCCCACTTTGAATCTTTGGTCCCCAAAGACAGTGTTCAAACTACAAACTTCCTCGGGAACAACACTTTCACATAATTTGGACAGGGGAGCCTCCCACCAATTAGCATAAGATGGGGAGCTGTCCTGTCTACAAGTCACTTCAGTGTGGGTGACCTGTTTAACTGTGCCAGAGAGTGAGCTGGGGTTGCCCTCCACCAAACAAACAGTGGATGGGTCAGGGCTTTCAGCACTTCTCCTTGCTGTAGTAACAGAGTCCTCTGAACTTTCTCCCATCTTGGGGTAAGTTAACTTCTTGGGAGGCTTCACAACTCTGCGAGCTCTCTGTTCTCTTGGAACTTCTTCAGGAACACATTCTGGCAACATCTCTGGTTCTGGAACATCTACTTCTTGTTCTGGGTAGAGACCAGGGATATCTTCCCAGCACTCAGGCACATCACTGAATGGCACAAACTCTGTGGCTTCTGGGTTCAATGTGTTATCTTCCGCATCTTCAGTAGGTGGAAGATCTATGGCAGAATTTCCTGGGGTTGAGGAAGGCCATAGCCATTCAAGTTCTCCTCTTTCTTCCTCTGGTTGGGGGTCCTGTCCACCCCTAACTTGGGATGTCTGAGACCTAGTATTAGGCCTGGGGGGATCCAGAATGGAAACAGATTCAGGTACGTCTCTTGCTGGAGGCATTCTGACTGCTTCAGTGAGTGGGAGCAAATGATTCCTATGCCAGGTCTTCAAAGGCCCCAACCTTCCTTCTGGCTTCAACTTGTAGACAGGCAATCCTGGTAGCTTTCTACAAATGATATATGGTTCTGATCTCCATCTATCAGCAATCTTGTGTTTCCCAGGGATCCCTAGATTGCGTAACAGTACATGGTCCCCAGGCTGTAGGTCCTGTACTCTAACTTTCAAATCAAAGTTCCTCTTATTTCGGGCCCCCCTCTGGTTAGAGGCCGCTTGAGCTTTCTCATAAGCTATCTTCAGACTGCGCCTCAGTCTGTCCACATATCCTTTGTGGGAGGCAGCAGAGGCATGGTCTAAGGAAATGCCGAAGGCCAAATCCACTGGCAATCTGGCTTCTCTCCCAAACATAAGCCGGTAAGGGGAGAAACCTGTCACATCACTTGTGGTGCAATTGTAGGCATGCACCAGAGCTGATATGTGTTGACTCCAATGTTGCTTCTTCTCTGTTTCCAAAGTTCCCAACATGTTCAATAGGGTCCTGTTGAACCTTTCAGGCTGGGCATCACCTTGAGGGTGATACGGTGTGGTTCTAGTCTTCTCTACTCCCAGAGAATCTAGTAGCTTCCTTATCAGGCGACTCTCAAAGTCCCTTCCTTGGTCTGAATGGATTCTCTTTCTTCACCAGGGGGGTCAGAAGCCTTCTGACTAAATCCGTATTCGTCCCTATGATCAGGGACGTCTTGCTGGTTCCTGGGGGGCGGGGACACACCACTGCTAAGGTGTCAAACACTTCAGACTTCCCAGCTACGGATGGGTCAAACGTCAATCTGATGGGTAAGTATCCATCATAGGGGAAACTCTGAGTTCCCAATCCCCTTATCTCCAACTCTTCTATCTTCTGTATAGGCAGATGACTCAGGTATCTGTCATAGAAGTCCCTGTACAACAGGGTCACTTGTGCTCCAGTGTCTAGAAGGGCCTTCGTGTACACTCCTTCCACTTGGATGGGTACAGTAGGAGATGGACCAACTAGCTCCTCTGGGTAGGGCCTAGTTGATGCTGTCCTCTTCTTTGGACTCTTTGCTTTACCAGCACTCGATTTGCACTTGCTCCTTTCTTGAGCCTGGTATGCATTGATTTTCTCCCTCTTAGTGGGAGTGTGAACCCGTTGAGGGATATTGTTATCTCTCACTTTGAAGAGTTCACGTCTAGGAGTGCTGTGTCTCTCCGGAGGGGTCTTGCCCCCTTTCTCTGGAGTGCACCTTGGTTGAGGATCCCTGGGCCCCTTTTTAGGGGTTTGATCTCCTCGCTTTCTCTTCCTGTTGTGCTTCTTGGAGCTCACTGAAGGTGATGGGCACCCGGTTGACTCCTTCACCCGGGGCCCTTTGGCGTTTCCCGCCGGCTGGCGGCTTTCTGCCTTCTTCTTCTTGGGACTGGAACATACAGCTGCAATATGACCAATTCCTCCACAATTAAAGCAAATCATCTCACCGTAGTCAGGTGGGGATGCTGGTGCTGGAACAGCTGGAAACAATTCCTTCCTGCTTGTTTCTTTCTTGGGACTGGGCGTCTCTTTCGCCACTAGAGATGTCAGTATCTCCATCATCTGGGACATCTGCAACTTCAGGGCATCTACCTCTGTGTCTCTTTCAGGGGTTAAGGCCGACCTGACCGTGGCCACTGGAAGCTTGGTAGACCCCATCACCTGCTTCTCCCGTTTCTCTTCCAACATGGCCTCTTCTTCTCTGACCATTCGGATGAGGTCAGGGTAGTCCAGGCTCTTCCCATCCTGCCGGGTGCGTAGAATTAGTGCGACAGGGTCCAGGGGTTGGGCTCCTCTCATCACCTGCTGGGCACGGGCTTCATCTACCTTCCCTGGATCTATCCCCTTCTTCAGGATAATCCTATGCAGGATCTTGTCTATGCGTCCCATGTACTCTGACAGCTTCTCCCCTGTCTTCTGGTAACAGTGTTCCAGTTGATAGGTAAGTTCTGTGACTTTTTCTGTCCCACCAAACACACCTTCCAGGATGTCTATGTAGTCCTGGGCAGTGCAATCCTTTTTACTCGTCTTTAGATTGCGTATGGCCTCTAAGGCAGGTCCTTTTAGGCTTTCAACAATCCTTTGCTTCTTTCTGCCTTCTGAGACCTCCCATTCTTCTAGGGCCTGCGTGGCACCATCTAACCACTCTTCAAATCCCTCTTCTCCCGAGGGTACAGGTGTCCTCCCTGAAAACATCCGGAGTTTCCTGTATCCCGACATTGGGTAATCCCCGGGGTCTCTTCTGCACTGGGTCACAATCTCCCCTAGGACAGCACACAGTTCTGCACTAAGAGTAGTGTGTGCGGGTGCGGGACTTTCCGCGCCCTTCTGCTCTTCCTTCTTTGGGGATAGAATGGCTTTCATAGGAGAACCTTCTCCCTTGCGCGGCAGCGCATGCAGCACTTGGTAGGCCTGACCATTCGGTGCCTGTATGCTTTGGCTCCTGAACTGCTCTGGAGTCTCTTCCTTCCATTCTATTAAGGCGTATGTGTACCCAGCATCATTTCTCATGTCCATTATCCATGACTTCTGGCATGGGGATAATGACATTATGAGCTGCTTCACTGCCTCTCTCTGCCATATCCCTGGCAATTCAATGACTGCTGCTGCGGCTGGGTCAGCGGCCCATGTTGCGGACCACCGTCCCACTTCTATTGGGTCCATGCCGGCACCTTCTGGCGGCTTTTCCCGCTGACTCAGGATCCCGGATTACGAGCCCCCACGTGTAGCGCTACCCCCAGTTAAGAGAGCCGCTGGTTTGTTTTGGGTCCCTGAGTACAGCTCCACCAACCCCCGGCAATTTGGCTCTACCCACTCTGGCACAGTTAGTAAAGGGGTACGTCCCTATGCACATAAAACTTAGCTAATACTCTAAGTGTAATTGGTATGAACTCACAAGCAGACTGCTGAAATAAGAATAACTGGCTTTACTTTTGTCAGTAAGGAAAATAAATAGCAACATGCGTTTGAACATATGACTTACAATACTTTAGCAGGTCCCTGCAATATGCACTTCAACATGTACACACATATGTAACAACTAGCAATGGGGAAAACGGAGCGCCAAGTGTGGCGACCGCATGCTATGCACCCCTGAGGTGCAATAAATCTATCTGCGCCTACCTAGTGGACCAGGCCTGATCCCTAACTATAGAGCTCAGTCCTTGTACTAGTACAGTGTTCTTCACCGGCAATAAATCTGTAGAGGTGGTGCACATGTAGCTTTAAATGGTATCTTTGTAATCCACAGAAAGTAACATTGCTGCTCTGAGGTAAATTGCGCCTAGGCAGTTCAATAGGCATAAAACGTGTGTATCAATGCAGGATGAGCCTTCCGGCTCTCTCACCAATCCTTGGGTACCGTCCTCAGCTCCGGTCCCTCCAATGGTGGCTCTGGTCTCTTCAATGGCGGCTCCGGTCTCCTCAGTCACAGCCCTGAACTCCAGGTCATCAGCTCCGTCCGACCGACAGTAAGGGGAAGTCTCCGCTCCGCTGCTGTGGACTCTGAGGGGTGAGAGTCTCACTCCATCGGCTGCAAGGCCCAGGCTTCAGGCCTTCAGCTCCGGTCCGCACAGGTGTCTCTGCTGGCTGCAGTCTCCGCGTCACACGCTCTGTCAGCAGAGGCAGGCCAGTCCTGTCAGGCCTCAGAAGAGGAAGTGTCCCAAGAGGAAGAGGCGGTCTCCGCTCTTCCTTTTTATAACCTCCCCCAGCAGCCTCCCGGGCGGAAGCAAGCAGCCTGGGAGCCTGGGGAATTATGGGAAATGTAGTCTCTTCCCCTAAAAGGGGTACGACCCCGCTACATATATATATATATATATATATATATATATATATATATATATATATATATCGTGTATATATATATATATATATATATATATATATATATATATATATATATATATCGTGTATATATATATATATATATATATATATCGTGTATATATATATATATATAGATATAGATAGATAGATAGAGAATCTCTACACACACACACACACACCCCAAAGGTATTGGGGCACCTGCATTTACACATACATGAACTTTAATGACATCCCAGTCTTAGTCCGTAGGGTTCAATATTGTGTTGGCCCATCCTTTGCAGCTATAACAGCTTTAACTCTTGTAGAAAGGCTGTTCACAAGGTTTAGGAGTATGTCTATGGGAATGTTTGACCATTCTTCCAAAAGCGCATTTGTGAGGTCAGGCACTGATGTTGGACAAGAAGGCCTGGCTCGCAGTCTCCACTTTAATTCATCCCTACCTGCCTGGAGTTTGTATGTTCTCCCTGTGCCTGCGTGGGTTTCCTCCAGGTACTCCAGTTTGCTCCCACACTCCAAAGACATGCTGGTAGGTTAATTGGCTTCTGTCTAAATTGGCCCTAGTATATGAATGTGAGTTAGGGACCTTAGATTGTAAGCTCCTTATGGGTAGGGATCAATGTTAATGTACAATGTATATGTAAAGCGCTGCGTAAATTGACGTCGCTATATAAGTACCTTACATAAAAATAATAATAATCCCAAAGGTGTTCTATCAGGATGTGGTCAGAACTCTGTGAAAGCCAGTCAAGTTCCTCCACCCCAAACTCGCTCATCCATGTCTTTATGGACCTTGCTTTGTGCACTGGTGCGCAGTCATTTTGGAACATGACTGCCATCCCCAAACTGTTCCCACAAAGTTGGGACCATGAAATTGTCCTGGTATGCTGACGCCTTAAGATTTCCCATCACTGAAACTAAGGGACCAAGCCCAACCCCTGAAAACCAACCCCACACCATAATCCCCCACCTCCACCAAATTATTTGGACCAGTGCACAAACCAAAGTCCATAAAGACATCGATGAGACATTGTTTTTTTTATATATTTTATGGGGATATTTAATATAGCATAAAGTAAAAAATATAGCTTTTTTTTTTCAAAATTTACGCTCTCTCTTTTTTTTATAGCGTAAAAAATTAAAACAACAGAGGTGATCAAATACCACCAAAAGAAAGCTCTATTTGTGTGAAAAAAAGGACGTCAATTTTGACGACATCATGGAGTTGGTGGATGTTAGAGACCTTGTGCTCCTCCACCTTCCATTTGAGGATGCCCCACAGATGCTCAATAGGGTTTAGGTCTGGAGACATGACCAGTCCATCCCCTTTACCCTTAGCTTCTTTAGCAAGGCAGTGGTCTTCTTGGAGGTGTGTTTGGGGTCATTATGTTGGAATACTGCCCTGCGATCCAGTCTCCGAAGGGAGCGGGATCATGCTTGGCTTCAGTATGTCACAGTACATGTTGGCATTCAGGGTTCCGTCAACTGTAGCTCCCCAGTGCCAGCATCACTCATACAGCCCCAGACCATGACACTCCCACCACCATGCTTGACTGTAGGCAAGACGCACTTGTCTTTGTACTCCTCACCTGGTTTCCGCCACACACACTTGTCACCATCTGAACCAAATATGTTTATCTTGGTCTCATCAGACCACAGGACATCTGTTTGCATTATTTCTTGTGCATCTAGAAGAGGCTTCCTTCTGGGATGACAGCCATGCAGACCAATTTGTGCGGCGTATGGTCTGAGCACTGACAGGCTGACCCCCCCCCCCCCCCGCCCCTTCACCCTCTACAGCAATGCTGGCAGCACTCATACATTTATTTCCCAAAGACATCCTCTGGATATAACGCTGAGCACGTGCACTCAACTTCTTTGGTTGGCCATGATGAGTATGAATCCTGTTTTGAGTGGAACCTGTCCTGTTAAACTGCTGTATGGTCTTGGCCACTGTGCTTCAGCTCAGTTTCAGGGTCTTGGCAACCTTCTTATAACCTAAGCCATCTTTATTTAAAGCAACAATCCTTTTTTTCAGATCTTCAGAGAGTTCTTAGCCATGAGGTGCCATGCTGAACTTCCAGTGACCAATATGAGAGAGTGAGCGCGATAACACCAAATTTAACACACCTGCTCCCCATTCACACTTGAGACCTTGTAACACTAATGAGTCACATGACACTGGCTACTTGGGCCCAATTTGGACATTTTCACTTAAGGGTGTACTCACTTTGTGCCAGCGGTTTAGACATTAATGGCTGTGTGTTGAGTTATTTTGAGGGGGACAGCGAATTGACACTGTTGTACAAGCTGTACACTCACTACTTTACACTGTAGCAAAGTGTAATTTCTTCAGTGTTGTCACATGACAAGATATAATAAGATATTTACAAAAATGTGAGGGGTGTACTCACTTCTGTGAAATACTGTGTGTGTGTCTGTGTGTGTGTGTGTGTGTGTGTGTGTGTATGTATGTGTGAAATAAATATATATATATATATATATATATATATATATATATATATATATATAATATAAAATGTTGCATCAGTATTTTTACTGGCAGCCAGTAAAAAACAGGCACTCTTCTCCTGCCACAGGAACCGGTCGAGACCATCCGAGTGTGTGCTACAGTGTGTTCGGGTGGCGGGTCTGAGGAGGTGGTGCCTGAGCGTGTCATGTGATGTCCTGGTGCAAGGGAGCAGAGGGGAGGGTCTGGAGCCTCCTATGTGGGTCTGTGGGACAGGAGCAAGGCAAGCCCGAGAGTAGGACTGTCAGTGCTGTTTGGACTGGAGTGGACTGAAAGGACCACCTGGCCTGGAGAGAGACTGTGACTCATGAGGGGACTTGTCTTTATCGCCTCCTGTCCCTGAGCTACTTACTTACTATATTTTAAAATAAAATAAGATTTTTTTTGCCTTAATATCTACCTTAAATCACATACCACCTCTATGCCGATGACACCCAGATCTATCTCTCCACTCCTCAACTCACCCCCTCGATCTCCTCACAGATCTCAAACTTACTGAATGACATATCAGTATGAATGTCACACCACTTCCTCAAACTCAATCTTTCTAAAACTGAGCTTGTTATATTTCCTCCTTCACGATCCCCCCCCCTGTGACTTCACCATTAATATCAACAACACAACCATTGGTCCCTCCACACATGCCAGGGTCCTGGGTGTAATCCTTGACTCTGACCTCTCCTTCAGCCCCCATATACAATCACTGGCTAAATCCTGCCACCTTCACCTCCTCAATATCTCCATATTTCGACCCTTCCTGACTAATGACACTACAAAAGCAACTCATTCACTCCCTGATTATTTCCCGCCTTGACTACTGCAACTCCCTCCTTAATGGCCTACCCTTAAGCAGGTTATCCCCCCTTCAATCTATTATGAATGCTGCTGCTAGACTACTACACCCAGGGGTCAAGTCCTGGGGAAAAAAGTGTGGGAACTCCCACCTAAGATCCACTCCCCCACCAAAAAAAAAAAAAATGATACGCTCATATGCATGAACGCTTCAAAAGTCATCACGAGAGGTCTGACAAAACACAATCTCTTAGCAGCAGGGACCTGATCTACCCATCAGCTAACTGTGATTGACAGGTAGATCGAAGCGGAAGCTGTCATGGGGCCCCCTACTGGCAATGCCTGAGTGGTCAGTCCACCCCTGGTGTGTGTCACTATTGCGAGCTGTGTCGGCGGCTGCTGGTGTAGCACCTGCCATACAGCTCGCGTACTTCAAAGTCTTGCAGGACACAGTTGCTAACTGGAACTGAGTTCCTGTTGTGGAAAAAGTACAGGAACTCCGTTCCCATGCGTTCCCGCAGGACTTGAGCCCTGACTACACCTCACTAATCGATCTGTGACTGCCGCCCCTCTTTGCCAATCCCTTCACTGGCATGCTAACCATAACATACAAAGCCATCCACAACATCGCCCCCATCTACATCACCAACCTCATCTGCAGATATCGCCCAAATCGTCCCCTATGCTCCTCCCAGGACCTCCTGCTTGCTAGCTCCCTTGTTACCTCCTCCCATGCTCGCCTTCAAGACTTCTCCAGAGCCTCTCCCATCCTCTGGAACTCCCTGCTCCAGTCTGTTTGATCAGCCCCTACCCTGTCCACCTTTTTAGGAGATCCCTGAAAACTCATTTATTCAGGGAAGCCTATCCCACAAACGCCTAACAACAATTGTCCCCAAGCCACCCCCCAACAAATAATTCTCTGCAGCTATTACCTTTTGTACCACCACCCCCTCCCTTTAGAATGTAAGCTCTACCAGCAGGGCCCTCCTGTACCTTTTGTATTGAACTGTACTGTAATTGTGTTGTCCCCTCTATACAATGTAAAGCGCTGTGTAAACTGTTGGCGCTATGTAAATCGTGTATAATAATAATGAATAACATTGCTAATTGCATATTGTACTTGTTTGTAGCCTAAATACTGAAATTTGCATTTAAATTTTGGAAATGTCAGTTAAAACGTGGCTGTGCCAGTAAATTTTGGTTGTTGTGTCAGTAAATTTCAATCTGGTTGGTTGGCAACACTGATATATACACAGACTGTATATACACACACATGTATTCAGTGTACAGTATATTATGTATGACCATTGTAAAATGAGAGAAATACTATACTACTTTGTAAGTCTCTTGTGCAACATGGAATATGCTGTTGTTTTTTGGGATATTTTAGGAAACATCCGTAATGAAAAGTAGAGAGAGGATGGCAAGCTGGAATTGTATTTCAGAATGTATTCAATTATTTTTTCCACGAAGCCTGTGACACCAGGTTTCTTAATCGTGAAGTCCCTGTTTTAACAGCTAGCAGGGGATCTTCTCCCCCTGCTAGCTGTCACAATCTAAGAGTACATGACTGTGCGGGGCTCCGCCCACTCAGCCGTGTCATTTATTTGTGTTCTGTGAATGAGAAAACTGCAAGCTCCGGCAGTCTTTGCGGCTGTCAGCTTGTAGTTCTCAATGAAATACCTGAGTGCTGTTGATAGCTCTAGGTAGTTCATTGAGCTTCCTATGAGAGTGTAACTGCCTGTCCGTATCGGAGGTATGGGCAGACAGCTACACAGACAGTCTTCAGGACCGTGGCATTACACCCACAATCTTCTGATCATGGGTGCAAAGTTTTACAGGTCCCTAACAAAAAAAAATTAATGTATGTTTTTTATTTATAAAAAATGCGCATTTATTATTATTATTTTTTGTAAAAGCGAACTGATCCTTTAAAGTGTATCTAAACCCAAAAACAAAAATGTAATACAGTATATTATAGTTTTACCAGTCTTCAGATGAGGTAGTATTCCTGTTTTTTTTTTTCCCCCAATGTAGCACAGGCCTCCTTTGATGATCCCGGTTCGTATCCCTTCATGAAGCATGCAGCCAGGCACAGGGTATTTTTAGCCAGGAGCATTAAATCTCACTCCTCGGACAATAATCAAATAGTGTCTTGGTTTTGTTGTTTTTATTTGTGGGATGGGGTGTAACTGGGATGGGGATTGAGAAAAGCTTTGGGATTCCCAGAACTAAACAACCTGAATGAGGACACAATCTGAAATGGTAACTGAAGTAAAGCGTAGTTTTCTGTACCAAAGGGAGCATGAGCTCAGCACAGGGGGGCTTCCTCTAATGGTGTAGCCCTGGCAGCAGGTCTGGAACAGTCCCTCTTCCTAAAAAAAAAAAGGGGTTTACAGGCAACAGTCTCTCCCCTGAGAATTATCTTAGGCCTCTTGTACACAACAGTTGCTAAACTGAAGTTTAGGGGCAGTTGGGCATTTTTTTTTCAGTAGCCCCTGAACTCTCCTCTGTTATCTTATGTGTACAGGTACACTCAGTCGTTTATAGTAGTTTAGAGGCAGTTGAGGTTGCAGGCATATTTTTGAAAGCAGAAAAATCATGTTCAGGGCTGTAGTTTACTGGCATTACACATGCTTGTAGCCACAGTAAACTGTGTTTTTTGCACATTTGCGTTTCTAAAGTGTTTTTAACCACTTGCCGACCGGCGTACGGCGATATACGTCGGCAGAATGGCACGGACAGGCAGGAGGGCGTATATATAAGTCCCTCCTTAATGCCTGTCCGTGGCCATCGGGAGCGCGCCGGTCGGGACCCCCCGTGAGTCCGGTCGCGGTCCCCGCGGGGACTCCCGCGATCGTCTCACGGAAAGGCTGAACGGAGAGATGCCGAGATAAACAGCATCTCACCGTTCTGCCTAGCAACTAGTGACACTGATCTCTGCTCCCTGTGACAGCCACGCCCCCCACAGTAAGAAACACACCCCTAGGCATACTTAACCCCTACACTGCCAGTGTCATTTATACAGGAATCAATGCATTTAAATAGCATTGATTGCTGTATAAATGACAATGGTCTCAAAAATGTGTCAAAAATGTCCGATGTGTCCGCCATAATGTCGCAGTCACAAAAAAAATCGCAGATCGCCGCCATTACTAATAAAAAAAAAAAATTATTAATAAAAATTCTATAAAACTATCCCTAACTTTTGCGCAAACCGATCAATAATCGCTTATTGCGATTTTTTTTTTTTTACCAAAAATATGTAGAAGAATACATATTGGCCTAAACTGAGGAAAAAAAAAATGTTTTTTTATATATTTTGGGGGATATTTATTATAGCAAAAAATAAAAAATAATGTGTTTTTTTTTCAAAATTGTCGCTCTTTTTTGTTTATAGCGCAAAAAATAAAAACCGCAGGGGCGATCAAATACCACCAAAAGAAAGCTCTATTTGTGGGAAAAAAAGGACGTCAATTTTGTTTGGGAGCCACGTCGCACGACCGCGCAATTGTCAGTTAAAGCGACGCAGTGCCACATCACAAAAAGGGGCCTGGTCCTTTGGCTGCAAATTGGTCCGGTCTGAAAGTGGTTAAAGGGGAAAAATTTCTGATAATTTTTGAACATATAAAATTGTTGAAAAAAAAACACAAATTTCACCACACCACTGTTACCTGCATTAATGGATGAATCCAGCAATGATGAACTCTGGTCCTCTCACGCAATTTTCTATGTCTATGGAGCCTGAGCAACATCAGGAGCATATTTCATCACACATGCTAATGATGGGATCCATAGTGAAAACACAAAAAATAAGACTGCTATCTGTTGCTGCTCTCTCTTCTCTCACAGAATGGCTGAACTAGTTAATAATTTTCTTGTTTTTCATGAATTCTGGGCATTTTGGAGGTTCTCCTGAGGATACCTTTAAAAACGCTTGTAACCTCAAATGTTCATAACTGCTGCTAAACTCGCATAAACTCCATATGTAAAAGCTGTAAAACAGGTTTTTCACCGTTGGTTTCCAGCTGTCAGTTTACAGCGTTCAGAAGAAGTTTTCAACTGCCCTGTGTACATGAGCCCTAAGGCCTACTCACTGTCATTTAGGGAATTTGAAGGCCTTCTTCCAGCTTCAGCTGACACTGGCACAAAAGTATCATAGGACCATCCTCTCTGGATGTTGCCTTGAGTGTTCCTGTGACTTTGGGTTGAATTTCCATTCCTTGGTGAGGTAGAATCATTCAAGACTTCATACAGCTTCTTATAAGCCTTGGAAGGTTTAACCACACTTTCAGGCTGGGTCACTCTCCAGCAGGTGAAGGACCCTGCTACTCTCTGCTCCAGCCCCTATATACCTCGTTCTCTTAGCCCCTGCTGGTCACTTCCCTGATCAGGGATTGGCTGAGACTGCATACAGGGCCAGCCCAGTCTCTACCCTCTCCACCCACTATGTTCCAGAGATTTATGGAAAGACAGGAGGAGACGGGCAAGCCTACAGCTGCAGAATCCAGAGTAGGCAAAAAGTATTTCAAAAGTTCCACTGGCTGCAGTAGAGCCAAAAAATAAATACATTTGCCTTTCTACTAGCACCTAACTAGGAGAGTGCTACATCAGGTTAAGAACAATTCTAACAAGTACAGAAAATACCTGTTGATCTTGCCAGAACTACCGTATTTTTTTTTTTTTTGCATTTTGTGAACTTAAAAGAAAGAAATGTAGACCCTGACATGAGTATCTCTTGAAATCACACCTTGAGCATACTTCCAGTAATGCACAACACACCCCTCTCATTTAAAAATATAAATAAAGACTCCCTTCTCAAACACCATTTGACAGCAGCTAAGACATGTATACCTGAGTTGTGGAAGCAACCCGATCCACCTACTAAGCAACATTGGTATGCCAAAATTATTGGGATCCAACATATGAAAAACCTAACAATGACCATGGAAAATCAGAAAGAGAAATAATGTTGTATATGGATGCCTTAGTTTCTCTAAAAGGATACAGCATTTCAAACCAGTCAGCGCAGTAGGACTGTTTTTGTATAAAGTCTATACTGCTTCAGTGGTCCGATCTTTCTCTAGACCCCCCCGGAGTCAATGCGGGAGCAGCTGAAGGCTATCCCTCCTCTTTGTCTCTCTCCCACAACATACTTCTCTAAAGTTCCCATTACCTTGGGCTCCCTTCTCCCTGTACAATATGTTCTGTTTCCCCACCCTCGCCTAGATTCTAAAGAACATGCAAAAACTTAGGAGAGCAGTAGGACACCCAATAGTTTACTGATCCCTGTCCACTTTTTCATGCCACTGGTATGACTGATATTCTTTGATGGCATAGTTCCTGTACTTTATATATGAAACTTGCCTGTATGGGAATGTATGTTGCAATGTTGGTTTGTTTATTACTCTGCTCAACTTAAAAAAAAAACTAAAAAAACCTTATCATTCATCATCTTTCTTGTGTAGCCTTCTAGTTTTAACAATCTACCATGTAATGGAGATAAACAAAGGGAGACTCGTTTTGAAGTCCATCCTGTGTGAGGACCATGGCTCCATAGAAGGAAGTTATTTACAGCATTGTACAGTAAAAATAGGGCCCCTTTCAGACTGGGGCGGTGCGGGCGTCGGCGGTAAAGCAGCGCTATATTTAGCGCTGCTTTACCGTAGTTTTAGCAGCGGTATTCGGCCGCTAGCAGGGCAGTTCTAACCCCCCGCTAGCGGCCGAAAAAGGGTTAAAACCCTGCAGCGGCGCTTTGCTGGCGGTATTGCCACTCTGTCCCATTGATTTCAATGGGTAGGAGCGGTGAATACACCGCTCCTTCACCGCCCCAAAGATGCTGCTAGCAGGACTTTTTTTTTACCATCCTGCTAGCGCACCGCTCCAGTGTGAAAGCCCTCCAGCTTTCACACTGGAGTGAAAGGACACGCTTTTTTTCAGGCGCTATACAGGCGCTATTTTTAGCGCTGTAGCGCCTGAAAAACGCTTCAGTGTGAAAGGGGCCTAAAGGAAACGATGCTGCCACTACAGATAAAAACAGGTAAACTTCAATATATTACGGGTTTGTTTTAATTACTGTAAGGAAATAGTGATAGACTTTAAATAGATAGACTTCAAAGTTGGAATTGCTAGCAAATAATCAAAGATTTTATTTCTAATAAGTAGTTGGTAATAAAATAAAAATCAACAAATATTTATTAAGTTAACAGAAATAAGAAAAGTTTAACACCTACTTTGCACACCCATATTTATGAAACGGTGTGCCGGGAACAGAGCGCGAATCCCCCATTTACTATGGCGATCTCGGCGCCCGGGAGAATGCAATCTGTGCGCCACTATGGACATGGCATATGGCATCTTCAATTCAATATTGACAGAAGATGGAGGTGCCAATATTATGGGGGGATGTGAGGAAGTTTAGTAACAACTGCCCAAGTAACAAATATGCCCAAAATAGAATGAGAAAGTAACTTTTTCAGAGAAAGCCTGCTGTGCCCGCAAGTATGTTTAGAACTGCGTGAAATCAATGTAAGCATGTGCATGCACAAGTGGCTCTTGCGCTCGTTCAAATGCGTTTGTTCACTGCGCTGCCAAAATCTTAGTAAATATTAAGCAATGTACATGCAATTGCGTGGGTTGAACGGGCACACCTCTAAATTTAATTCAAAAAGCTGGTTGTATTTAAAATAAATAAAAATTAAAATAGCGCTTTGGAATAAAACAGTGACTTCAGCAGAGCGTCCCAATTTTATTCCATGGTTTTATTCCAAAGCGCTTTTTTATCTACTAAAATGTGAGTGTATTTCCTCCTTTTTTATTGCATAAATTACTTCTTATTTAAATGGGATTACACTATGTGCCTACTTCTTCTTCCTTTTCATAAATTTGTTCTATTGGAGCAACTATCCATGTGGCTCTCTGTCCATTACCTATCCCATTGAGGTCCATTGTCTGAGTTGGTCTTCTGGTTGGAAGTTGTGTCCTCTGTGATGCCGCGTACACACGGCCGGACTTTGCATCAGTCAAAACTCTGTCGGCATTTCTGACGGAAAAATTTAGAACTGGCTCCATATCTAAGTCCGTCGGAAATGCCGACAGAAAAAGTCAGATGGGGGATACACACGGTCGGACTATCCAATGAAAAGCTCCCATCGGACTTTTTCCATCGTAAATTCCAGCCGTGTGTACGCGGCATGACAGTTTCTCCTGGGTGTGTGGCCTTACAAGCCTGATTGACCCATTGGGTGTACACTCATTTGGGTTCAATTGCTCCGGTAAGCCTTTTGACACTCTGGTGGTGGATCACTTCTAATCAAGTTTGGGCACGTTTTCCTTTGTCACATCATTATCCAGTTCAAGTGTCAGTTATTTTGAACCTCGTTTAGGATATCTACAATTTATTGTTTAGTTCACCTGTCCAAACACTAATGGCCCGTACACCCGATCCGAAAATCGTACGACCGATCGTACGACCGTTTTTCAGTTAACAATCGCAAGTAGAATTTGAATAGCCAATAAAGTCCCGAAAATTCTCGTACGATAGGAAAAAAAATCGGAAGTGATGTCATGTGTTGTAATGTATTTGTATTGTATTTTTGGACGACAACTATACTGACTAAACGAAAATCGTACGATCTGGAATCGTACGAGGAAAATTTCCGTGCATGTCCGATCGAATAATATCGGACGAGCGGTCGTGATCGGCTGTCGAAGTAGTGTACACACGATCCGAAAATCGTACGACCCTCCCTCGGACGATCGTTTTCGGCCGATATTCAGATCGTGTGTACGGGCCATTAGGACTATAATTTATTTTTAAAATCATTTTTTTCCTTCACTTCATTGGACATCATTCATTCATATTTTGATTCTCACATAGTATATCAATTTTTTGGTTTATTATACACGTATATACGTATAGACTATACGCATTGCTTGCATATATATGTTTGAGTTTCTTCCCGGATCATTTATGTGCACTTTATGTATATATATATTTTTCAGTTTATTCTGAGCGCTGCACTTACTGTTGACATGTTTTCATTCTTTGCAATTGATCTATTGCTGTGCTAGCTGCTTTTTTAAATTGATTGCAGACAGCGCGGTATATTTGCTTTATAGCAATCGTTACCTTGCTCTATACGCTGCTGGAACTGTGAGTATTCCCGGTTGGGCTGCTTTCCCTATGGGTTATTTGTGAACTGTTTCTGCATTATTTCAATACAAGTTCTTTCATTGCACTAGGCCAGAGGTGTCCAAACTTTTTTCAAAGAGGGCCAGATTTGATGAAGCGAACATGCGTGAGGGCCGACCTTTTTTCCTGACATTGTTTGAACCATTAAAATTCAGTCTGTGTGTTCGTTCGAGTACTGACACACTGCCCAACAAGAATTCTCTTGCCTTTGTGGCTGTGTGTGAGTAAAGAGATGATCTCAGGCGTGTTATTTGGATATACCGTATTTATTGGCGTATAACACGCACCTTCACTTTAAGAGGGAAGATTTAGGAAAAAAATACAATTTTAAATAAAGAAATATGAAGCAAAATAAGGGTCAGTGCCCATCTGCAGCACCACCATTGCCAGAAATGTCAGAAATGCAGCCCCCATCATTGTCAGAAATGTCAGGAATGCAGCCCCCCATCATTGTCAGGAATGTCAGGAATGCAGCCCCCCATCATTGTCAGGAATGTCAGGAATGCAGCCCCCCCCATCATTGTCAGGAATGTCAGGAAGGCAGCCCCCCATCATTGTCAGGAATGTCAGGAAGGCAGCCCCCATCATTGTCAGGAATGCAGCCCCCCATCATTGTCAGGAATGTCAGGAAGGCAGCCCCCATCATTGTCAGGAATGTCAGGAATACATCCCTCATCATTGTCAGGAATGTCAGGAATGCAGCCCCCATCATTGTCAGGAATGCAGCCCCCCATCATTGTCAGGAATGTCAGGAATGCAGCCCCCATCATTGTCAGGAATGTCAGGAATGCAGCCCCCCATCATTGTCAGGAATGCAGCCCCCCATCATTGTCAGGAATGTCAGGAAGGCAGCCCTCATCATTGTCAGGAATGTCAGGAATACATCCCTCATCATTGTCAGGAATGCAGCCCCCCATCATTGTCAGGAATGTCAGGAATGCAGCCCCCATCATTGTCAGGAATGTCAGGAATGCAGCCCCCCATCATTGTCAGGAATGCAGCCCCCCATCATTGTCAGGAATGCAGCCCCCATCATTGTCAGGAATGCAGCCCCCATCATTGTCAGGAATGTCAGGAATGCAGCCCCCCATCATTGTCAGGAATGTCAGGAATGCAGCCCCCATCATTGTCAGGAATGTCAGGAATGCAGCCCCCCATCATTGTCAGGAATGCAGCCCCCCATCATTGTCAGGAATGCAGCCCCCATCATTGTCAGGAATGTCAGGAATGCAGCCCCCCATCATTGTCAGGAATGCAGCCCCCATCATTGTCAGGAATGTCAGGAATGCAGCCCCCCATCATTGTCAGGAATGTCAGGAATGCAGCCCCCATCATTGTCAGGAATGTCAGGAATGCAGCCCCCCATCATTGTCAGGAATGTCAGGAATGCAGCCCCCATCATTGTCAGGAATGCAGCCCCCCATCATTGTCAGGAATGCAGCCCCCATCATTGTCAGGAATGTCAGGAATGCAGCCCCCCATCATTGTCAGGAATGCAGCCCCCCATCATTGTCAGGAATGTCTTGAAAGCAGCCCCCCATCATTGTCAGGAATGCAGCCCCCCATCATTGTCAGGAATGTCAGGAATGCAGCACCCCATCATTGTCAGGAATACACAGCCCCCATCATTGTCAGGAATGTCAGGAATGCAGCACCCCATCATTGTCAGGAATACACAGCCCCCCATCATTGTCAGGAATGCAGCCCCCCATCATTGTCAGGAATGCAGCCCCCCATCATTGTCAGGAATGCAGCCCCCCATCATTGTCAGGAATGCAGCACCCCATCATTGTCAGGAATACACAGCCCCCATCATTGTCAGGAATGTCAGGAATGCAGCACCCCATCATTGTCAGGAATACACAGCCCCCATCATTGTCAGGAATGCAGACTCACCATTGTGCAGTGCAGCCTGAATTATGCCCCTCCATCTGCCGCCTCGGAGGGTACAGGGAGGGGGCGGGACGAGCGCCAAAAGA
This sequence comes from Lithobates sylvaticus, assembly GCA_028564925.1. NCBI lineage: Eukaryota > Metazoa > Chordata > Amphibia > Anura > Ranidae > Lithobates > Lithobates sylvaticus. Next base: position 111,282,902 of record CM053027.1, read on the forward strand.
TAACATACAGGAGAAACTCCTGTTTTCTCTGCGGCCTCTTTAATACAAGGTCCCGCCTCCTTTGATGGACAGAACAGCCATCCAATGGCAGTGCTGGAGACGGGACTTCCTATTATAGAGGCTGCCGTGTAAACAGGAAATACTCCTGTGTGCACGGCTCTTGTCCCGCCTCCTCCCTGTCCCCTCCAAGGCATCCGGACATATATATCTTTTGTGGCCCCGGCGCTGGGAGATCGTTGGGGGCCACAAAAGATATACATGTCCAGATAAACAGGCGGGCCGTTCAAAACCGGAACGCGGGCCGCGATTGGCCCGCGGGCCGGACTTTGGACATGCCTGCACTAGGCGAAGTGTGTTATTCCGCCATTATTTAGGTACAGTGTCGCATGACCGCGCAATTGACAGGTAAAGTAATGCAGTGCCGTATCGTAAAAAAATGGCCTGGTCATGAAGGGGGAGGTAAATCTTCCTGGGGTCAAGTGGTTAATATCATTTTTACTCTACCACAGGCTGATTTGTCATCATGACTGTGGTAACATATAAACAAAATGAACTGCATTATACCAAGCCTTGCATACATTTCCTGGTATCAGGTACATTAAGACAATGATGATAATTAAATATAATAATAGCATTGATATTGTAAGTAAGCATGGATGACTGGATAAGCTCCTCCACCGCTGCCCCCTAAAAAAATGATCTAACGTGTTTTCACCCCTTAATGAATAGCACTATGAAAATGGCAACAAAATCATGTTGCTATATTATTTTATATAACAAAGATCGAAAAATAAACAGAAAAATAAATCAATGGTTATGCACTTAGCTTGTACACTGTGGGAATTGAGGAATGTGATGTTTTTCATAAAGCCTTGGAATGTAAAGTCATAGTGATGGATGTTCATAATAAAGCTTTGTCTCTCCTCCATGGTTTTCACTTTCAGGACCAGCACACTTTACACTTTATGGTTTGCTGTATACACTCCAGGGATGAATTTACAAAAACTGGAGCAGACAGAATCTGAAGCGACTGTGCACAGTAACCAATCAGCTTCTATCTTCAGCTTCTAAAAACACACATGAGGGCGCAAACACCTTGTGCATTACCATAGACAGACAGATTTTTTCTAGACAAATGGATACTCACAGACCGTTAAAATCGATAAGCATGATTGACAAATGCTTCAGCTGAACGCGAAGTGCCTGTCATATGGCCAAACCCGATTGGATGTCTGACACGTTTTGGGGGACAAACCCCCTTCCTCAGAGCTGACTAGCTAGCAAACGCATCAGCCTCAGCCATCCAATCGGGTTTGGTCCTATGACAGGCACTTCACGTTCGGCTAAAGCATTTGTGATTCAAGCGTATTGATTTTAACTGCGAGTATTCATTTTATGTGTTGGAAACAAATCTGTCTATGGTAATGCACGAGGCGTTTGTGCCCTGCTGTGTATTTGTGCAGTTTTTTTAAGATTTCCCCAGTCTGAGGAGGGCTGCACACCAAAGAGTGATTGCGTATTAAAGCACTGTGAAAGTGAAAACCCCTGGATCTAGTGCTTGAGTGTTTTTTTGGAGAGCTTTTGTTTTCTATCTTAAGCTTGTTCAGTTGACATTTGGAAATTAAAGCCAGAAGGAGGAATAGTGCCCCATTGTTGGGGTCAATGGGAGGAATAAAGCCCCATTCTGGTGTCAGTGGAAGGAATAGTGCCCAATTGTTTGTGTCAGTAGGAGGAACAGTGCCCTATTGGTGGTGTCAGTGGGGAGGCATAATGCCCCATTGTTGGTGTCAGTGGAAATCAGGGTCCTGTCATGGTGTCTCATTGGTGGTGTCAGTGGGAAGAACAGTGCCTCAGGCCAGTTACAGGCAAGCGAAAGCCACATCCATCCCCCAAGCAGCAGTTTGGAAACCAGTGCCCTAGAGAGAGCACTGTATTTCATCCTTGCACATTAATTGCTTAACCACTTCAATGCAGGGCATTTTCACCCCCTTCCTGCCCAGGCCAATTTTCAGTTTTCAGCGCTGTCGCATTTTGAATGACAATTGCGCGGTCATGCAACACTGTTCCCAAATCCCCCCCCCCCCCCACAAATAGAGCTTTTGGTGGTATTTAATCACCTCTGCGGTTTTTATTTTTTGCGCTATAAACAAAAGAAGAGTGACAAGTTTTAGCCCGGGTTCACACCTATGCGAATTTGCAGCGGCCTAAAACACTGCGAATTCGCAGGACATTTCAAAATACATTGATTTTAATGAGGCATGTTCACATATCTCCGGTGCATGTGCACTGCGCATTGCAGAAAAACCGTGTGCATCTTTTGGGCAGTGCGGTGCGGATCAGGTTAGAATTCAGGCCCATTATCTTCTATGGGCACGCATCTGATTCGCACCTGCCTTGCGTTGTGAACAAAAATTCGCAACTCATTGTACTACTTCTGAGGGGAAGTCCACGCCAAATAAAAAAAAAAAAAAAAACGGCATGGATTCCCCATCCAGGAGCATACCAGGCCCTTAGGTCTGGTATGGATTTTAAGGGTAACCCCCTACGCCGAAAAAACGGTGTGGGGGTCCCCCCAAAATCCATACCAGACCCTTATACAAGCACGCAGCCTGGCAGGTCAGGAAAGGGGGTGGGGACGAGCGAGCGCTCCCCCCTCCTGAACCGTACCAGGCCGCATGCCCTCAACATGGGGGGTGGGTGCTTTGGGGAAGGGGGCGTCCTGTGGCCCCCCCCATCCCAAAGCACCTTGTCCCCATGTTGATGAGGACAAGGGCCTCTTCCCGACAACCCTGGCCATTGGTTGTCGGGGTCTGCGGGTGGGGGGCTTATTGGAATCCGGGAGCCCCCTTTTAATAAGGGGGCCCCCAGATCCCGGCCCCCCACCCTATGTGAATGAGCATGGGGTACGATGTACCCCTACCCATTCACCTAAGGTGTAAAAGTGTAAATAAAAAAAAACCACACAATTTTTAAAAATATTTTATTGCACTGCTCCGGGGGTCTTCTTCTGTCTCGGGGGGTCTTCTCGCCGGACTCCTCCGCTCTCTTCTGCTCTTTTACCTAGCTCTTTCACGAGCGGAGGAGCCCCGCTTTCTTCTTCTTCTTCGTCGTCGCCGCCGTCGTCGTCTGGGGGTCACGTTCTGCCTTCGGGGGTCTTCCGGGGTCTCTTCTGTTCTTGCCGCTGTCGCCGCCATCTGCGCCACCGTCTGCGCCGCCGTCTTCTTCTTCTTCTTCTTCTTAAGATGTTGACTTGTCGCTCTCTCTGGCCGGAATGGCAGAGACACGCGTGGTTGTGACTTATATAGGGACAAGGGGGCAGGGTCACATGCTCATGTCACATGGTGACCCCGCCCACATATGATGTCACAGTCCCAGCATCCTCTGGGACTGTGACATCATATGTGGGCGGGGTCACCATGTGACATGAGCATGTGACCCTGCCCCCTTGTCCCTATATAAGTCAAAACACCGTGTGTCTCTGCCATTCCGGCGTGTGTGAGTCTGCGAAGAAGAAGATTTTTAAAAATTGTGTGTTTTATTTACACCTTAGGTGAATGGGTAGGGGTACATCGTACCCAATACTCATTCACATAGGGTGGGGGGCCGGGATCTGGGGGCCCCTTATTAAAGGGGGCTCCCAGATTCTGATAAGCCTGCAGACCCCGACAACCAATGGCCAGGGTTGTCGGGAAGAGGCCCTTGTCCTCCTCAACATGGGGACAAGGTGCTTTGGGGTGGGGACCTCATATACCAGTGTGTGTGTGTGTGTGTGTGTGTGTGTGTGTGTGTGTATGTATGTATGTATGTATATATATATATATATATATATATATATATATATATATATATATATATATATATATATATATATATATATAGCAGGACGGTAAAAGAAGTCCTGCTAGCAGCATCTTTGGAGCGGGGAAGGAATGGTGTATTCGCTAGCGGCCGAATAGCGCTGCTAAAACTACGGTAAAGCAGCGCTACATATAGCGCTGCTTTACCACCGACGCCCCCACCGCCCCAGTGTGAAAGGGCCTAAGAAACACACTGAGGGAACACATTTAACCCCTTGATCGCCCCCTAGTGTTAACCCCTTCCCTACCAGTGACATTTACACAGTAATCAGTGCATTTGTATAGCTCTGATCGCTGTATAAATGTCAATGGACCCAAAAATGTGTCAAAAGTGTCTGATCTGTCTGCCGCAATGTCACAGTCCCGATAAAAAAAATTGCTGGTCGCCGCCATTACTAGTAAAAAATAAATAAAATAAAAATGCCATACAGTAAATCTTTCCCATAGTTTGCAGACGCTATAACTTTTGCGCAAACCAATCAATATACGCTTATTGTGATTTATTTTTTTTTTTTTTACCAAAAATATGTAGAAGAATATATATCGGCCTTAACTGATGAAGACATTTTTTATTTTAATTTTGGGATATTTATTATAGCAAAAACAAAAAAAAATATATATATATTTTTTTTTTAATTGTCGCTCTTTTTTTGTTTATAGTGCAAAAAATAAAAACCGCAGAGGCGATCAAATACCGCCAAAAGAAAGCTCTATTTGTGGGGAAAAAAGGACATACATTTTTTTTTGGGTAGCACGTCGCACGATTGTGCAATTGTCAATAGAAGCAACGTAGTGCCGTATCACCAAAAAATTGCCTGGTCATTAAGGGGGCAAATCCTTCCAGGGCTGAAGTGGTTAAGAGTTCTTTAACCTACAGGTAAACTTTATTATAAGCTTACCTGTAGGTACAAGTGTCCCAGTGATGTTTACTACTGCTTTAAGTGAGAAGAAATCTCTCCAATGTGACAGGGGATCCCCTTTTAGACAGTTGGTACCAGAACAGGTGTACCAATTGGAAGATCTCCCTTTCTTTTCCATTTGTTTTGATTACTATAAAATTTGAAGTTTTTCCATCACTTCATTAAGGACACATACAGCGCTAAAAACTTGAGAGGTCCTAACTTTTCTGTACCCAAAACTTGATTTAAAACACACGTTGGAGTTAATTTACTATATGAGTAGAACACGTTCAATTTGCAATGTGAATTTTACATTAGTAGTTCATTTTCTTTCCACATGACTGGGTATTTTTTGCCAACTTAGGCCGCGTACACACGAGCGGACTTTCCCGCGGGATTGTCCGCCGGACTAGAGTCCGCCAGGCAATCCGCCCGTGTGTGGGCTCCGGCGGACTTTTTCCTCCCAAAAGTCTGGCGCACACGGAGGAAAGTCCGTTCATTTAGGACGTGACTCCAGGTAGACGGGGCTAGCAAAGTCAGTGAATGCCGCTGCGCTAGCCCCATCACCTGGCATGGATTTAAAGGGGAATCCCTACGCTGAAAAAACGGCGTGGGGGTCCCCCCCAAATACATCTCGGACCCTTATCCGAGCACGCAGCCCGACTGGCCAGGAAAGGTGGTGGGGACGAGTGAGCACCCCCCCTCCTGAGCCGTACCAGGCCGCGTACCCTCAACATGGGGTGTGCCCTGGGGAAAGGGGGGCCCTGCGGCCCCCCCACCCCAAAGCACCTTGTCCCCATGTTGATGAGGACAAGGACCTCTTCCCGACAACCCTGGCCATTGGTTGTCGGGGTATGCGGGCGGGGGGCTTATGGGAATCCGGGAGCCCCCTTTAATAAGGGGGCCCCCAGATACCGGCCCCCCACCCTATATGAATGAGCATGGGGTACCATGTACCCCTACCCATTCACCTAAGGTGTAAAAGTGTAAATAAAAAAAACATCTCCGGGGGTCTTCTTCCGTCTTGGGGGGTCTTCTCGCCGGACTCCTCCTCTATCTTCTGCTCTTTTACCTAGCTCTTTCACGAGCGGAGGAGCCCGGCTTTCTTCTTCGCCGTCGCTCATCCCCACCCCCTTACCTGGCCGGCCGGGCTGCGTGCTCGGATAAGGGTCTGAGATGGATTTGGAGGGGACCCCCACGCCGTTTTTTCGACGTAGGTATTCCCCTTTAAATCCATGCCAGGTGACGGGGCTAACGCGGCGGCATTCACTGACTTCGCTAGCCCCGTCTACCTGGAGTCACGTTCTAAATGAACGGACTTTCCGATCATGTGTCGGCAAGTCCGTTAATTTGAAAAGTCCCACGCACTTTTCCCCGCAGATTGTCCGCCGGGAAAAGTCCGGGCATGTGTGTGGGCAAGTCCACAAGCTCGGAAAGTCCGGCGGACCTCCGCTGGAAAGTCCGGCGGTTTGTCCGCTGGACTAGGTCCGGCAGACAATCCCGCCGGAAAGTCAGAGCGTGTGTACGCCGCATTATTGTTCACTTCGCTTTACTTCATTTGCTAAAGTGAAAATTCACATTGCAGAGAAGGATAACATGCTCATGTGTTAGTGAATCATATCCACTGAGATATATATAGTGTGTATATGTATATGTGTGTGTATATATATATATATATATATATATATATATATATATATATATATATATATATATATATATATATATATATATAATATATATATTATTTATTTATTTATTTTAAAGTGGAGGGCCCACAAAAAAAAAAAAATTAAAAGTCAGCAGCTACAAATACTGCAGGTCCAGCAATGCGGGGGAACGAGACCCCCCCTCGTTCCCCGCTCCACTCGCGGCGCCTGCATTCTTAATGTGGGCACCCGGCTGTGGCTTCACAGCCGGGCACCCACTGCGCATGCACGAGCGGCGCCGTGATTCGACGCTCACTCATCTGGGACACATGACAGGTCCCAGATGACTGTACGGCGCCTAGGGGAAGTGACGTCATTGCCCGGGCAATAAAGGTGGCAGACTAAGAGGGACCCCCTAGCAACAGGCATTTAGAGGTGAGTAAAAAAAAAAAAAAAATCCAATTTTTTTTTTTTTATGATTTTTTTTAATTTTTAAATCAAATTTTTTTTTTGGTGGCAACACCACTTTAAGACTATGCTAAAACAAGATAAGATATAGAAAAATATTTTCATCATTATCTCTTGCAAAAGCAGGCAGTAAGTAAATCCTAACAATAAAATTCTCTTATTTGGTCCCTTTTGATAATGTTCAATTTACCTTCTACCGTTCTATCTGTTGAATAAGTGTAGAAAAAATACAAGTTGATCCTTCCAGAAATCTAGTTAACTGAAAACTTCCTGTGCTCTCTGCCTTTGCCGATTCTTATCAGTTAGCATTGTTCCCAGTTCTCTCTGTCTACAGAACATCCCCCTTTGTTATGGAGAGGATGAAATGGGAGGTGTTCTGTAGTTCTAACACACTTTCTATACTAGGTTGACAACATTACTCCTCCTTTGGATACAGTACAGTATATGAATGTTGTCCCTCTAGCACAGGAAGTATGTTGTTGGAAGAATCGCCAAGTGAAAATAACTGAAAAAGGCCAAAACAAAAATCGAATGCAGTTATTACATCTAAGGACTGAAGAGCTGAAACAGGGCCATCTTTAAGGCAAGGCAAAAAGGGAAGCTTCCCTGGGCCCTGTCAATGTTGTGGGGCCCAAAGCAGCTGCCTCATATTTGCCAACTATCCCAGTTTAAATTCCCATTTTAGTCCTGTGCTGTGTCCCGATATCTCAGTGTGAAGTGCTGGTATTAATGCTGCCCAGCTCTGCCCTATTGTTGTGTACAGATGACTCACCTGCAGACCCTGTGTTTACATGTAAATAACCAGCATTCATATGTAACTAGCAGCAGCATTTTAAGTAAATAGCTGCATCCGGCGGCATTGATATGTAAAAAAAGGCAACACTCATGTATATTATGCTCCCCTGCAGTGAGGAGATGTGCTATAACCTCTAGCAACCAATCACTGAGCAATATTACTGTACAGTAATCTCTAGCAACCAATTAACACGCAGAAATCATTTGCTGTAACCTCTAGCAACTAATCAATGAGCCGTAATGTGTGCTGTAACCTCTAGCAACCAGTCAGTAAGCAGTAATGATATGCTCTAACCGCTGGCAACCAATCACAATTGCTGCCTGATCTGATACAGTAAACTGATTTTAAGTCTAGCTGCTATTTATTGTATGTCTCAGAGCAGGTGGAGAGTGAAATTGCATTGGGGGGGGGGGGGGGGGGGGGGGGGGGCCCAAGAATTTCTTTGCCCAGGGTCCAATCAATATTAAAGAAGGGCCTGAGCTGAAATATACTACATTATTGTTCTTGGGTTTAGATACGCTTTAAGCCGTGCCTGAAATATAAATAAGACATAAGCTGGCAGTTTTAAATAGTTTAAACAATTGAATGATTTAATCTTTATCATTGTATGTCTAAATAATGCAGTGTTTGGTGATAAAGGGCAGTACAGGTTTGTTCCATTCATCTGTATTCTGGTAGTTTTTATATCTTCCTCATTCATGTCTTTAGGGTATCTGTATATTTAATTACATTTCTTTTTGCACATTGAAGCTGTTAACAGATTAACAACGGTTATGTGAAAGAAAATGTAATTTACATAAGGGATAAGGCCAATTTTAGGATTTTTTTTGATCCGCTTATTTTTACAATATATTTCAGCAGCACTGAGTAATACTATTATTAGTATGTAGAAGAGTCTTCATTGTCCTCGGAGTATGAACAGACTAATAAATAAAAACAAAATATGTAAAGTTTACCTTATGCCAATTAGCATTACACACAATGCAATTAATTAGAAACCCCAGCTCACCTTTAGGAAACAACTGTAGCAAACTTTACTGAGGGTACTGCTACATTTCACACCATAAGAAGTAACAAGTGCACAGCATGGCAATTCATTTCATGGTGATTTTACCTGCCTTGTATTTTTTTTTTCCATATAAGAACATAGCAAAGTATAGCAGCACTTTCCTATGTTCTAGAACCAGAATGTAGGCCGGTGCAGAATGGGAAGGACGTTGTGAGGAGCTTGGTTCCTCTATGACTTCCTGCAGTCACAAGGGATATAGCTGTCCCATTGGATGCTGGCACCCCACATGACCTCTGCGACTATCTTTGGTTAGGGCAGAGTCTATTTAATGCCCCGTACACATGATCGGACTATCCAGCGGATTTGTCTGCCGGACTAGAGTCCGCCAGACAATCCGACCGTGTGTGGGCTCCGACAGACTTTTTCTTCCCAAAAGTCCGGCGGACTTAGAAGTTTTGACTCAAAATATCGAGTCCGGCGGACAATCCGGCCATCTGTGTGCTAGCCCGTGGGACTTTTGAAATGAACGGACTTGCCGACACACGGAGTAAAGTCCGTTCATTTATAATGTGACTCCAGGTAGACGGGACTAGCGAAGGAAGTCAATGCCGTCGCCTCAATCGGCGAGATTGACACCTCACTAGCTCCGTCGCATGGTATGGATTTAAAGGGCAATCCCTATGCCAAACGGGGGGGGGTCCCCCCCTCCTGAGCCGTGCCAGACCGTGTGCCCTCAACATGGGGGGGTGCTTTGAGGAAAGGGGGCCCTGCGGCCCCCCCCACCCCAAAGCACCTTGTCCCCATGTTGATGAGGACAAGGGCCTCTTCCCGACAACCCTGGCCGTTGGTTGTTGGGGTCTGCAGGCGGGGGGCTTATCGTAATAAGGGGGCCCCCAGATACCGGCCCCCCACCCTATGTGAATGAGTGCCCTAACTCTTTGATTTCAAAATTTTCTTTCAGATGATGAACTATCTGACTGTAATCCCCTTCTTGTTCAAAACAGTTTATAATGTCATCGACATAGATAAGGATGTATACCTGTCTTCTTGATTCCTTGAGTAGATACAGGAATCTGCTTTACTTCTTGAGAATTCCCTCTCTAGTAAGTACCGGTACTTCATTCACTTTCTCATTCCACATCCATGCATATTGCTTATAGAGGGATTGCACCTGAATTTTTTTTTTTTTAAAAGCCAGCAGCTACAAATACTGCAGCTGCTGACTTTTAAAATAAATGGACACTTACCTCTTCCAGGGTCCAGCGATGTCGGCAGCAGAGGCCGATCAATCGCTCTGCTCTCTGTTGCTGCCGGCGCCATTCTCAGTGAGGGAATCAGGAAGTGAAGCGTTGCAGCTTCACTTCCCGGTTCCCTACTGCGCATGCGCGAGTCGCGCAGTGCAATGAGAATCGTCCGCGCTGTCTCTGGGACCCGTGTGTGTCCCAACATACAGCATGTCGGGACAGGAAGAGGCATAGACTCCGTGGGAGTCTATACCCGGAAGTGGGTGTAAATACCTGTCTTACACAGGTATCTGCACCCCCGAAAAGCGGAAGTTCCACTTTAGGGTGGAATCCTGCTTTAAGACCGTAGATGCTCTTCTGAAGTTTACACACACAAGGTTGCCTCCTTGTTCAAACTATGGTGGTTGCTCCATTAGAGATCTTCCTTAATGTCTCCCTATAGGAAAGCAGTTTTAACGTCTAGGTGTTTCACTTGCATGCCCTTCCTGGCTGCAATACTAAGAAGCACTCTGATGATAAGATGTTTTACAGCGGGAGTGAATGTTTCATTGGAATCTTCATCGAATTTCTGGGAGTAACCCTTGGCAACTAGTCTGAATTTATATTTGTGGATATTCCCTTCTGCGTCTGGCTTTACTTTGAAAGTCCACTTCCTATAGTTTTGCAGTTAGAAGGGAGCTCTGTGAGTTTCCAGGTTTTATTTTCCTGAAGTGACTTTAAATCTTCTTCTCCTTTCTCCATTTATTGGCTTCACATTTTGGCAGTTTATCCATGTCTTCCCAGGATGTTGGTTCAAGTGTGTTTTGACAGTGTATGACAGCTTGCGTGGTGTTATCCCCTTTGTAGTCCGAATGGATCTTCTGACTTTAAGCAGTTCAGGAGGATCTGGGGAACTTGATTTAGGCACTGTGAATTCCATCTCTTGTTCTGACTCCTGCACAGGTTCGCTTTGATTGACCTTTTTTTCTGGTTTGATGGGCATAATTCACTTTACAGCTTTTAGGCTGGATTCACACCTATGCAGTTTTAGCACTACAGAAGGTGTTCCATAGGAAACCATGTTAAATGGACTGTAGTGCAAATCTGCAAAATGCAAAAAGCACTAAAACTGCATAGGTGTGAATCCAGCCTCAGGGATCGGTGTTACTGGTAATGGGCTTTTATCAAAATAAACACTACGGTTTATTGTCACTTTGTCAGTGTTTGGGTGAAGGATTTTTTTAACGGCTCTTGAGGGTAGTCTGTTCTGTAGGTAGGTTGCAGTCATGACTGCTTCTGCCTAGTACTTGTGATGTAGGTTGGCATCCGACAACATGCACCTGACCATTTATATAAGAGTGCGATTTTAACTTTCTGCTATACCGTTTTGTTCAGGAGTGTATGGTGCGGTTGTCTGGTGTACTATTCCTTGTCTCTTCAGGTATGAGCCCACTTCTTTACTTATGTGTTCTCCCCCATTGTCGGTGCATATTATCCCTGGTTCTTATGTTATTCCTGGTTATTATTCCTGGTTTCCGTTGGAATTTGTTGCTAGACATGGCAACAAACTCTTGAAGTTTCTCTGATGTTTAATTCTTGTGTTTCATCAGATAAGCAGTTGTGTACCTGGAATAATCATCAATGAAAGTCAGTAGATATCTGTTGCCACATGTTATGTGGGAGTTTTCATTGGACCGCATACGTCGCTGTGTATGAGCTGCAGGGGGTGGCTGGTTTTTCTTTGAGAAGCCGGTGGAAGGGGAGCACGTGTGGCTTTTGCTTCAATACAGCACTTTGTAAGGCACTATTTTCAAATCTTCTGATAAGCCTCTCTTTCTAATGTCCTGTATAGCTTATGGACTTCTGTGACCCAGCTGCCTGTCCAATAAGTGAATACATCTGCTGTGTAGGTCATTGGAGACCATATTGGCTTGCCGGTCTGTGGTGATTAGCCTGTATATGTAATCATCCAGTTTTCCTTTTGGTGGAATCACTTATTATTGTGAATTGTGCATTCATCACCATGGAACTTCACTGTGAGACCGTTGTTTGCAAGACTTTTCACTAATAGAAGGCTGCTCCTAGTTCTGGAACATACAGCACTTTCTTTACAAGGATACTGTGCTTTCCTTCTTGTGGTGTAATGCAGTTCAGGAAGGCCTGGACTTTACCTTCTGCAGTGATGCTTTTCCCATTTGCTAGGAAAACTTTGTCTTTTGCACTGTAGTCTGTAACCAATGTTTGTGAAGAAGGTCTCATCGTTAGACATGTGGCTTGTCGCACCTGAGTCTATGCACCAGCCACGTGTCTTGCCGCTCTGTGTCACTTTAAAGGTGCCAATCCATGATGTGGCTGCTTTGACTCTTTTGGGGATAGCTCTAGCTTTCACTGCTTGGTTTTCCAGATAAAACAGTCCTTTTTTAAGTGACCGGTCCTTTTACAGCAAAAACCGTCTCTGCTTTCTCTGTTGTGCTTTGTGCTATTGTACATCTTAAGAGCTTTGTCATCATGGTGCGTATTTTCTTTCCTTCTGTCATATTTATTAATTAATTTTCTTTTGACATATTCTATCATTAGCTCCTGCTCGGGTCTGACTTCTAAATTGTTAATAAGAGCGGTATACAGTATGTCTCTGGAAGGCTGCAGAGGAGCAGGGCAACAATATGGTTATCGTTGATGTCCTCTCCTATGGCGTGCAGCTGCTCTATAAGTTCTAGCATAGCTTTCACGTGGTCACAAATTTGCTGGCCTTCTTCTAGCCTCATCTTTTACAGCTTTATTAGCAGAAACTGCTTGCTGTTTAGGCTTGAACCTCCATGCAATTTTGTAATGATGTCCACATACCTTTGGCGTTTTTCTCTGTTCTTATGTGGATAAGCTGGTTATCTTCCACTAGCAAGCTTATAGTCGCTTTTGCTTGCCTGTCCTTTCTGTCCCATTCCTCTATCTCTCCGTTTGTGGCAAGTGCTGAATAAAGACAGACCCACAAGTCGTCCTTGCTGAGAAGCATTTCTAGCTTGAACTTCCACAGCTGGTAGTTGGCATTGTTCAGCTTTGCGATTTCAAATTTCACATCTGAACTGCTTGCCATCTTTCAGCAGCTTGTATACAATACTCACTGACTTGTAGTATTCTCTCCTGGGCCCATAACCTGTTGGTTGAGTATTATTATGATGCACTGGAAGCTTTTTGAATACATGAAAACAACTTTACTTGCATGGAGGATAGCAGTACATGTCTTAACAGCATGGAAACGGGAACACAACATAACACTGAGGAAAAGCACTTCCTCTCATTGCATCATACCATACATGCACATTACACTTTAAAACAGGAAGAACACATCCTCTGCCCTTAATATACACTTTTTATTTTAACACAAAACACTGAAAATGTGAACATTTTATTGAATGCATTGCTACTGGCAAAGGGGAGACTGATTTTTCAATGATTGTAATGAGCTTATTGTTTTCTTACCAGTTGCACTGGAATTGGCAAGTACTATTTTGCTGGATAAACATTTCTTTAAAAATACAGTATATATACAGTACAGTGCAGAGCATACAGTAAATGAGTACACCCTTTTGAAAAGTAATATTTAAATCAATATCTCAATGAACACTACGTTTTAAGCTCATTACAAGAAAGTAAGGTTAAAGCGGAGTTCCACTCAAAAGTGGAACGTCCGCTTATTCGTCTCCTTCCCCCGTTGGTGCCACATTTAGCACCTTTCAGGGGAGAGGGGGAAACTGGTACCTGTTTTTGACAGGTACCATTCCCCACTTTTGGGAGATGGGGCCGCGGCTTTGCGTACACGCCGTATGCAGCAGCTGCAGTATTTGTAGCTGCTGACTTTAAAGTGGGGTTGCAACCAAAAAAAAAATGTGGCTTAAAAAATAAATAAATAAATAATTGGAAAAAAATAAAATGTTTTACTCACCTCTAAATGCCTGTTGCTAGGGGGTCCCTCGTAGTCTGCCATCTTCATTGCCCGGGCTAAACGTCACTTCCCCTAGGCACCGCACAGTCATCTGGGACCTGTCATGTGTCCCAGATGAGTGAGCGTCGAATCACGGCGCACGGCGCCGCTCGCGCATGCGCAGTGGGTGCCCGGCTGTGAAGCCACAGCCGGCGTTTCCACATTAAGAATGCCGGCACCGCGAGCGGAGCGGGGAACGAGGGGGGGTCTCGTTCCCCCGCATCGCTGGACCCCGGGACAGGTAAGTGTCCGATTATTAAAAGTCAGCAGCTGCAGTATTTGTAGCTGCTGACTTTTCATTTTTTTTTTTTTTTTTTGTGCGCACTCCACTTTAAATTTATTGTGGGGGAGCTGGACTTCCTCTTTAATAATATAACTTAGATTACAAAATCTTCTGTTTTACTCAAATTAGTTGATGCCATAATGAATAAACCCCACAACAAAAACTACTACATCTAGTATTTTGTATTATCTCCATGATTTGTAAGGACAGCCCCAAGTCCTCTAGGCATGGAATGAACAAGTTGGCAACATATTGCAACATCTATCTTTTTCCATTCTTCAAGAACGACCTCTTTTAGAGCCTGGCTGCTGGAAAGAGAGTGATGCTCAACTTGTCTCTTCAGGTTTGGGTTCAGATCAGGAGACATACTTGGCCACTGAATCACTTTCCCCTGTTCTTCATCAGAAATGCAACAGTGGCCTTAGATGTGTGTTTTGCCTTAATAATGTTGGAAAAGTGCACAATGACCAAAGGCACAGAGTGATGGTTGCATCATCTCTTTCAATATAGAGCAGTACATCTGTAAATTCATGATACTATCAATGAAATGCAGCTCCCTGACACCAACAGCACTCATGCAGCCCCACAGAAGGACACTGCCACCACCAGGTTTCAACGTAGGCACCATGCATTTTCCTTTGTACTCCTCACCTTTACAACGCCATACAGTTTTGAAGCCATCATTTCCAAAAACATTTGTCTTGGTCTCTTCATTCCAGAGTACAGTAGTCTTCCCTGTTTTCAGCATGGGCCCTGGTAAATTCTAGGTAGCTTTTTTTTGTGCATTGGCTTTAGGAGAGGATTTCCTTGTGGATGACACCCATGCATGCCATTCCTCTGCAGTGTACGCTGTATGTGTCACAGGAGACCATAATCCCAGTTTGGCTTTCTACTTCTTTAGCTAGCTGCAGTAAACTTGCATGGCGATTTTCTCCAACCCTACTCATCAGAAGATGCTCCTGTCGAGGTGTTAACTTCCGTGGACGACCTGGACATCTCTAAGAGATAGATGCAGTTCCATCTTGGTAAATTTTTGATCACTTTTGCTACAGTATGCTGACTGATAAGAAAAGCTTTGCAGAACTTCTTATAGTCTTCACCTTTATTGTGTAAAGAAATTATTTTCTTTCGCAGGCCTTGTGAAATTTCTCTTCCATGTGGTGCCATTGCTGACATGAAATGAGAAGAGGTTTTCTTTGTTAAGTAATGCCATTTTATAATCAACTGTCTGCTGGACACCTGTTTAATGAATAATTAGACTCGGGGGGGGGGGGGGGTGCTACCCCCTCTCTCCAGCCACCCCCTCTATGACCAATGGATAGATTCCACACCATATACAGTTCTGTGTGTGTTACTGCCAGTTTAGCACTATTTACTTCTGTGTGCATTACTGCCTGTTTAACGCCATATAGTTCTGTGTGCGTTACTGCCAGTTTAACGCCATATAGTTCTGTGCGTCACTGTACGTTTGGCGCATTATATTGCAGTATATTATAGTGTATCTGTGGAGTGTTTCTGTGTAGTGTGAGTACTCAAATTAAAGAGCACCAAACACATCCTTACATTGATTAAAGTGCATCTATGTACAGATTTCAACTTCTTCTTTACATTTGCTTATAAGCACCGCCCCCTCCCTCCCATTAATGTCTGGGAGGAGAGGCAGACGTTCCCTTGGCACTGTAAGGGGGCCAGCAACAAATGTGTCCACAGGCAAAGGTGGACATGGTGGTCAGTCCTCAGGCAGGGCATCATTTCCTCTGTTCAGTGAGTTTGCCCATGCTATCAAGCTACAGCAAGCAGAGGAGGTGGTGGACTGGCTTACTAAACCTTCCTCATCCTCCTCATCCTCTGTCACACAAGCAGAGACAAGTGTGCAGTCCCCATGCAGTTGCCAGAGTGGATAAGCCTGCCTCCTAGTCCACATCTATTCCTGCCATAGCCCCAGCATCAGCCATTGAGGAGTCAGCTGAGCACCTCTATAGGGTTACGGTGGGAAGGCGCCCCCGGCACCCAAAGAGTAATTTTTCTGCACCTGTTTAACAGGTGCATATCATTGCAATTTTTTACAGCAGGCCAATTCTTGCTTTCATCAAGAGTACCTCTATAGGGTTACGGTACGAAGGTGCCACCGACGCCCAAAGACCAATTTTTACGCACCCATTACTTCTATACAAAGTCAAAGTGACACCAGAATGTATCCAAAAAATCTCTAATCTTGTTCCCAGTGCACTACATTGTGGCCTTATCATACACACTGGCTCCCCAGCTGTTGCTGAGCAAAATAAAGGCAGCTTGCATGGAAAATTTATTTTTTTTGGCTTTATAAATGCAATTATTGCTGCAGAAGATTCTAGATATGGTACAGATCTGGCACTTTACAGGTAGGCTAAGGGCACTATATTGGAAGGAATTTTTCATTTTTAGGCTTTCACTTTAAAAATCAAAACATCACTGCTCATTTAAAAATGACGTTTTTCACAAACTTTTTTTTATTGATACATGTCCCCCAGGGCAGGACCCAGACCCCTATAACCATTGTATGCCCAATTACTTGCATATAAGCCTTCAAAATGGGCACTTTTGATTTTTTGACGTTCGGGTCCCATTGACTTTAATGGGTTTCATTATTCGGGTCCAAACTTTCGCAGTGTTTGGAAGTTCTGGTGCGAACCGAACAGGGGTCCGTTTGGCCCATCCCTAATCATAAGAATGATCATATGGATTGTATGAATGGGTCATGAAATGCAGTTTGTGGTATGGAGTAATACTGCATGCAATATCCATCCTCCATTATAAGTGTGCCATGTATTTTATTACATTTTTGGTTGTGCTAGAGTGTCCCTATATTTGATTTAGAACAACATGCACTTTCTAGCAATCTAGTGACTTTTTTTTTTACATTTATGATGAAACAAACTACAAAATGATTCTAGGTTTGCTGTACTTCTACTAGCATGAGCTTTACATTTCTCAGGGGCAGTTCCAAAGGTTCTGCTAACAAATATTGTTCCTAGCTGGATAGATTTTTATTTTCCTTGTTTGAAGTCAATAGACAATGAGGTTTTGTAGACATTTCAGAATAAGAGCTGCAGCAAAAGATCACGCTAACAATGAACATCGTACAATAAGGATCATTTTAACTTCTATGTTTGCTTTTTACAAATTGCACACACAAAATGTAATTGGTTTTCTCTCGTCTAGGAACATCTTGACAGGTAAAATCACTTTTATAAGTTTTGAAAGACCTCTCCAGAAAAGAATAACCTAAAGCTTTCCTAAAAAATGATTAACTTTGGCAGCCAATTATGCCATTTATCATCACATGATCAACATTTATTGAATGTCATCAAGGACTGCTGGAAAATGTATCATCCTCCTAATTTAGGGTCAAGAGTATTTGTTATATACTGACTAAATGTAATGATGGCAAGAACCTGGGGAGCGACACTGTATGAATGGGGACATGGAAAACGAGGCCAGCCAATCAGTTGCATCCCTTGTTTGTAATGTGTTACGATACTCTCTGTATCCCCGTCGGGGCTTCCAGTATCTCTGTTCTCAGAATCCCTGCCAACCTTTGAGGTAGCTGTGTATTATAACCAGCTACCTGAGAGCTAAAAAGCTACAGTACTTACCTGCCTTTTGCCTGCTCAGATTGCTCCGACTACTCTTTTTGTCTGCTACCTGTGTTGAACTTTGCCTGGACCTGACTACTCTCTTGCCTGCCACCACCCATGACCCCTGCCTGGACCTGACTACTCACTTAGCTGCCTTCTGCCATGACCAAACTACTGTCTACTGCTCTGTGTATAGGCAGGCTGTAGAAAGCTGCCTATGAGGGAGAATAATTATGTTAGTAAGCTAGCTTGTCTGCCCAGGTTAAGAAAGGGTTAATGCTAGCTCTGCTGTTCCCACTTTTATGCAAGGCTTTGCCGTCCTCCTTGTGTTATATTAAAAGGGGGAAGGCTCTGCCCAGGCAAACTCCAGCCACATGGGAGGAGAAGCAGGAGGCTCACAGAAGAAGATGTAATCCTTTTACAACCAGCATCATCCCATGGAGGTAGAGAGGAGCCTGCATGGGACGCTTCTGTGGGGCTGCTGCACATTGTAGTCCCACAAAAGACTGGAGCACCACCTTCCATGGACTTTCAACCTTACAAGGTATGCCTGGGCAGCCACAATCAGATTAGTTAGTGAGGGATTCATTGGACTGTGTTTTGCAATTGTGCTGTAATGCTGCAGAGGACATTCAGTAAAGTTTGTTAACTGTTTTAAGCCTGGTCTGAAGTTATTAAAGGGGTGCATGTTGGCTCTGGCTTATCCAAAAGAAGCAGGGTCTGTAAAGCACTGCAGGGGTATGAAGTAACACTACTCAAACAGGGTTAACTCGGCAAATCAAGGAAGAGCAATGCTGTTGCTAAGAGTAACCAAATACAAGTTCAAGACAGCAACCAGTCATTAGGCATGGTACCTGGTAAAATGGCAGGTCCTCCGGTAGTAAGGGGGGACTCTGCTTTAGCTCCCTCCTGAGTGGCCCATCTCCCATAGCAAATGGGAGCAGGCTAGTGTTAAGGAGATCCATGACCTGGTCACAAGATATGGGAGCAGGAAGAGTTAAATAAGTACACACATGGGGTCTGCACTGGTGTGTGGTGGGACCCCATTCCACTACTGGAAGTGAGGTAACAGAAATATTCTGGCTGGTGGAGGTGGCACGGCTTAGCCCACCACTCCTAATGCAACAAGTAATAAGTGTGTAGAACCTTGAATTCAATTAAGATTCACACTCTATGGAAAATGAATCATTATTGGTTTGACCTTTTTCCTTTAATGCAGAAGTTAATATTTGATATTTTGGCCTATGGAACTGTTAACAAGCCCTCTGTATCGTCACAGATCTACTGATATTATCTAAAAGCTTATATGAGAGGATTATTTATCTCTCAGATTTCAAGGATCAAAAAAAGATCCAGGGCTTGGGCACATTTAGTGACTGAAGATGTTTTAAAAGCCGAGCTTCAATATATAGCGAATCCTACTATAGAAACACAACAGAAGTGGGTACAAAAACAGATATATGCTGATATCGCTCATAAAAAAGCAGAACATAAACGCTTCTTCCTCCAGCAAACTTACTTTGAGAATGGGCAAAACACGGGTCATCTTTTAGCAGCAATAGTAAAATCTCAGAAACCAATGACACAAGTAGTAGAACTACAAACTTCTTCAACTGAAACAGTATGAACCACAATGGAGATTTCATCAGTGTTTGTTGATTTCTATAAAAACTTGTATAGTAGTAAAGTATCCTATAAGGTGGCTAAATTGCAACTTTTTCTTAATTCTATTATGTTAAAAGAACTATCAGTGGCTGATAGGGAGATGTTGGATCAGCCCTTGACATTGGAGGAACTCCAATTTGCCTTGGCTAGCCTGCCTTATAATAAAGCTCCAAGTGTAGATGGGTTGCTGGGGGAAGTCTATAAGGCAGTGGTCATCAACCCCGTCCTCAGGGCCCACTAACAGGCCAGGTTTTATGTATTAGTTTGTGTGGAGATGCAGACTAGAATACTGCAATCACTGAGCAGCAAATGATATCACCTGTGATGTATTTCAGTTATCTTGCAATCCTGGCCTGTTAGTAGGCCCTGAGGACAGGGTTGATGACCACTGCTATAAGGTATATGGAACTAAATTGCTGCCAGAATTATTGGAGGTATACAGCATTGGAAAGTAGTGATCATACACCTTCTATGAAAAGCAATTATAGTTTTGTTAAAACCAGATAAAAATTCTAAAAATCCTGAATCATACCATCCAATATCACTACTTACGTCGGATGTGAAGTTATTGGCAAAAGTGTTAGCCATTAGATTGGTGAAAGTAATATCTAAGCTAGTGCATATAGATTTTGGTTTTATTCCAAATAGATCTATTACAGTGAATACTATATAAGGTGTCTATTTCTTGCAAGTCCTGTCTGAAAATCTGAGTAATAGAGCTATATTGTTGCTTGATGTGGCAAAAGCTTTTGATAGTATAGAATGGGACTATTTATGGTATTGTTTAGAAAAATGTGGTTTTGGATCCCAGTTGGATACAACTTCTTTACGCTGCTCCAATGGCACGGGTGCAGGTATATGGACATATATCGGCACCGTTCCACTGCAACGAGGAACAAGTAATGGATGTCCATCATCACCCTTGCTTTTTGTATTGGCTTTGGAACCGTTGGCTGCCTCTATCTGTCAATCACTGAATATTATTGCGTTTCGTGGACCCTTAGGAGAGGATAAGATTGCTTTATATGCAGATGATATACTTTTATTTATGGGAGACACATTATCTTCTTTGAAGGCAGTGATGTCTTTAACCACTTCAACCCCGGAGGATTTTACCCCCTTCCTTACCAGAGCACTTTTTGCGATTCGGCACAGCGCCGCTTTAACTGACAATTGCCCGTCGTGCGACGTTGCACCCAAACAAAATTTACGTCCTTTTTTTCCCACAAATAGAGCTTTCTTTTGGTGGTATTTGATCACCTATGCGTTTTTAATTTTTTGCGCTATAAACAAAAGAAGAGCGATAATTTTGAAAAAAACACAATTTTTTTTACTTTTTGCTATAATAAATATCCCATATAAAAAAAAAAAAGCATTTTTTTTTTTTTTACTAGTAATGTCGGTGATCTGCGATTTTTTTCATGACTGGGACCATTTACACAGCGATCTTTGCTATAAAATTGCACTGATTACTGTGTAAATGTGACTGGCAGGGAAGGGGTTAACACTAGGGGGCGCTGCAGGGGTTAATGTATGTTCCCTGGGAGTGATTCTAACTGTAGGGGGAGGGGACTCACAAGGGGAGGAGACCGATCAGTGTTCCTCTGTACTGGGAACACACCATTGGTCTCCTCTCCACTGACAGGACGTGGATCTGTGTGTTTACACACACAGATCCACGATCCTGCTGTGTTCCCGGGCAATCATGCGTGCCTGGCGGACATCGCGGCGGCCAGGCACGCACACCGGGTCCCGAGCAACGCCTAGATGGCTGGGAATGGGAGGACGTCATATGATGTCCACCCAGGATGGGAGATCCACCTTGTGGACGTCAGCAGTATTGAAGTGGTTAATGAATACATATGGCTCTCTCAGGTTTTACAATTAATTGGGATAAATCAGTTATTTTGCCTGTGGACCCCCTGGTGACCAGTCTGCCAAATTAAGCCTCTCAAATAGCTGTAGTTTCTACATTTAAATATTTTGGCGTACAAGTTACATCACAAGAAAATAATTTTGCCAAGTAAATGGATGCTGCTTCGAGTCCACATCCCTAGTACATATGAACAAAGAATTTTCTCAAAAGGTGAGACTTTAAAGGACTGGTGAAACAGTGAAAGTAATAGGAAAATATATATACAGTTTATTGAAGAAATGTCATATAAAGTTAAAATAACATAAAAACAAGCACATGATGTGGATAACAGCATGGAATTGAACCAGTTAATAACCTAGAGGTCAACTGTCCATGGGGATAGGACAGAAGGAATACAACGCGTTTCAACAGAAACAACATCTTCTCTAAAGTATTCCAGTTAACGTCCACAGAATTTAAACCTATTGAGTGTTGTCTTATTACTCAAAGGTGTTGCAACGATGTCTGAACCCAGAGTGTCAGGTGGGTTGGAATGTTTACAGGGTCATGGCGATGCACATTAAATCCAAGTAGTCCCCAAGGGGGCCGTTCTATATATGGATCAACTTGAAATATGTGCAGGCCCTCATTTTTACCCTGTTTTAGACCAGGCTGGGTTCACTTTAGGGCTCATGCACACTGGACATTATAAAAACACCAGTAGCATTTGCTGTAGAAAGCTGTAGCTGCAGCATTTTTGTAGTAGCGGCTTTCATCGTTTATTAATGTGTTTTAGCGGTTGTGTTATTTTAGCTTATTTTAAACAAAACTATACTCCCACAATAGCTTATGGCTCAAAAATGCTGATAAATGCCAAATAGCCACTAGTTCTGCCAAAAACTCTGATAACAGCCTATGCGTGCATGAACAGTTGGACACACAGGATAACATGCTGGGGAGTTTACTGGCTGCCGAAAAAAGGCAAAAACAGCAGCTGTAAAAATGTTCAGTGTGCATGAGGCCTATAATGCAAACATCTACAGCTTGACAGCTACTTATCATTGGGGACACCGACAAATAAGGCATACTTTAAAGTATGAACATCTCTTCTAGCCAGTATGTAGAATGTAAAGCCCCATACACAGTATCAGATTTTCTGCTGATATTTGTCTTCAGATTTACCAAAACCATGTAGTGCAAGGGCCTGCCTGATTGCATACAAATTGAAATTCTTAAGTTTTGACCTCTTATTATATGGTTTTGGTAAATCTGAAGACAAAAATCTGAAGAAAATCTGATAGTTTGTATGGGGCTTTGCCATCCTATGGGCCATGGCATCCTATGGGCCCTCTCAACCGCAAAGAACAATGAAAAAGCCGCCTGGGGAAAGAGTGTGTGGAGCAGCCACTCTATAAAGGCAGCTGGATCTGAGCCTTCTGTCCTCTCAGGCAGCCCTATTATGCACAAATTGTTCTGCCGATGGCGGTTCTCTGCATCTTCTGCCCTAGACTCCAAGTACTCCACCTTTACCTAGAGTGTGTGCAGAGTGGTCTCGGACCGTGTCTTCTGTGTCTCCCAGCTGGCACTCAGTTTCCATGAGGCGGTGATGGACTTTATCAAAGTCCTTCCTGATGAGACCGATCTCCAGCTGCAGGGTATGAATCTGATTAGTAAGGGTGGTTTGACACTAGACATGTGCATGACGAAAAAATTTGTTTCATTTTGATTCGTTAATCTAGTTATTTTGTTTAGTTAAATTCGGTTGATTCGTTCAATTTGATTTCGGAATTCGTATTCGTAATTTTCGAATTTTCTTTGAATTTACAGATTTTTTTTTATTCGAAACGATCAAATCGATATATTTTTGAATCGGTCGAAACTAAATGTTATGTTGTTTTTAATTCGGATGCAGTAAAGTGAACAAATAAAAGAAAAATCTTCATCAAATGATTACAATGACTCTTTTTAAATCACCTTTGGCTTAACAAAAACAGCATTATTTTAAAATGGTACTCTAATAACACACACAGTCTTTCAGTAATATGTGTAGTGAGAATTCGACTGGAGTTCAATGTAAAATTAGATTTAAATTTCCTTACGTTATTTGGAGTATTCGATAAAATGTGTTTATATTGTAATTTGGGTATTCAAATATATCTGAATCTCCGAATAACAAAAAATTTGTCAGAATATAAATTTGGAACAAAACGAACCGCACATGTCTATTTGACACCCTGTAATGGCTTGCATCAGGGCTGTGGAATTAGCCTGCTCTCGAAGAGCCTTCCATTTAAGTCACCATATTGCTTGCAGCTGCCACGTGGGCGGATGCGCCGCCAGATAAAGTAGAAATATCTCTGTGGTGCCGAGACTTTGATTGCAATCAGCAGCAGGGGAGTGTAGGGAGAGTCTGGAGCTACAGTAAAAGGGTAGCAGAATAGTAAACGGGATTAATTCCCCCTCAGTGGTGGTAGAGTTCCTCAACCATGGGTCCAGCACCGTCGCCAACTTGGTCACGCCCCGTGTTTGTTATTTTAAAAAAAACAAGACTTTAATATCACTTTAATGTATTATCTCATTCCTCTAGGATTGGGCCGGCAATGGGGCCAGCTAGACTGGGCCTCAGCCAAAATTGGTTAGTGGGATTCTAAGCGTCTTCATATTCTTATATAGTTGTATTTATTCTTCTCGCATTGTAAAATTAATTAAACTTTGCACTTGTTTTTTTTTGTAGATTCCTCTAAGAAAGTTTGGATCATAAGACTCCTTTGTATTTTGAGCACACAAATGGGCTCTTGAAAGGGTTTATTCAGAAAATCTTTCCTTGCTGAGTGATCCACTGCTGTTGCTTTGGAATGGTGGCAGAGGGATGAAGTGGGATAGCTTGCAGTACAGATGGTCTTCTTTACTTTAATTATGGTAGTGTTAACAGTTATGAAAATACAGTGTCCTTCTACTGTTTTTTATTAGAAGTTTTTTTAGAAGTGATCCATAGGCTAGTATATTTTTCTCACCACAAATTTAACTGACATTTAAGGCTTAATTTTTTCCTCCAGAATAAAAAAGATATTGTTCCTACCTGCTCTATGCAAGGATATTGCACAGAGCAGTCCTTTACCTCCTCCTCTGGAGTCACCCCCCCCCCCCCCCAGCGTTGTCCACCTCTCCCAGTCTTGTGCTGAGGGTGCACACGTTCAGGCATGCTCCCAAGCTGGGCTGTGTGCAACCATAGACACACACAGTGTGGCTCGGCTACAGTCCCCGGTTCCCTCCTAATAGGATTTGACTGACAATGGCTCCCGCTGCTGTCTATGTGTTCTTTAAAAAGAAAAAAAAATTGGAGCACTGTTGCAGACAGCCACATGCCTGGATCGAGAGAGGTCTCGGTTAAGTTTTTGGGGAAGGGAACAGCTAAGTGGAAGGTTTTTCACCTTAACAGTGAATATATTTAAGGTAAAACACCTTTTGACTGTGGAACTACTTTACATTTTATTGATAGAATCAGAAAGAGTATTAACAGAGCCCTTTGTACTTTTCTGCCAACTGTCGGTGGCTTTTCCTTCAGACACTTCAAGCTAGAGGATGATTTTAAAACGATTTAGTGCATCTGTTAGCAGCTGGGAATAATAACCCCCAATAAAAGCCAGGGCCAAAAAATGTTCACTTATTTAATTTACAGGTTGGTGGCCGGCTTCTATGGGATTTCCAATCCCATGAAAGCTTTGAAGCATTGATGTGAATCCACACTTGCAGTATCTTTTTGTAATGGATTCTCAAGGCTTGTTTTTTTTGCTTTTTCACAGATCTAAAGCGATAATAATAAAAAGGCCTTGGTTTTATCTGCTCTGCTGGCAATCTCCCTTTTGCTTCTCCATGCATTCAGACATGTCAGAACTTCATCATTGCCTACTTACATTAGATGAAGGTTACCTGCAGATATGACATAGTGGTAGAGCTGCTCCTGTGTCTCCAATGTGAAAGCCAGAGGGCTTTCACACTGGAGCGGTGCGCTGGCAGGATGCTAAAAAAAGTCCTGCTAGCAGCATCTTTGTAGCGGTGAAGAAGTGGTGTGTATACCGCTCCTACCCATTGAAATCAATGGGCAGCGCGGCTATACCGCCGGCAAAGCGCTGCCGCAGCAGCCCTTTGCCGTTGGTTTTAACCCTTTCTTGGGATAAAAGCACCCCGCTAGCGGCCAAATACCGCCGCAAAATTGACGGTAAAGCCCCGCTAAAAATAGTGACGCTTTACCACCAACGCACCCACCGCCCCAGTGTGAAAGCGGCCTAAACCCTCATACACACAATCGGATTGTTGGTCAACAAAACCGTGGACTTGTCTTGCATACAAACGGCAAGGAATTGTTGGCCAACAAATACGAACGTAGTGACGTACTATGTTGTTTTTCAGCCCTTTAGCACCACCCTGTGGGCTCCTTCTGCTAATTTTGTGTTAGTAGAAGTTTGGTGAGTGTTGATTCGCGCTTTTCATTTGGCGCTTTTCATTTGGCGCTTTTCAGTTCGCGCTGTTCAGTTAGTTTCTGAACGGCCGTTCGTCAACCAGAAATGTTGCAGAATCGGAGGAGATAACATGTTTATTATTGGCCTTGGAGATATTGCTTTGACGTTATTTTTTTGGTTGAATAATGATTTGATTTGGTATATTTTCTATATTTTTGGATGCATAGAATGCACTTTTTGGTTAAGTTTCTATTGGCAGATATCATGTCTAATTGTATTTGTTTTCTTTTTTTAATACACAATAAAAAAAATTATGTAGAATAATACTTGGCTATGTGTTTTACTTCAAATGACAGTTTGGGAGTAGGCAGTTACATTTAAAAAAAATACAATGTAAAATTGAAAAGGGACACTAACATAGTTGTAGCTTTGATCCTAAAAACTACGGGATAATGGTGTTGTGGTAACTTGCCAAAAAAAAAAGCATAATAATATTATTCTTGATATCACTAGAAAAAAAAAGCCTTTGAAAATTTGTTTGCAATAACTCCATCAGTATCACCAGCAAAGCATCTTCATTATTATCCCATTAAAGAAGAATAGAATGTGCGCTGCATTTCGAGATTTCATAATTTTCCACGTCACGAATGTTAATTTTCCATTACGAATGCTAGTTTACAAGACCGACCGCTTCTGGCTTGTCCTTGCTTCTGAGCATGCGTGTTTGTACTTTGGACTTTTGTCCGACGGACTTGTGTACACACGCTGGGAAATTCCGACAACAGATTTTTGTCCGGAAAATTTTAAAACCTGCTATACAACATCTGTCCGCAGAAATTCCAACAACAATTGTCCGATGGAGCATACACACAGTCGGATTTTCCGCCAACAGCCTGACATCACGCATTTCCCGTCGGAAAATCAGATCGTGTGTACGAACAATAACAAATGCTTATTTTGACAGCTCACGATAATTGTAAGCAACATAAGTGTATATTTCCTGTACATAAATGCATTTATATTATCATATTACTACACCACTGCACATACAAATACATTTTTTGTAAACAAGTTTTTATTATGCTGGGCATCCTCTGTACATTTTTATATCTTTTTAATACATTTTTGGCAACAAGAAATGTTCTTGTTAGTGCACTTTTTATACACGAGTCCCAATACGTGGCTTGTGTAGCAATTATATATATATGTTATATCAATTTAAGGGCTAACTCCACTTTTTGTAATGTTATATGTTTAACCCATATTTAGTATACCCCCACCTCCAGATTGCCCCCCTGCTTTAGCTTGCACAGGTTCTTCTCCCTGAC
Source organism: Lithobates sylvaticus (assembly GCA_028564925.1). Lineage (NCBI taxonomy): Eukaryota > Metazoa > Chordata > Amphibia > Anura > Ranidae > Lithobates > Lithobates sylvaticus. The sequence continues at coordinate 111,309,990 of CM053027.1, forward strand.
AGCACAGCCATGTCATTTATTCACAGAGATCTGTAAATGAATGAACTACAAGTCCCATCTTCCACCATAACAAACTTGTAGTTCCCAATGGAATAGGAGTACAGTGATCACAACACTTGTAGTCCATTGACACTCCCTGCAGCTTTCCAACTGAAAGCCCATACAGGGGTGCAGGCAGGTCGCTGTGGGAAGAGTCTGCAGGAGCCTGGCATTGCACTTGCAATCCAGTTTTCATTGTTTGTTTTAAAACTTTGCAAACAGGTAATTTTTCTCCTTCATTGATGTGTGCTGATGAGGATGCACTAATGGGCAATGATAGGCTGCACTGCTAAGGTGGCACTGCTAGGTGGCACTAATGGGGTGGCACTGATCAGGAGGCACTGATGATGAGGCACTGGTGGGCACTGATCAGGAGGCACTGATGAGGTTGCACTGATAGGTGGAACTGATTGGCAGCACTGATGGGCACTAATATGTGGCACTGGTAGGTGGCATTGGTGGGCACTGGTTAGCAGTACTGATGGGCACTGGTAAGTGGCACTGGTGGGCGCTGATAGATGGCACTGGTTAGCACCAGTGGCTGTCATTGTGGGGGACCGATGTCCCTTTTACAGAAGCCGGTAATTGGAGGGGAAAAAAAGCAGATTACCAGCTTCTGTTCACATCATGTGATCATCTGTCATTAGCTGACAGCTGATCACATGGTAAAGGGCTTTTACTCCGATCTGTGATCAGCCAAGTCCCATGTACGCCCTCTCTGCAATCTAAGCCTGCGCTGTAGCCATCATTCGGCTATAGCGAGGGCACAAAGTGGTTAAGGTGAACTTAGCCTTAAGGCCCCTTTCACATGGGGCAGATTTCATTCCGCTCAGTAGGGGATCTGTGAGTTAACCCCCTGCTAATTGGAGCAGAGTGAGTGGGTGACACATCTGTGTCTGCTCAGTTTCTGTAGAGTGGACACGGAGAGAGCCCACTCTGCTCTATGGCCGGCCAGGAGTAAGTAGACTCCGCTGTCCATTTACACCCAGCTACCTCCAATCTGCTCCACCTAAATGGAAGATGACAGAGTCTTCTTCCAATTTTTTTAGTGGACCCAATCAGACCCAGAGGTAGGCTGATGTAAACAGACATAAGTCCACTTACATCCACCTGTCCTTAAGAATACAAGGACTTTCTGATCAGGTCCACATGAAAAACTGCCAGATTGACCTGACTAGAATGCCCGTGTGAAATGGGCCTTCCTCTTTAAAAGATTTATCTTTTCAAAAAAATAATAAATGCAAATCTTTTTTTTCTTGGAGCTGCAAAAGCTGTCAGGACTAGTCGTTTCCCATTCACAGAGGACTGTTTTTTAAACAGTGACAGTGGGGCCGCCAGTGAAGATGCCCGCCTGCTGTCACTGGGGAGAGGAAGAGACTGCAACTGCTGGAACATGTTATATGTTGCACCCTAAATATGGGTGGCACATGTTCCAAAAGGTGAACTTATCCTTTAAAACAGAAAACCTTCTACCACCAATCATTCATAGCTCAGTGGTGCTTCCATCTTGTAAGATTCGGGCCAGTCACTTGATGGCAGACGCAATCAGTGCTACTTGATGTCATCTAGGACTAAAGTGTTTTGTTTGCAAACTAACAATAGCTTCCATCCCAATTTCTAGAACTGGCAGTTATGTTTAGTTGCTCACATTTGAATCTCCTACTCTATAATCAGGTATGATTGTGCTTCTACAGACTTGCCAGTTACAGCGCAGGTTGTCCACATTTTACTAACTCTAGATACGGCCTATTTTTCTGCACGTACAAATTAACCCTGATATTCTGCATCTGAAAAGCTCAACAACTACCATACTTGAAATGCGTTATTTATTGAATGTCACTACACAATCTGGCCATGAGCTTTGAGACGTGTGAAGATGTGTAAGAACAAGAAAATGGACAGGAGAAATTCAGATGTTTATCTCCATTTGGTGGTTCTGCTGCAAAAACGTACACTACTACTGTGTTTCCCCGAAAATAAGCCTGGGTCTTATATGAATTTTTTCAACAATTTTATTTTTAGCGGCGCTTTACCATCAATTTCACTGCACTATTACCCCATGCTTGCGTCCTGCCAGCGCACTGCTCCAGTGTGAAAGCCCTCGGCTTTCACATTGGAGAGACAGGAGCGGCTCTTTCAGGGTGCTTTGCAGGTGCTTTTTTTAGCGATGTAGCGCCTGCAAAGCGCCCCAGTGTGAAAGGGGTCTAAGGCTTTAATTTAAAATTAAACAAATCCACCAGAAAGATAGCAGCAACATTAGGAGTGGCCAAATCAACAGTTTGGTACATTCTGAGATAAGAAGAAAGCACTGGTGAGCTCAGCAACATAAAAAGGCCTGGGCGTCCACGGAAGACAACAGTGGTGGATGATCACAGGATTCTCTCTATGGTAAAGAAAAACCTATTCACAACATCCAGAAAAGTGAAGGACACTCTCCAGGAGGTGGGCTTATCATTGTCAAAGCCTACAATCAAGAGAAGACTTCATGAGAGCAAATGCAGAGGGTTCACCACAAGGTGCAAACCATTCATAAGCCCGAAGAATAGAAAAGCCAGATTAGACTTTGCCAAAAAACATCTGGGTGGGCTCCGAGCGCAATGCTCTGCGCCAAGAGTCCACCCTATTTTAAACCCTATTAGAGCCTATGGCTTTAATCAGGTGCAGCGGCCCTGTCTCTTGGAAATGGAGAATGGTACATGCCAAAAACAAGTACCCGTTACCCCCCTGAAAGGGGGGGAGGAGACGGATAAGCGGAAGTTCCACTTTTGAGTGGAACTCTGCTTTAAGCAGACCTTGGTTTTTAAGTGCAAGGTTCCCCCTTCACTGTGTGACAATTTTAGCAAATCTTAGCACTTGTATATTTCAATAGGCACACATTTTTAGAACATTAAGTTACTAAATGACTTGGGTAGCAATATATAGTATATATTATTTAACTTTTTTTGTAAAAAAGAGCCAAGTTAGGACAACAAATGGTCACTTTTATAGACTTATGCCGTGTACACACGATCGGAATTCTCGTCGGAAAAAACTCTGACGGTTTTTCCGACGGAATTCCGCTCAAGCTGTGTTGCCTACACACGGTCACACCAAATTCCAACGGTCAATAAACAGCGGCATAAAACACGTTTGACAGCACTATAAAAGGGAAGTTTAATGCTTCCGAGCATGCGTCGAATTGTTTCCGAGCATGCGTCGGAATTTTGCATGTCGGAATTGCATACACACGATCGGAAAATCCGATAGAAAGGTTTTCCGTCGGAAAAATTGAGAACAGGTTCTCAATTCAAAGTCCGTCGGAAATTCAGACAGAAAAAGACCGTTGGGCATACTCACGGTCAGAAAATCCGATGAAAAGCTCCCATCAGACTGTTTCCATCGAAAATTCCGACCGTGTGTACGCCGCATAAGAGGACCACAGGTATTACAGAGAACTAGGCTAACAGTTGGCCAACAAATTAATAGAATGTGATACCAAGGAACCAAGTGCAATTTTTACTCAGTGATCGAGTGTCCTCAAATGTCTAATGCACATCCATCCGTATAATAGAGTGATATGATAAAACATATTAGAGGACCTCTGATGACACTAAACTTTCCCTCACAATTTGTTATGGCACTAAACAGATTTGTGTTATTAGACCATAGAATTTGTGTACACCAGGGTCAGATTTAGAAGTAACTGAATGTATCGTGATTTCAGATGTTTTCTAGAGAAAACAGCCTGCATTTTAGATGAATCTCGGATCACTTTTGGACACATTTACCTTTCCTGTTAATTTATATGAAGAAATAAAAAAACAGCATTAACAAATTAACAAAAATAGCCCTGACCGCCCTGTCAGATCTCTGCTCTCCTCTATGGGGGATCGAATGAACCTGGACCGTCTGTCCGTGTTCATCTGATCCGCTCTGCAGACGGATGGAAAAATAGGGTTTTCCTCCGTCTGCAGAATCGGACCAAAGCGGAGACGGACGATATCGGGTGTCAGCGGATGCTCATCCGCTGACACCCGCTATCCCATAGACATGCATGTATGTCTGTATTTCATCCGAAAACGGATGGATGAAATACGGACATACGGTCCGCATGTGTGAAAGGGGCCTTAGAGACTAAACACATTAAAGCCAAATTCCCACTAATACTTTATAAGCAATTACAGCAACAGTTTTTTTTTTTTTGGATAAAGGTTTTCCATAAATAATTAAAAGCTGATCAGTATGAGCACCTCTGTCAGTGTTAGGCTTCATGCACACTGTAACACAGCTGTTTCTAGGGGCGTCTGATGTTATTTTATTTTTTTACCTGCGCCCCTCCATGTGTCCATGCACACATAGGCTTTTAGCAGCATTTAGTGAGCTTTTAGACGCAGGGAAAAAAAAAACACTGCCAATGTGTCCAGGGGCAGCAGCGTTTGGGCAAAAAAAAAAAAAACACTTGACGCTGCTAAAACCTCCTAAACGTGCCTAAACACTAGTGCCTGAGAATTATTTCATTTCAATGGCTAGAATAAATTATTTATTCTGGTCAATGAAATTACCGTAATTAATGCCCAAGAGCTTGACGCTTGCAAAAGCGCCTAAATGCTTGTAAAAGCTTTAGACACTTTTACAAGCGTCAGGCATTTTTTCGGCAAAAACACTGCTGGCTTCTAGGAGAGAGTTCCCTTACCTACATTGTTCTAACATGCCAGAGGCTGTTCACCTTTGACCTGCTGCGGATATGGGCGCGAGATTTACACCCTCTCCCCTGGATTTTCAAGGGCCAGCGAGAGCTCACCGGGCGCATACTAGCATACATTGCATACTAGCACATTTTGTGACAATTACCTGCAAATGAAGCCCGTGTCATGCCTGCTGCAGGCCGCATCCATCTCCACCCATCTTCCTTGCGGGGGAGCGGACTCCAGCTCTGTGACTGGCCGGAGCCGCGTGATGTCACTCCTGCGCATGCACATGGGAGCCAACATGGTCAAGGCACTGTCTTCTGAAGAAACGGCAAAGGTGGTCGTTCCTTCAGAGCGCATGTGCTGATGACATCATCGGCGCAGTATACAGTAAATATCTCACATTTAGGAGATATTTACAGTACCTATAGGTAAGCCTTATTCTAGGCTTATCTATAGGTACAAACATTAGCGGGAGGTTTACAACCTCTGTGAAGAGGCACATGAGTGTCATATGGCAGATATGCTAAACTCGGGGCCTATAATAGCACTAAAGGGGTATGAAGTACATTACTGTGTCAAGTGAATGTACAAAACAAGAGCAAGGTTGTTACAAAGGGTATCTAAGTCCACACTGAAGACACAAGTCAACCAGTCGAGGCGTGGTACCTGGGTAAGGTGAGGTATCCTCTGGTAGAGAGGGGATCACTTCTTGTGCTCCTTTCCTAGCCGTCCATCTCCCATAGCAACTGGGAGCAAACCAGTGTCATGGAGGCCCTCAACCTAACTGATGGTATGGAAGAGGAAGAATTAATTTAAGATATGCATAAGACCCGCGCTATGTGTCCAAAGGGGTTTCATTCCGTTACTGGGAGTGAGGTAGCAGAGGTACGCTGGCTGGTGGAGTGGCGTGGTTCCGCCCACCACCCTAAACGCAGTATATTTAACACACTGAAAGTAGAGCAATAGAACTACTGAAAGAGGAATTTGGCTTTTTACTACTTGGAGTATCAACTCATCTCCAACTTGGAAGACTGCCTTAATGTTAGATTGTTCACATGGTCACAGTTCCCACCTGGCCTGGGCATTGATGAGTGTGCCCTCGGTCAAATATACCGCTAGTGCATGGGCGCAGTAGGCCCTGCCCACATGGCATGTTGTAGCCCAAGAACCAGGAGGGATTACAGTCACGGGGAGTGTTCAAGCGAGAAATTTTAGGGATTTAACAGATAGCGGTCTTTGCGCATGTGCAGATAGTCAGGGAAACATGCACAGCTGTGCTGCAGGGCTTTGGGTTCTGCAAACGTAGGGGTTGGAGAGAAAAATAAAAATTTTCGCCTGGATGAGAAATGCAGAAGTGAAAAAAAAAAAAAGAGAGAGGGGGCTGGGCAGTATAGCATGACCTTTAGGGTGAAGGCCCACTTTAATCACCCCAAAATGATGGGAATCCCATGGTTGACAGTTGCCACTGAAAAAGGTGTTCTCCACTCGGGGGCATCGGGATGATTTGCAGAGAGCATCTCTAAGTTGCTGATGTCAGTGCCATTCTTTACATCAGTGTGCTGTAAGTGCACACATGTAGCACCCTTGTCTTAAACAGGGGCTACTGGTAAATTTAGCTGTGCCAGGTGGTAACTAACCTGTGTAATAGGTACTCTTTGTGATCATTTGGGTTTTCTCCTGAGCCTGGTTTAACTGTAGCTCCTCCCTTCTGTCAACAGGTGGCACTGTGGCCTTTTGCATTAGTATGATGATCTACAGTGAGCTATATTGCTGTAAAGCTGTAATTTACCTAGATAGCAGTATTGTAATTTGTTTTTAGATCAGCTTGATACTAATAAATTACACTCTATTATGGTCCTTGTGTTACCAATAGTAACCCCTATGCTCCCCAAATACTCTTTACCGGGGGGGTCTCTTCTTTTTGAGCTACAGTGGGACTGAGTTATGAATATGTATATCTCTTTCAGCCAATTGGTAGGAGTTTCAGGCCACTGAGCAAGCTGGGAGAGAGTATGTATTTGGAGGGAATAAGGTGATTGAGGTCCTTCCACCTTGGTCTGGAGTGAATGTGTGAGGAACAGCTGCATTGGATGAGGCCTGAAGTCTAAGGCCTGGCCATGCACTTGAGGCTGTGCCAGAGAGAGCCTGTTTGCTGCCTGGAGGCATGTGGAAGGATCTGAGAGAGAGAGAGGAAATGGATGGAGTTCTGAGATGAAGTACCAGAGGTTTCTCTTCCATAAGCCGGGGACCGTGGAGAGGCTGGGAAAGCATAAAGAGGGACTCATACAAGGAATCCCTGCATGGTGTTGTGAGTTTTTTTTGGTTGCTATAGGAGACAACTGTTGCTAAGTAAGTACAGAACATTGGGTGCAGGCCTAAGGTCTTTGTCCTGTATTGCTGTCTACCTGGCTGTTTTGTTTTTGGAGTCTGCTGATCTGTCTGCCTACTGTCCTAGGGTGTCCTGTGCCCTAACCCTCTCTTTCTACATTTTATTATTGTGAATAAACTCACTTTTATTCATCCTAAAAGTGACTGGTGCCCATCTTTTCTACAACTGTCCATAACCACCATGCCGAAGAACCAGCACCCTGGGGTCAGGAGGGTGCTACACACAGTATCCCTAGGGGGTGGGTCCATGATGGCCAGCAGTCGCAGAAAGTAGGTTAAAGAGGAGGTCCAGCTGCTGAGTTTTAATATTAGGGTACTGACCTGTTCAGGGAGCCTGCGATGTTGGCATCCCAGCCAATCTTCGGATCAAATCCCGGGTGTTGCCATTCCTGGTAAGGGAACCCAGTAGTGAAACCTTTCGGCTTCTCAGCGGGAGTTCCCTGCTACGCATGCCCAAAGTGTACTGCACTTTTCTAATTGGCGGAAGGGGGCCAAACTTCCGAGAGATCGGGTCATGGCCCATCGCCGGAAGTGGGGAAGGGGACCTGTCAAAAACAGCCCACCAACCTCCTCACCACTTCAGGATGTAGTAGTGGTGTGAAAAATAATGAAAGGAACCACTGAGCACAGTGGAGGACATAACATATCAAAACACTCAGAAGAGTTGGTTTCCACAGGGACCTTGAAGGTTGAATTCTCTGAATTAAAGCGGTGTTTAGTGGTGCGTGTGGCAGGTGGGTGAGACAAGTATCCACTATCTGTTTTCAGGGAGCTCTGTTAGTGGACACAACTACAATTTTATTGGGTGAAATTCTCAACTCCTTTAGTCAGTCAATCAGCCTCATTAAACGGCTGGTCATTACTTAGTGCAAGTCAAAGACTTTTAATAGCCATTTTAGATATTCAGAGCTGTTATCACAGCTTCAGTATCATTTTTCTCAGTTACTTACCATTAAATATTTAACAGAATCTGCAGCATAGAAGGAGATGGAGATTTTAGAATTTACTAGATCAATTACACTGCTCAAAAATATTAAAGGAACACTTTTACATGCCAAAAACAAGTACCCGTTACCCCCCTGAAAGGGGGGGAGGAGACGGATAAGCGGAAGTTCCACTTTTGAGTGGAACTCTGCTTTAAGCAGACCTTGGTTTTTAAGTGCAAGGTTCCCCCTTCACTGTGTGACAATTTTAGCAAATCTTAGCACTTGTATATTTCAATAGGCACACATTTTTAGAACATTAAGTTACTAAATGACTTGGGTAGCAATATATAGTATATATTATTTAACTTTTTTTGTAAAAAAGAGCCAAGTTAGGACAACAAATGGTCACTTTTATAGACTTATGCCGTGTACACACGATCGGAAAAGTTCACTTGTGACTTTTAACAGAAAAAAACCATTCTGGAGTCACTTTGGGAAAAAAAAACACTTACTGAAACTCTAAAGGCTAAACAATGTAATATATTTCAGGTAGTAATATATTCTGGTCTGAATTACGTTATCCGACTACTTGCAAAGCCTAAACTAAATTTAACCTTACAAGCAGATTTTTGGCAAAAATGTGTCGGAGGTTCCTTCCACATGTTCAATGAACGTTACTTTGATTCAAGGCGAATTAACTCTCATTCAAGGCCAGCAGAGCTCACCGGGTGATACTGCTACTGCCTTTACATTCTGCAAATGAAGGTGTGTGTCAGGCCGATCATCACATTCGAGGACCCACTCTGACTGCCGACGTGATGTCATCTCGACACATGGACACATGTCACATGTTTGAGAACCAAAGTTTCTAACTTGTAGAACACGATTAATAAATTTCAAAAATTAAGACTATAGTAACCTTTCTAGGTTATCTAAGAAAAATCGGGATTAACTTAACATATCATGCGATCAATGCTTCCTAGGGGTATGAAGACATCTTTCATGTGTCAACAGAGCAGGTTGTACAAAGTATCTAAAACTGAAACGTCAACCATCGCTGTACCTGGTATGAGTATCTTGAGAATACCTTCACCAGCCTCCTTCAGCAGGACAAACATTCTACCTCACCTAATTTGGAAAAAGATTATTTAAGATCAAACCCGCTATGTGCAAGGTTTCATTGTTCTGAGAGCGGTACGCTGTGTGATGTCCCCACCACCAAAGCATATATTACAACTGAAATAGAGCAAAACTGAAGGTGGCTTACACTTGGAGAACATCCACTGACTGCTAAATCACTGCAATCCACTGGCCGCATGAGATGTCTCTAAAATACCGATGCATGGCGAGGCCCTGCACTGCATTTGTAGCAAGAACCAGAGATTACATCAGGTTTCAAGGAAATTAGGTTTACAAACGGCTGCCATGTGCATATGGAATGCACACTTCCGTTTGGGTCAAGTAGGGAGAAAATAATTGCATAACAGTGAAAAAAAAAAGAGACGAATACATATTGGGTGACCCATTATCCAATTGATCGTGACATTACAAATGTCTACCGGCATCGGATGATGGGAGCTTCTTGTGAGAGTGCATTCTTTACTCTTGTAGTACACATGTAACCTGTCTAAGCTACTTAAATAGCGGAGGAAAACTGTAATAGACCTGTGACATGGGTTTCGACTGTATACCCTGTGGTGGAGTGGCTTCATGAAACAACAGGAGTATATTTAAGCTAATTTACCTAGAACAGAGAATTGGTTTATACTCTATAAATTAACTCTTTGTCTGTTCCAATGTAACCCTGCTCCAAATCTCTTCCGGGGGCCTCTTTGACAGGATAGAGATAATATTAGCAATGGGGATTTCAGGAGAAGTGGGGAGGATGTATTGGAGATAAGATGAGTTTCACCTGTCTGAGTATGTGGGAAAGTATTGTACTGAATCAATGCAGATGAGCGCAGAGAGCTGTTCTCCTGAGGTGAAGTTAGAAAAAATGATGATCTGGAGAGTACAGGTTCTCTCTAGCCGAGTGGAGAGGCTGGAGCAAGAGGAATCAGGATCCAGTGGTTTGGCTATAGGAGACAACTGCAAGTACAGACTGGCACTAAGCTCTTAGCTGTACGTTTTTTTTGAGTGCGTCGCACTGCCAGTTGGCCCATTACAATGATCCTTTATCCAAATGTCCTCTTCACAATCCAAACACCATGCGAGACAGCACTTAATGACACACAGTCCTAGGTGATGACGTCAGTGTAAGAAGCATCGTTTTAGGATGTTCGCTCATCATACACTTGATAACGGCTCTGAAACAATACCCGCTTGGGAGTCCTGTACAAATGTTGCACTTTAATTGCAGGCCAACTCAGAACGCTGGTCGATGGAAGGCTGTCAAACAGCCAACTCTCCCAATTAGTTTAAATATAAAGGAACCAGAACATAGAATAATTAACACTAAATTGTTCACAGCCTTAATGAATCTCTGATTAAGTTTGGGGCTTGGCAGTGGACAAGATATATCTTTCAACCTGTGGACAACACAATTGGGGAATATTTGAGAAATCATAAGGTGTTAGGAAGTAAAGACTTTGAGTATAGGCGATCACAGCCATAATTTCTCGTATATTAAATAAAGAATGAGATGAGGAGATGGAGATTAGAATTTCTATAATACAGCAAAATAAAAGGAACCATCAAAACAGTCGTTCTAAAGGGGAGAACAAGCGAATTCACTTTGTGACTCTGCTTGCAGCTGTTTGTGCAACCCCTTCACTTATTTCAACTACTTTATTTCAATACACACTTTTTAATTCAAATGACACTAGTAATTTACTTTTGTAAGGGTACACAGTCCATGTAGCAGTCTATATGAACGCTGAAGGTTCGATTCGCCATTGCACCGTCCATTCGATATCGATAACCTTGAGCTCTGAAGGAGTCCCTGTCAATTGTGCTCGCGAATGCTCAGCACACGGAAGGAGAGGCCGAAAAAAAGTCAATAAACTGGAAAAAAAAAACTGGATTTCAAACGAGAGTCAGCTGAATAATTCGCTGTGAGCGATATGCAGTTAAAACAATTATTATGAATTACCAATAGTAATTTACGTATTTGTCTCAAACATTAACCTTATAATAATGATATTAACTTAGATTTCACTAAATTTCCAAATTTTATGAAGATATTAATAGACATACATGAATTAGACATTAAGGCTAAACATTAGCATTTACGAAGTAGTCGCACGGAGATACAAGATTTTAGTTACTATATCGAATGTAGATGTTTCCTGAAAAGAAAATCTACTTGTCAAGAATTGTTCTAGTGAGAAATGAACTTATTTACTTATTTTAAGACAAAACATTACATACAATACTGCCACAATCTGTCTAAGGGGAACGACAACTGACGTAGTCGTTATGTCCTCAACGATAAACTGTTTCACGTGAAATGACAAGCGGACGAGACATAACGTTCCGGATTTTCCGCTGAACAATTTATGAATGCATGTAGTCTGAATTTTTCGAAAAGATGAAATCGATCTGATTTAGAAAAGCCTTAGATAACCATTAAGAAACCATAATCCTTTAAGTATTAAAAATATTTATATTGAAAAGTTCAAAAAACTAAAGCTGAATTTCATCTTGAGGTAAGTCTGCATGTATACGTTCAGGCGTGAAAGTTATTTTTTACCTGCCCTCCTGGCACCAATGGCTTTTAGCATTATGTGCTTTGCAGAAAAAAATGAATGATGTTCATCACAGGTTGGGAAAAAAAACATGACGTAAGTCCTAACCTAACTTATGCCAATATTTTCAATCTAATAACTTTTTTTTTTTTGTAAAATTCCTAATTAATCCATGCGTAACCGCCTAGCTTAGAACTTAGAACTTTTAGACGTTATGGATATTCCTGCGCCTCAAGAGTTCCTGCTATGTCATCAGAGGCTTTCACTGAATCTAATGGCGGAGATACCTGCCAGATTTAAGGGCCAAGGAGCTCACGGCACCATGCAATATTTATACAGCATTATACATTATTAATGAGCAGTTCTATTTGCTAGGATTCCATCAAACTCTTGCTGTAAGCTTAGCCTTCTGGGCTTGTTACCTGACCTGGAGCACATGTTCAGCATGTTCTAAAGCTAGTGTCTCTGGGTGCGGTGTACTCATGCCGATACAAGGAAACAGCTTAGGAGATATTAAGACCATAGTAAGCTATTCTAGTTACTGAGCAAACATTGCGGAGTTACAACCTAAGCCAATTCTAGCGTAGATAGCCGTAAATGACGCACAAATTAAGTATGACTGGAAGTAAGACAAAAAGAAGGTAAAGGAAAGTCCAAGTCAAGAACTCGGGTTACGTACTGAAGTAGGATCTTGTAAGGAATCTTTCTCTTTTCGCTCATAGCAGACAAACTGTCAGGAAGGCCCACGCAGAGGAACGGAGAATATTGGATTGAGACCCTAGGTCAAAGGTATTCGTAAGGAGGGTACAAGGGTTGTCGGAGTGCAGTCACCAGAACGCAGTTATTTAACAGAAGAGCAATAGACTAGAAGAGATTGCTTTTTAACTTGGAGTTACAACTCAATAATGCAGTTAATTAGATATGGGCACGGCTGAAATAGAAAGGGCCTAGTGAAAAGCTTATGGCGGAGAAAGCCGAGCCCTGTGATGAGCAACAACAGAGGTAAAGGAAGTCAAGGTAGATTAGGGATTAACAGTAGGGTTTCATCGTTCAGAATGCATCTAGGTGTTCACAAGTAGGTGGAGGAGAATAAAGTTTGCCTGGTAATTAGAGCTGGAAAACAAAGGGAGGGCCAGGCAGAGATGCATAGGTAAGCATTAAGTCCAAACAGGAACGTGTTTGGATGTGCAGAAAGGATCCATGGGGCTCGTTGTTTGCAAATCCTAGTTGATGATGCATTTCTTGAAAATGCAAGTGCACACATGGCCCTGCCTTAACAGGCCTATGTAATTTACCAGGAGGGAAACCTGGTAAGTCTTTGATATTGGTTTTCCTGGGGGTTATGTTTCACTCCATTTGTGTCAAACAGGTGCACTGTTGCATAATGTAACATGATAAAGGGTAAAGCTTGTAATTTCCAGTGAATAATTTGTTTTAGTAGCTTGTTAATAGTTACTCTATGGCTTGGTCATAGTCCCCTTGAATGCAAATCTTTAGGGTGTCCTTTTTATAGCTGTAATGTAATAGATCTCTTAGCAATTGTTGAGTTTTTCACATAGACAGTGAAGGTTATTGTAAATAGTATTGCCTTAACTGTGGAGGATTTGAGAGCCATTGGTGAGCTGAAGTTACTGCCTGCAATTTAGGTTGCAGAAATTTGGGATATTGGAAGGATTAGTTAGGCTGAAGGTTGATGAATACCAAGGTTTTTCTAGCCGGGTAATGTGTTATGAAGGGAAGATAAGCGTTCATCAGGAACCCTGTGGGTTTGAGGTTTTTTGTGAGAGTAACTTTGAGAATACAGAGTTGTTGCGGGAGGTGTAGATGTTGGAACTAAGTGTTATAGGATCCTCACTGGTCGGTATTTCTGGGTGCGGCTGACGGCTCTTAATTTGATTTTGGATAACTGTTTTTCCATTAATGTGCCTGTGTCTGAAGTCTACACAGCGCACGGAGCTGGGTCGACGGTTCTAACAAGTCATAGGGGAGTCCATTGTAGACGCGAAAGTTTTAGTAAAGAGGATCGCGAATATGGTAGTCTAAGCGAGTGGTAAGATTGGATAGGTACATAGAGCTCGTTATAGGTCGCTTTAGGGCTCTGGGACCGCATTTGGATCCCACCAATTGCAAACCGTTTGCCATTCCTGGAAGGGCCCAGAGTAACTCGGCTTCTAGCGGGGAGTTCCTGCAGCATGCAATGCGATTTTCAATTGGCCAATGGGGAATTCGGCACTTTTGAGTGGAACTCTGCTTTAAGCAGACCTTGGTTTTTAAGTGCAAGGTTCCCCCTTCACTGTGTGACAATTTTAGCAAATCTTAGCACTTGTATATTTCAATAGGCACACATTTTTAGAACATTAAGTTACTAAATGACTTGGGTAGCAATATATAGTATATATTATTTAACTTTTTTTGTAAAAAAGAGCCAAGTTAGGACAACAAATGGTCACTTTTATAGACTTATGCCGTGTACACACGATCGGAATTCTCGTCGGAAAAAACTCTGACGGTTTTTCCGACGGAATTCCGCTCAAGCTGTGTTGCCTACACACGGTCACACCAAATTCCAACGGTCAATAAACAGCGGCATAAAACACGTTTGACAGCACTATAAAAGGGAAGTTTAATGCTTCCGAGCATGCGTCGAATTGTTTCCGAGCATGCGTCGGAATTTTGCATGTCGGAATTGCATACACACGATCGGAAAATCCGATAGAAAGGTTTTCCGTCGGAAAAATTGAGAACAGGTTCTCAATTCAAAGTCCGTCGGAAATTCAGACAGAAAAAGACCGTTGGGCATACTCACGGTCAGAAAATCCGATGAAAAGCTCCCATCAGACTGTTTCCATCGAAAATTCCGACCGTGTGTACGCCGCATAAGAGGACCACAGGTATTACAGAGAACTAGGCTAACAGTTGGCCAACAAATTAATAGAATGTGATACCAAGGAACCAAGTGCAATTTTTACTCAGTGATCGAGTGTCCTCAAATGTCTAATGCACATCCATCCGTATAATAGAGTGATATGATAAAACATATTAGAGGACCTCTGATGACACTAAACTTTCCCTCACAATTTGTTATGGCACTAAACAGATTTGTGTTATTAGACCATAGAATTTGTGTACACCAGGGTCAGATTTAGAAGTAACTGAATGTATCGTGATTTCAGATGTTTTCTAGAGAAAACAGCCTGCATTTTAGATGAATCTCGGATCACTTTTGGACACATTTACCTTTCCTGTTAATTTATATGAAGAAATAAAAAAACAGCATTAACAAATTAACAAAAATAGCCCTGACCGCCCTGTCAGATCTCTGCTCTCCTCTATGGGGGATCGAATGAACCTGGACTGTCTGTCCGTGTTCATCCAATCCGCTCTGCAGACGGATGGAAAAATAGGGTTTTCCTCCGTCTGCAGAATCGAACCACAGTGGAGACGGACGATATTGGGTGTCAGCAGATGCTCATCCGCTGACACCCGCTATCCCATAGACATGCATGTATGTCCATATTTCATCCGAAAACGGATGGATGAAATACGGACATACGGTCCGCATGTGTGAAAGGGGCCTTAGAGACTAAACACATTAAAGCCAAATTCCCACTAATACTTTATAAGCAATTACAGCAACAGTTTTTTTTTTTGGATAAAGGTTTTCCATAAATAATTAAAAGCTGATCAGTATGAGCACCTCTGTCAGTGTTAGGCTTCATGCACACTGTAACACAGCATTTTCTAGGGGCGTCTGATGTTATTTTTTTTTTTTTTACCTGTTTCTAAACGCCCCTCCATGTGTCCATGCCCACATAGGCTTTTAGCAGCATTTAGTGAGCTTTTAGAAGCAGGGAAAAAAAAAACACTGCCAATGTGTCCAGGGGCAGCAGCGTTTGGGCAAAAAAAAAAAAAACACTTGACGCTGCTAAAACCTCCTAAACGTGCCTAAACACTAGTGCTTGAGAATTATTTAATTTCAATGGCTAGAATAAATTATTTATTCTGGTCAATGAAATTCCCGTAATTAATGCCCAAGAGCTTGACGCTTGCAAAAGCTCCTAAACGCTTGTAAAAGCTTTAGACACTTTTACAAGCGTCAGGCATTTTTTCGGCAAAAACACTGCTGGCTTCTAGGAGAGAGTTCCCTTACCTACATTGTTCTAACATGCCAGAGGCTGTTCACCTTTGACCTGCTGCGGACATGGATACGGCCTGGCACGAGATTTACACCCTATCCCCTGGATTTTCAACGGCCAACGAGAGCTCACCGGACGCATACTAGCATACATTGCATACTAGCACATTATGTGACAATTACCTGCAAATGAAGCCCGCGTCATGCCTGCTGCAGGCCGCATCCATCTCCACCCATCTTCCTTGCGGGGCAGCGGACTCCAGCTCTGTGACTGGCCGGAGCCGCGTGATGTCACTCCTGCGCATGCACATGGGAGCCAACACGGTCAAGGCACTGTCTTCTGAAGAAACGGCACAGGTGGTCGTTCCTTCAGAGTGCATGTGCCGATGACATCATCGGCACAGTATACAGTAAATAGCTCCTAAACGTCGCACATTTAGGAGATATTTACAGTACCTATAGGTAAGCCTTATTCTAGGCTTATCTATAGGTACAAACATTAGCGGGAGGTTTACAACCTCTGTGAAGAGGCACATGAGTGTCATATGGCAGATATGCCAAACTCTGGGCCTATAATAGCACTTAAGGGGTATGAAGTACACTACTGTGTCAAGTGAATGTACAAAACAAGAGCAAGGTTGTTACAAAGGGTATCTAAGTCCACACCGAAGACACAAGTCAACCAGTCGAGGCATGGTACCTGGGTAAGGTGAGGTATCCTCTGGTAGAGAGGGGATCACTTCTTGTGCTCCTTTCCTAGCCGTCCATCTCCCATAGCAATTGGGAGCAAACCAGTTTCATGGAGGCCCTCAACCTAACTGATGGTATGGAAGAGGAAGAATTAATTTAAGATATGCATAAGACCCGCGCTATGTGTCCAAAGGGGTTTCATTCCGTTACTGGGAGTGAGGTAGCAGAGGTATGCTGGCTGGTGGAGTGGCGTGGTTCCGCCCACCACCCTGAACGCAATATATTTAACACACTGAAAGTAGAGCAATAGAACTACTGAAAGAGGAATTTGTCTTTTTACTACTTGGAGTGTCAACTCATCTCTAACTTGGAAGACTGCCTTAATGTTAGATTGTTCCATGGTCACAGTTCCCATCTGGCCTGGGCATTGATGAGTGTGCCCTCGGTCAAACATACCGCTAGTGCATGGGCGCAGTAGGCCCTGCCCACATGGCCTGTTGTAGCCCAAGAACCTGAAGGGCTTACAGTCACGGGGAGTGTTCACCACGCACCGCCCACAGGTGATTTCCTATGCAGGCGAGAAATTTTAGGGATTTATCAGATAGCGGTCTTTGCGCATGTGCAGATAGTCAGGGAAACATGCACAGCTGTGCTGCAGGGCTTTGGGTTCTGCAAACGTAGGGGGTGGAGAGAAAAATAAACATTTTCGCCTGGATGAGAAATGCAGAAGTGCAACTTTGCAGTACAAATAAAGGAGTTAAGAAAAAAAAAAGAGAGATAGAGGGGGCCTGGCAGTATAGCATGACCTTTAGGGTGAAGGCCCACTTTAATCACCCCAAAATGATGGGAATCCCATGGTTGACAGTTGCCACTAAAAAAGGTGTTCTCCACTCAGGGGCATCGGGATGGTTTGCAGAGAGCATCTCTAAGTTGCTGATGTCAGTGCCATTCTTTACATCAGTGTGCTGTAAGTGCACACATGTAGCACCCTTGTCTTAAACAGGGGCTACTGGTAAATTTAGCTGTGCCAGGTGGTAACTAACCTGTGTAACTCTTTGTACTCTTTGTGATCATTTGGATTTTCTCCTGAGCCTGGTTTAACTGTAGCTCCTCCCTTCTGTCAACAGGTGGCACTGTGGCCTTTTGCATTAGTATGATGATCTACAGTGAGCTATGTTGCTGTAAAGCTGTAATTTTCCTAGATAGCAGTATTTTAATTTGTTTTAGATCAGCTTGATACTAATAAATTATACTATTTTTCAATTACACTCTATTATGGTCCTTGTGTTACCAATAGTAACCCCTATGCTCCCCAAATACTCTTTACCGGGGGGGGGGGGGGGGTTGTCTCTTCTTTTTGAGCTACAGTGGGACTGAGTTATGAATATGTATATCTCTTTCAGCCAATTGGTAGGAGTTTCAGGCCACTGAGCAAGCTGGGAGAGAGTATGTATTTGGAGGGAATAAGGTGACAATTTCCTTCCACCCAGACCTTGGTCTGGAGTGAATGTGTGAGGAACAGCTGCATTGGATGAGGCCTGGAGTCTAAGGCATGGAGAGAGAGAGAGAGAGAGAGAGAGAGAGAGAGAGAGAGAGACTCTGTTGTTGCCGAGAGGTATGAGGAAATGGATGGAGTTCTGAGATGAAGTACCAGAGGTTTCTCTTCCATAAGCCGGGGACCGTGGAGAGGCTGGGAAAGCATACAAGGAATCCCTGCATGGTGTTGTGAGTTTTTTTTGGTTGCTATAGGAGACAACTGTTGCTAAGTAAGTACAGAACATTGGGTGCAGCCCTAAGGTCTTTGTCCTGTATTGCTGTCTACCTGGCTGTTTTGTTTTTGGAGTCTGCTGATCTGTCTGCCTACTGTCCTAGGGTGTCCTGTGCCCTAACCCTCTCTTTCTACATTTTATTATTGTGAATAAACTCACTTTTGTTCATCCTAAAAGTGACTGGTGCCCATCTTTTCTACAACTGTCCATACCCACCATGCCAAAGAACCAGCACCCTGGGGTAAGGAGGGTGCTACACACAGTATCCCTAGGGGGTGGGTCCATGATGGCCAGCAGTCGCAGAAAGTAGGTTAAAGAGGAGGTCCAGCTGCTGAGTTTTAATATTAGGGTACTGACCTGTTCAGGGAGCCTGCAATGTTGGCATCCCAGCCAATCTTCGGACCGACTCCCGGGTGTGGCCATTCCTGGTAAGGGAACCCAGTAGTAAAGCCTTTCGGCTTCTCAGCGGGAGTTCACCACTACGCATGCACAAAGTGTGCTGCACTTTTCTAATTGGTGGAGGGGGGCCAAACTTCCAGGAGATCGGGCCATGGCCCATCTCCAGAAGTGGGGAAGGGGACCTGTCAAAAACAGGTCTCCCATTCCCCTCTCCCCCCAAAAGGTGCTTCTGGCCTGTTGATCGGGGCGCCCCTGACTACGTCATTCTCTGATGAAACGGCGTAGGGAGAGGGGAGGAGTTGGCGACAAGACACGACTCTATGCTGGGACATGGTGGCCATCTTTGTGGTGGGGAGAGGCTGCTATTACACACTTTCTTCAGTGTGCACGCGCCGATGACGTTGACGCAAGCGTATATGGTAACAAAAATAGGGAATAACTGATGCGCAAAACCACACTAAGGATGGAAGGAAGCTGCCAACATACACAACTCAAAAGGTAAAATATAAATTAAAATATAAATTAATATTATGTAGCGCTACCTAACCAAAATGGATATTGTATAAAACAATCAATTAATTAATAAATAATCAATATATTAAAATATATGTACTACTACAAAATCCTCAAATGTGCATTAATAAATAAATTTACAAAGAGCGCAAATAGGTGCCTGAATCTATGCATAAATATTCCAAAAGTGCAATATTGCAATAAAGTATTTCTTCAAAAGTGCAAATGATAAATAAGTGCAATAGTAAATGACACAGCTGAAAAAAAAATATATATGACATGTGCAATGTCCAAAAATACTTGTGGTATAGCAAAGCTTTCAACAACAGTGATCAAGTAAGGACCGGAATATAGTGGACAGCAGGGGAATGTCATGCAGGTCCGCCCATGACAGTGTGTCAGGTGACACTTTTGCTTGTAAGGAGTTAACAAAGTTAGGGGTGGAGATCCCTGTGGGGCTAGGGGGAGCGGCCATATAAATAGGAGGGGCGGAGCCGGGAGGTCAGTGCGGGAAAGACTGAACACGAGGAGGCAGGTTTTTCACTCTGCTCCTCTGTGCATTCAAATAACATGGCCGACGGAGGGGATTTTGCGGCGATGGTGCGGGCGGCGGCGGCACAGCAAGGACCCGAATGGGTCATGGAACAGATCACAGCGGCGCTGGATGGAGCAGGAAGGGGCACAGGAGACCGGACAACAGCGGTGGAATTCCAAGATGGCGGCGCCGGACAGCGCGGCCGAGTGTCCAGGGCACCAGAGCGTTACTCACCAGAGGCCATTGCAGGACCTTCTAGACTGGTAAGAAGCCCCAGGGGGGAGCGATCCACCCCCCCAGCCAAGAGAGTGCAGAGGGACAGCGCTGGAGGGTCACACAGGCAGACAGGCAGCAGGCCTGGTGGAGAAGGGGGGGCCGTGGGCCGACCGGGGAGAGGATCCCTAACGTCAGGTGGCAGTGCTTCCACAGCCTCAACAGCCCCAGCGCCTGTACACGAGGTGGGGGGCAGTAGGAACTCTGGGGGGAGGGGGGGTGGGGGGGCCGCGGCAAGGGGGAAGAAGATGGCCGGCGCATCAGGCGCTTCTGGGACCACATCCACCCCAGGAGCTCTGCACGGGCAAGGGGGAGGGGATTCAAGGGCCACTCGGGCAACGGCCAGGAGGGGGGTAACAGCCCCCGGACGTGCCTTTTCAGCGAACCCCCCGGAGGCTCTGCACGAGTCGGGGGGGGAGGACGGAAGGGTCAGTGGGGCATCACGGAAGGGGGGGAGGGGGGACTCACTCAGCAGCACGCGCGAGGGATGGCGGGACGCCACCAGCAAGCACGGCAGTGAATCGAGTCAGCAGGAGCGGAGCCCGAACCGGCCCACCTGCGCAGGCGAGTTCGGATCAGCCAGGGACCAGCCAGCAGCCCGAAGTGGGAACGGGAAGGCGGGGACATAACTCTTACAGGACCCCCTCCCCTAGGGTGCGTACCTTGTCTTTTCCGCAGGAGGAAGATTCTCGGTCTGAAGGCGAGTTGTCGGAAGAGGAGGAGGAGCTCAGTCGCCCTATCCCGCCGGTGGAGGCCCGAGCAGCGGCTGTGGGAATCCCGCCCGGTCAGCCCGGTAAGTCCACTGACAATAGTTCTTTTGTAAAAGTTTTACAATCTTTGCTGGGGACAGTTAATAGTGGGGGGAGCCCAGGGATACCTCCCGCATCGTCGTTGGCAGAGACGGACCAACCGCGAGCGGTGAGCGGGAGGGGGGATAGTGGTCCTGGGCAACTGCAGGAACTGTTGGAAGGGTTAAGGGTGCTGATAGGCCGCTTTGGTGAGAAGAGGGATGCTCCAACAGGAGGGGTGAGTATGCAAGTTGGGGAAGTGGAGGCTGGTGTAGCAGTCGGGGGAGGGGTGGCGGCCGACGCCACGGCAAGAAGTCTGCCGACCCCCGTTGTGGGGGGAGCAGATAAGGGGACTGAGATGGAAAAAGGGGAGAAGGAACAGACGACAAGGGATGACATAGTGCGTATGGCTGATGCGGCAAAGTGTGAGGTCTATGTCTGTTTTGAAGGACCGCTCGGGGCCCATTTAAAGCAGGAGGTCAGGGAGAAGATTTGGAAGGGGGGGTACGTAGAGATTTTCTCCTTGCTCCCCCTGGAAAAATTCAACCTTGATAGGGTGAAACCGGATAGCAGCAAAAAAGATGATGAGGAAAAAAGGAGGTACAGGCTCATTCCGCGGACTTTCGCCAATTGGCTCCAGGCGTTTGCCATTTTGGCGGGAGTGATTGGGGAGAAGAACCCTGAACATTGTTCGGCGTTGTTCTGCTACATGGACGCGATTGGGGAGGCTTACCGGGTTTACGGTGGAACGGCGTGGCTGCGGTACGACGAGCAGTTCCGCCAGCGGAGGGCTGTCCGTCCGGCGTTAAGGTGGGATCACAAAGATATTAGCCTCTGGATGAAGCTGATGGCGTCGGCAAAGACGCCGGCTCAAACATTTCAAGGGGGGGCCGGAGGTAGCCAGGCCTCGGGACCTTCGGCCGGTAAGAAGTGGGGGGTTTGTTGGCAATTTAATGAGGGGGCATGTAAATTTGGAGGAACCTGTAAATTCAAACATGAATGTTCAGGATGCGGGGGGGGGGGGGGGGTCACACCCTCGCCAGATGTTTTAAGAAAGGTAAGCGGGGTGGGGAATCTGGCCACAAGAGGGACGACGCCGGTGATGTGGGAAAGGATGCAGCCTTAGATATCCGGACAGGGGGGCAGCGATTTTGCTGAGCAGGGGGTTCAGGGAGGGTTTCAAGATTCCGTGTAAATTGTCAGTGATTCCGCCACTGGCCAAGAACTTGAAATCTGCCTTGCAACACCCTGAGGTAGTGTCGGAAAAACTCTCCAAGGAAGTGGGGTTGGGTAGAATGGCGGGACCATTTAAGGTTAAGCCGTTAGAAGACTTGGTGGTGTCCCCGTTGGGAGTGGTACCCAAGAAAGAGCCGAACAAGTTTCGGCTCATTCACCATTTGTCGTTCCCAAAAGGGGGCTCGGTCAATGATTTTATTGACCCAGATGAGTGCACGGTGTCTTACACGTCAATCGACGCCGCAGTGCGTTGGGTGCGGCGGTATGGAAAGGGGGCGCTAATGGCGAAATCTGACATGGAAGCAGCATTTCGGCTATTACCGGTACACCCGGAGAGTTTTCGGTTATTGGGCTGTTGCTGGGAGGGCGAGTTTTACGTTGATCGGTGTTTACCGATGGGATGTTCCATTTCTTGCGCCATGTTTGAGGCGTTTAGTTCCTTTTTGGAATGGGTTGTGAGGGATGTGACAAGGATCGATTCTGTCATCCACTACCTGGATGATTTCTTGTGTGTGGGTCCTCCTGCTTCCAATGTGTGTGCGATACTGTTGTCCACGTTGCAGCACATTGCGGACAAATTTCGGGTGCCATTGGCAGCCGATAAAACGGAGGGTCCACGGACAGAGTTGAGTTTTTTGGGCATAGTAATAGATTCCATGGCCATGGAATGTAGGTTGCCGGAAGAGAAGGTAGGGGATTTGAGGAAAATGGTGGGGGAGGTTTATGGTTGGAAAAAAGTTCAGTTGCGCACGTTACAGTCGTTGTTGGGGAAGTTTAATTTTGCGTGCAGAATTATTCCCATGGGTAGGATATTTTGTAGACGGTTGTCGGCAGCGACTAAGGGGGTGCGAGTGCCAACACATTTCATTAGGCTTAACAAGGAACATAGAGAGGATTTGAAGATATGGGATCAGTTCCTGGAAGGATACAATGGCAGGGCAGTTTGGATGTCGGGACCGGTAAGTAACTTTGATGTGGAGCTGGTGACAGACGCCGCGGGATCTACAGGTTATGGAGCATTCTTCCAGGGACAGTGGAGTGCGGAACCTTGGCCGCAGTCATGGTTGGAGTTGGGGTTTCAGAAAAATTTGGTACTGCTGGAACTGTTTCCGGTGGTGCTGGCTTTGGAGTTGTGGGGAGAGTCGTGCAGGAATCTCAAATTGAGGCTGAACTGCGACAATATGGGGGTGGTGCAGGTGATCAACAACATGTCTGCGGCTTCACCTCCTGTCATCAGATTGATGAGACATCTGGTGTTGCGTTGCATGCGGTTGAACATCTTTCTGTATGCTGTTCACATCCCGGGTGTTGAGAACACTTTAGCTGATGCCTTGTCTCGCTTTCAGTGGGACAAGTTTAGGGAGCTGGCGCCAACAGCAAGAGCGGAGGGTGTTCCATGCCCGGGCTGGATGTGGGAGTTAGCATTGGAACCACGGCAGAGTGGATACGGAGGTCTGTAAGTGAGTCGACATGGATGGCCTATTCTAAAGTGTGGAAGGAATGGACTGATCTTCGGGGTACGGCACACCCCGGGGGGGAGGACCCGGGAGATAGGTTGTTACTGCTGGATTTGGTGGCCAGGGATATGGAAACGGGAAAATCTGTGTCAGCAATTGAAAAAAGGATGGCGGGCTGGCGTTTTGGTTCAAATTGAGGAGGAGGGAGGATTTGACGAAGGATTTCTGGGTGAAACAGGCCATAAAGGGGTATCGGAAGTCGCATAGGAGTAAGGACAAGCGGCGCCCCATCACATTTGGGAACTTGTTAGATATAAGTGTACAGCTTAAGGGGGCGTGTCAGTCAGAGTACGAGGTAAGGGTGTTTTCAGCTGCGTTTGCATTGGCATTCTTTGGAGCGTTCCGTATTGGGGAATTGGTTAGCCCATCAAAAGAGGTGGCGGGGGGCTTGATGGTTCAGGATGTGGAAGTAAAGGACGATAGGGTCATGGTCAGGTTGAGAAGATCAAACACGGACCAAAGAGGAAGAGGGACGCAGGTGAGTTTGTATGCTGTACAAGGGTGCAGGGTTTGCCCTTTATTAACGGTGATGAAGTTTCTGGCAATAAGACCAGGGGGGGAGGGTCCGCTGTTGTTACATGCGGATGGACGGTACTTGTCCAAGTTTCAGTTTGTGGCAGTGTTGAGAAAGTGTTTGGGGATGTTGGGATTGGATAGCCACGCCTACGCTTCACACTCCTTCCGCATTGGGGCAGCTACAGAAGCCGCCAGGTGTGGGCTGGATGAAGCGGATGTGCAAAAGTTGGGGAGGTGGGAATCTCAGCGATTCCGCAGTTATGTTCGGCCACAGTTGGTATGTGAATAATAAAAAAAAAAAAAAAAAAAATATAGAGGTTGTTGTGTTTAATATAAGTAACGTTAACAGAAGTATGGTGGGTATGTAAGGGTACTGCATAAGGTGGAAGTAGTATGGGGTGTTGTGCGTGTAACGTTGTACTTGTTGTTACAGATGCAGGGCGACAACTCCTTGTATGGATCCTCAGCCATTCCTACGTGTGCTGGGGAGCCAGGAGGGGGGACGTGAGACCAGGTGAGAGACAGCTGGGCATCTCCAGGAGGGAGGCTGTTATCCGGTGGTTGGGTAGGCCGGGTATGATGTGGGGCAGGGTGGTCCCGGAGGTTGAGAGGTACGCCTGGCTAGACCGGCCACCTGAAGTGTTGGTCATTCATGCCGGCGGCAACGATTTGGGTGTAAGGTCTGTGAGGGACTTGATAGCCGATATCAAGGCTGACATTATGTTCCTCAGGGCCACGTTCCCGAGCACCGTACTGATTTGGTCGGACATGGTAGCCAGGACTAACTGGCGCATGGCCAGGTCTGTACTCAGGATCAATAAAGCCAGGATCCGGGTCAATAAAGTGGTGGGGCGGTTCATAGCTTGGCAAGGTGGCCTAGTCGTTCGCCACCGGGAGTTGGAGGTAAATGTGGGGATGTATTTGAGACGGGATGGTGTACATCTTACAGATGTGGGCATTGACCTTTGGTCATTGGGTTTGCAGGAGGGTATTCAGGCGGCCCTGCGGGTGTGGAGGTGCCATCAAGGGTGAGGTTGTCCCCCTTTTCAGGCTGTGGCGTTGGTTGTTTGGTTGGTCAGTGACGGCAGCAGGTATACTGGTGGTAAGTGTGTGGGGGTCTCATCAATAGATGGCCCCTCCTTGTTACATCAAACGTTGTTGATGTATAATGGTATCGTGCACTGCGGGAATGTTGGTTATCGGGCGGTACGGTAGAGACCCATGGGTTTCTTTATCTCCCGCAGTGCCCCCTTGTGTTGATATCAGTTGATATCAGGTTGTGCTTCAAGCACTTAGCTCCGTCACTGACCAACATATATATGGGTTTAACCTGTTTCTGTTTTGTTTTCAGCAGGGGGTCTGAAAGTGTTTATTGTTATTGTTATTTATGTTTATTTGTTTAATAAGAAACTGGAGTTCTTATTATTGGTATTTAAAATAAATAGCTGTTATGGCCAATTAACTCCATAACCGGTGTGGTCTCTCATTTATTAATTAAGTTAAGTTATGGGGTTTATGGTCACAGCTAAGGGGTCTTATCAGGACTACACTAGTCAAGTCTCTTTCCAATAGTCCATATTTGAAACAAAGTGCAAGTGCAAAAACGATCAATGTGAAAACGGGCAATGACTATTCCATCCAATCCGTGGTGCTCCCCATTTCCCCCAGCCTCTCACAACAGCCCCTACAGGCCAAGTTGAGCTTGAATCAGGAAACTGTTTACACAAATGATCGATCTCCAGTGATTTCCTCCAGGGATCGCACACTATCCAATAGGACACTCTGATCTCAAAACTCAGCGTTTTATAATAGCCATATATGGTGAGATAGAAGAGGGACTCCAATGTGTAATATTTAAAAAACAATCACTTTATTCCACACATAGTCACTTACATTTAAAAATCCAAACAAGGGATCAGAACGAATACTTCCGGTCTCGGCCGCGAACCGGAAGTGACAACGACACCTGGCTCCTCCCTGACATGTTGCATCACTGCTCACGTGACTTTATCAAAGGGTCAAGGTTTAGATTTTTCCAGTGCCTACAGGTAAGCCTTACCTATAGGTAAAAGTGGTGTAACTAGTTTACAACCACTTTAAGGTAGCTCAATGGTTAAGCCCACCAACCTCCTCACCACTTCAGGATGTAGTAGTGGTGTGAAAAATAACGAAAGGAACCACTGAGCACAGTGGAGGACATAACATATCAAAACATTCAGAAGAGTTGGTTTCCACAGGGACCTTGAAGGTTGAATTCTCTGAATTAAAGCGGTGTTTAGTGGTGCATGTGGCAGGTGAGACAAGTATCCACTATCTGTTTTCAGGGAGCTCTGTTAGTGGACACAACTACAATTTTATTGGGTGAAATTCTCAACTCCTTTAGTCAGTCAATCAGCCTCATTAAACAGCTGGTCATTACTTAGTGCAAGTCAAAGACTTTTAATAGCCATTTTAGATATTCAGAGCTGTTATCACAGCTTCAGTATCATTTTTCTCAGTTACTTACCATTAAATATTTAACAGAATCTGCAGCATAGAAGGAGATGGAGATTTTACACATCAGATCTCAATGGGAAAAAATATCATACTGGATATCTATACTGATATGGACTGGGTAGGGAACGAAAGGATGTCACATCGTTTGATGTAAATGAAAATGATCGACCTACAGGGGGCTGAATTCAAAGACACCCAAATATCGAAGTGAAAAAATTATGCAGCAAGCTAGTCCATTTTGCGGAAATTTCATTGCAACAACTCAAAATGGTACTCAGTAGTTTGTATGACCCCCCATGTGCTTGTATGCATGCCTAACATCGGGGCATGCTCCTAATGAGATAACCGATTGTGTCCTGGGGTATTTCCTCCTAGATCTGGACCAGGACATCACTGAGCTCCTGAAAAGACTGTGGTGCAACCTGGCGGCGTTGGATGGACCGAAACATAATGTCCCAGAGGTGTTCTATTGGATTTAGGTCAGGCGAGCGTGGGGGCCATTGAAAGGTATCAATTCCTTCATCCTCCAGGAATTGGCAGTATACTCTCGCCACATGAGGCCGGGCATTAGCGTGCACCAGGAGGAACACAGGACCCACTGCACCAGTGTAGAGTCTGACAATGGGTCCAAGGATTTCATCCCGATACCTGATGGCAGTCAAGGTGTAGAAGTCTGTGCATCCCTCCATGGATATGTCTCCCCAGACCATTACTGGCCCACCACCAAACTGGTCATGCTGAACAATGTTACAGGCAGCATAATGTTCTCCATGGCTTCTCCAGACCCTTTCACGTCTGTCACATGTGCTCAGGGTGAACCTGCTCTCATCTGTGAAAAGGGTGCTAGTGGCGGACCTGCCAATTCTGGTGTTAAATGGCAAATGCCAATCAAGCTCCACGGTGCCGGGCAGTGAGCACAAGGCCCATTAGAGCAGTGGTGATCAACCCTGTCCTCAGGGCCCACTAACAGGCCAGGTTTTATGTATTACTTTGGGGAGATGCAAACTAGAATACTGCAATCACTGAGCAGCAAATTATATCACCTGTATTTCAGTTATCTTGCAAACCTGGCCTGTTAGTGGGCCCTGAGGACATGGTTGATGATCACTGCATTAGAGGACATTGGGCCCTTGTGCCACCCTCATGAAGTCTGTTTCTGATTGTTTGGTTAGAGACATTTACACCAGTGGCCTGCTGGAGGTCATTTTGCAGGGCTCTGGCAGTGCTCATCTTGTTTCTCCCTGCACAGAGGAGCAGATACCGATCCTGCTGATGGGTTAAGGACCTTCTTCGGCCCTGTCCAGCTCTCCTAGAGTAACTGCTTGTCTCCTGGAATCTCCTCCATGCTCTTGAGATTATTCTGAGAGACACAGTTGGACTGCCTGTACAACCTCTATAGGTACAGGTATCGCCTCATGGTACCAGTAGTAACACAGACCCTGGCCAAATGCAAAACTAGTGAAAAACTGTCAGAAAAGATGAGTAGGGAAAAAAAATGTCAGTGGCCTCCACCTGTAAAACGGTTCCTGTTTTGGAGATCGTCTCATTGTTGCCCATCTAGTGCGCCTCTTGTTAATTTCATTAACACCAAAGCAGCTGAAACAACCCCCCCTGCTACTTAACTGACCAGATCAATATCCCAGGAGTTTAATTGACTTGATGCTATACTCTGCTTAAAAAGCGTTTCTTTAATTTTTTGAGCAGTGTAATTCAGTATTTCTATCTTAGTACAAATCTCACCCCAAATCCCCTCTAATCCCTCCTATTAACCCTTGAAATCCCTCACCTGCCCCTGGCACAAAATCCCCCCATCTCCCCTCCCAGCACAAATATTCTTACTTCAATCCCCCTCCTAGGACAAATGCCCACAAATCCCTCCACCTAGCACAACCCCCTCTAAGTTACTCTTCCCAGCACAAATTTTTCCTCCCTACCAAAACCCCCCCCATAGCACAAGCATCCCCTCTCCTGCTTCAACCCTCCACTCCCTACCCCTCCTCCTAGCACATATCCCACCTCCCTAAATCCCCATTACTTTTTACATCACAGATAGCATTGTTCTCCATTGATCCTCCTGTTTTCCGGGCCCCTCTGTGTGCCGGGCCCCCTAAAGGAGAACCGGTGCCCCCCCCCCCCCTATCAGCGGCCCTGCATGTAACATGGTGCAAAAGAGTAAGCACAAATAAAAATAACAGATGACCACATCCACACAAGTGAGGTAAATGGAGGAAGCCACCCCCCCCCACCCCCCCCCCACTGTGTTATTGTATTCAGACATAAGGACTTCTCCATCGAATGAAAGTTTTCCAGCAGTCTAGTGATCGACTTCGGTTGGATATGAAGGGACTACATTAGATTGAAAATTCGGCTGGTTCCTGCTGAACCAGCTGAATTATGATCCGTGCGTACCCAGCTTTAGTTTTTAAAGTGATACTAAAGTCTTGATTTTTTTTTTGTTGTTGTTTCAAAATAACAACAATGAGTTTACAGGCAAAAAAAACCCACACCAAACTCACATTTTTGAGAGGAGCTTTTGAGCAGAAAAGACGCCTAAGTCCCCAAAATCACATGAAAACTTGCAAAAAAGCCCGGAAGAGCATGAAAAAGCTCAAAATCAGCTGAGGGGAGGGTTTGCGGAAAAAAAACGCTTATGCTCAAAAAAGTTCAATAAAAATGTTCAAAAGAGCCCAACAAAGCACAAGCTTCTTCAAGCTGAAATAAAAGCTCAAATGCCCGTAAAAGCAGCTTTTCTTTTTGAGCTGCGGTGTGCATGAGCCATTATACTTACCTGCCCCTCCATCCTTTTGAGTGCCCCCACAGAAAGCAGCTTGCTATGGGGGGCAGCTGAGCTGCAGCTCCCTGTGTCCATTCAGACACGGAGCCGCTGCCTGGCCCCGCCCCCTCTCTCCTTATTGGCTCACTGACTTTAACTTCAGCAGGAGCCAATGGCACTTTGCTGCTTTCTCAGCCAAATGAGGAGGGAAAGTCTCGGAAAGCCGAGTCTCTCATGCAACATTGCTGGATCGAGATGGGCTCAGGTATAGGGTTGCCATCTT
Organism: Lithobates sylvaticus; assembly: GCA_028564925.1. Classification (NCBI taxonomy): domain Eukaryota; kingdom Metazoa; phylum Chordata; class Amphibia; order Anura; family Ranidae; genus Lithobates; species Lithobates sylvaticus. The sequence goes on from CM053027.1 coordinate 111,339,622, forward strand.
TTATTAAAGCCAAACCAGAACACTTTGGCAGCCTGAGACACCTTTGGGTGCCCCAAGGAGAGTAGTAATGTGGTGCGCATAGTGTGCCACAGCGAACAGTGGATGTGGCCAAATTGCTCCTGCTGACATCTGCTCCCAGCCCCCAGACAGTCAGCCACAGCTCCCGGGCAGCAACAGATTTGTGTGTGACAATCTTGGTTACTTGGGGAGCCACAGCCCAGTCTGAATAATGTGTCCAGGTTTCAGTCCTCGCTGACACATGATTCAAAACCCAGACTGTCCGGGTGATTCCTGGACAGGTGGCAACCCTACTCAGGTAAGTATTAGGGGGACTGAGGGGGCTGCTGCACACAGAAGGCTTTTTATCTTAATGCATAGAATGTATTAAGATAAAAAACCTTCTGCCTTTACAACCAGTTTAAGGCAATGCTTCAGTAAAACTAGTCAGAGTATACAGCAGAGTAACTTGTAAGGAGTGCGATTCTTCTTTATGCCACTTCTGCCTGAGACTAGGGCTGTAAAATCCTGTATGCCTATGTGCCTTCTGCTCTCCATAGGTCACCATCCATGGGCCAGTGTATATGATCTATCCATGAAACCCAAAGACCCAGGTCACCCCTAATCCAAAGGTAGAGAAATCTGAAAAAATCTGTGTTCATTGCTGCAAATGACCATAACATAAAGAGGGGTTCTGAGTCACCCCTTTTCTGATGGCATAGATTTCAGGAATGTGTTTGAACGGGAAGTGGGAACAACAGTTTATCCATGTATCGTATACAGTGTATAACGTTTGGGGGGTCTTAAGTAATTTTCTAGCAGAAAATACTGATTTTAACTTGTAAGCAACAAGTGTCAGAAAAAGGCTTAGTCTTTGAAGTATTTGTAAAGTCTCTAGGTTTTTCATCCTAGTGCATTGAATGCATAAGGGTAAAAAAACTTTTGTGGTGCAGCTGCCCCCCAGAGCCCCCTTTTTACTTACCTGAACCCGATCTTTCCAGCGATGAGAACAAGCCCAGCAGCTCCAGCCGCTGTCTTGGGTCCTCACTGGATAGATTGCTGTCAATCAAATCCGGTGACACAGGAGCCAGGTGGCAGGCCAAGTCCTGCTGTCTGTGTCAATGAATGCAGCAGCAGGACTCGGGAGCGCGGCCGCATGAGTGCCCCCATGGAATGCTGCTGTCAATCAAATCCAGTGACATTGGAGCCGGGGGGGGGGGGGGGGCGGGGCTGAGTCCTGCTGTCTGTGTCAGTGGACGCAGCAACAGGACTCAGGAGCGCACCCGCACGAGTGCCCCCATGGAATGCTGCTCTCCACGGGGGCACTCGATGCGGAGGAGCCAGGAGCATGCCGCTGGGCCACCCCAGAAAAGGAGGATCGGGGCCGCTCTGTGCAAAACCCTTGCACAGAGGAGGTAAGTATAAGCTAGTTTGTTATTTCTTTTTTATTTCTTTTAAAAAACAAACCTTTACAATCACTTTAAGTGGTTAAACTGACCTCATTTACAGACCGAAGTTCTTCCCTTTGATCTAAAAGAACGAAATGTTACAATGTTTCTCTTAATCTCCCAGCGCTGAGGAATGTTGATAAACTTTTTTTTGCAGCTCTGAGCATAAAATGGCTCTGCACTATGCGAATTTGCATAGCAGGAGAATGTGACTGGCTCCCTATGGAGCCAGTTCACATATCTCCATTGCGGCTGCGGAGTGCACTGCACAGAAACGTGCATCTTTTGCTCCGTTTCAGGGGCAAATTCAGGCATAGGTTTGGCCCTGATTCGTCCCTGAAACGGGGAAAAGGAACGAACAGCGCTCCTGTGCGATCCGCAGCTGGTTCCAGTGTGAACCGAGCCTTACATAGAATCAGGGAAATGTCGGATTAAGATCGTGAGGAGGGGTTGAATCGAGATCGCAATTTTTTTAACAACTAATCGTGCAGTTCTAATATGTCGTAATGCTAGAACACAGCTGAGTCTTCCGGACATAATTCAAACTGCCCCATTCACAAGTTTGAATGATGTCTCATGCTGCGTACACACGGTCGAAAATTTTCGTCTGAAAAAGCTCTCATGGTTTTCCCGTCGGAATTCCGACGGAATTTCGCTCAAACTGTCTTGCCTACACACGGTCACACCAAATTCCGACGGTCAATAACACCACGACATACAACACGTTCAACGGCACTATAAAAGGGAAGTTTAATGCTTCCGAGCATGCGTCAAATAGTTTCCGAGCATGCGTCGGAATTTTGCTTGTCGGAATTGCATGCACACAATCGAAAAATCCGATAGAAAGGTTTTCCGTGGGAAAAATTAAGAACGGGCTCTCAATCCAAAGTCCGTCGGAAATGCCGACAGAAAAAGACCGTTGGGCATACACACGGTCGGAAAATCCGATAAAAAGCTCCCATCGGAAATTCCGACCGTGTGTACGCGGCATAAGGAGCTAATCAAATCTTTACATACCCCACAAGCTTTCTACATTAGGGCAGCATATTCATTTTACATTAGCTGTTAATATGCCACATGAAAAATCTGTATTTTAGCATTACTAAAACACAAGGGTGAACCACAAAACTGGTAGGCCCAGAAGCAATTCAATGCACCCTCTGAATTTATGCTTTGCATGCAATGTGTTCTGCAGTAGTTAAACAACTAATACTCATTATCGCAGTGTTGAGTAAGCTGTTTAAAATTCCTCTGAGCTCTCGGAGGCTTGGAATGCTAGGTTGTGTTGTGTGCCCATATGGTGCTGAACAGGTTAATCAATTTAGCATTCCAACCAATGCATTACAGCTGTCTGCAGCACCTTTGAGGGTAGCATATTAATCTAATATCCCTTGCAACATTCTGCAGATCTCAGTTACACTGTATGAGATAACTGATGAATTTAATTAGCTGAAGAGGCCCAGTACACACAGATTACCGTGGACTTTGCAGTTCATTTCCTTGCTACTGTTTCCCAAAGTTCCGAAAATACCAGGTCATCAAACTGATATCTTGACATATTAAACGCGTTCTAACTGCTCGGCGTACTCTGTGGTTAGCAGATGTGACATTTAGGACCACCGCATAGCAGCTATCATTGCTTGGATACGCCGTGTGCTTGTGATTTGTGTGTTTTGAAGGAGCTCTTGATGGTGTAAATCTCATATTTAGCTAGTCCAGACTGGTTCTCAGCAAGGTGTGACCTTCAAGGAAGTAAAATAGGTAGTAAAATGTGTGCTTTCCTTTTATAAGCTGCCTTTGACATTTGAAACAATTTGAGGTTGTGTTATCATCAAGACAGTAAAAAAAATGTGCATTTATATCTTTCTTCTGAAAAATTACATCTAATATATATAATTTAATGAAAAACAAAAATAACATATAAAGTTTTCAATCACATAGAATTTTCTTATTTTATTATTATTATAAAAAAAAAAAAAAAAAAAAAGAGTGGTCAATTCTCAGAACCTAAAGGCCCAAGTCTTTTATTTTTTATTACTATATGTATATTAAATATTTAAATTAGAAGTATGGCTAAAGCTATTTTGGCCATACTTCTTATGTGGGTTACAGGAGTGCAGTAAAGCCTGCTGCCGGCCGTTGTCATAGAGCTCCTCTAGACTCTGGATGTATCCCGACAATAATGTCAGGATTCATTCAGATGCCATACAGGCAGCTGGCTTAGCCTCTCAGCGTGCAACTGAGAGCATGAGCCAGGCGCTCCTGCCTCCCTCTCCTGCCTGGCATTTTAGTGAGCACTGGAGGGCAGAGCAGAGGACCAGTGATTGACAGTCACTGTTCAAAGCGTATCCAAGAGCTGAGCAATCAGCGGTTACGTGATCACTCAATTCTCTGGCTTATAATGCCCCGTACACACGGTCGGATTTTCAGACAAAAAATGTCCTATCGGACCATGTTGTCGGAAATTCCGACCGTGTGTGGGCTCCATCGGACAATTTCCGACGGAAAAAGTTTGAGATCCTGCTCTCAAATTTTCCGACAACAAAGTCCTATCTGACTTTTTCCGATCGTGTGTAGCGAATTCCGACGGACAAAGTGCCACGCATGCTCAGATCACATTACAAGACCAAAGCTATTGGCTACTAGCCTCTACGTAGTCCCGTCGTACGCAACGGACGTCACCACGTTCAGGATGATCGGATTTTCCGACAACTTTGTCCGACCGTGTGTATGCAACACCAGTGTCGGACAAAATCCGTTGGAAAAAATCCGACGGATTTTGTGGTCGGAATTTCCGACCGTGTGTACGGGGCATTAGCGGCAGGGGACAGTTTTCAGCATTGGAATGCTTCAGCAGGTAGCTAAGTATTTACAGTACTGTGCAAAAGTTTTAGGCTGTTGTGAAGAAATGCTGTAAAGTAAGAATGCTTTCAAAAATATAATTTAAATGTTTGTTTTTATCAATTGAATTTTTTTTTAACCACTTGCCGACCGGCGCACGACGATATATGTCGGCAGAATGGCACATACAGGCAGGAGGGCGTATATATAAGTCCCTCCTTTAGCCTGTCCGTGCCATCGGGAGCGCGCCGGGAGGCTCGATCGCCGCGGGGATACCCGCGATCGTCTCACGGGGAGATGCCGAGATAAACAGCATCTCCCCGTTCTGCCTAGCAACTAGTGACGCCTATCTCTGCTCCCTGTGATTGGAGCAGAGATCAGCATTCACTAGCTGACAGCCACGCCCCCCCACAGTAAGAAACACACCCCTAGGCATACTTAACCCTTACATTGCCCCCTTGTGGTTAACCCCTTCACTGCCAGTGTCATTTATACAGGAATCAATGCATTTAAATAGCATTGATTGCTGTATAAATGACAATGGTCCCAAAAATGTCCGATGTGTCCGCCATAATGTCGCAGTCACAAAAAAAATCGCAGATCACCGCCATTACTAATAAAAAAAAAATTATTAATAAAAATGCTATAAAACTATCCCCTATCTTGTAAACGCTATAACTTCTGCGCAAACCGATCAATAATCGCTTATTGCGATTTTTTTTACCAAAAATATGTAGAAGAACACGTATCAGCCTAAACTGAGGAAAAAATATGTTTTTTTTATATATTTTTTGGGGATATTTATTATAGCAAAAAGTAAAAAATAATGCATTTTTTTCAAAATTGTCACTCTATTTTTGTTTATAGCGCAAAAAATAAAAACCGCAGGGGCGATCAAATACCACCAAAAGAAAGCTCTATTTGTGGGAAAAAAAGGACGTCAATTTTGTTTGGGAGCCACGTCGCACGACCGCGCAATTGTCAGTTAAATCGACGCAGTGCCGAATCGCAAAAAGGGGACTGGTCCTTTGGCTGCAAATTGGTCCGGTCTGAAAGTGGTTAAAATGAGCGAACAGAATAAAAATATGTAAATAAAATTAATGTTTGGTGCGACTGCCATTTGGCTTTGAAACATCATGCATTCTTATGCCCCGTACACACGATCGGACTTTCCACCAACAAAACTGTGGATTTTTGTTCGAAGGATGTTGGCTCAAACTTGTCTTGCATACACACGGTCACACATGTTGGCCAACAATTACGAACGTGGGAACATGGTGACATACAAGACGTACGACGAGCCGAGAAAAAGGAAGTTCAATAGCCAGTGCGGCTCCTTCTGCTTGATTCTGAGCATGTGCGGTGAACTTGATCGGAAATTCCGACAACAAAGTTTTTGTTGGTGGAAAATTTGAGAACCTGCGGACAATTTATATAGATCGGCAATTTTATGCATTAATTCGTGCCACATCCAGTATTTAAGACCAAAGAACAAAAACCCCTAGTTGTGGACTTTTAAGGCATGTATGAAATAGAAATTCATTTTATTGAATATAAAAATATTTATTAATAGAATAATATCATAAAAAACACATATAACATAAGGAATGCATTTACAGCGTAATCACCAGTGTACATACAGTAATTTATAATACTTTTGCAAACAACGCGTTTCGGAGTACACGTATCTCCTTCCTCAGGGGTGAGTATTTAATAAGACAGATTTCTATACAAAAGATAGATAACATATATTAAGATATATTGAAAAAGGAAACAGAGATACACATAACCGTGCATGTATATAATGTTCAATTTTCACATAATACACTTACGTATTTGGGTGAAGTACTAGATTGACATTCCATGGTATTGTAGTTAAAAACAACGAGCGATAAGACAGGAGTGCCAGGCAGTTTCTCAACTTCAAAAGCTCCTACTGTAGTTGTTTTTTAAGATGTTTACCATCTCGGCCAAATCAAAATAGAAATTTATGCAGCTTAGTAGCAAAAAAAGCCCAAGATTCTCTTGAACCTCCGATATGGGTGGCGTATACCCCGAGAAGGCCACTGGGGCAAAAACAGCCAGTCCTGTAAGTAATAGAACAAAGTCTAATGTTTTTCTAAACAGGGAAAAATTTCTCAAACATTTAGAAGTGTGTTTATTTATTATATGTATCTAAAGCACATTTGCTTTTTAATTGATTACATTGTTTCAAAAAAAGGGTAAATATGTACCTGAAGATAGAAATTGAAGAGTCAGCAAATGAACACTGATTAGGATATAAAATAGCTGATCGTGGCTATAAAAATAAAAAAAATTAGATATTAGATATTCTAGATATTATTATAAAAATGTATTATTTTTAATTAAATAGACTATTTTAATTAAATTTGTAATAAATTAACTGAAATACTGATGATAAAGAACTCTAATTTCAACAGAATATTCATATCGATTGAATCTATATTTTATCGATCTTCTAAAGTGATATAATAGATATATAAATATCTATTTCAAATTAATATAATTAGATTAAATAGTGTTTAACCACTTCAATACCCGTGTATAGTCATATGACGCCCGCAGATGGGATCTCCCATCCTGGGCGGGTGTCATATGACATCCTCCCATTCCCGGCCATCTAGGGGGCGCGGCGTCGCTCGGGACACGGTGCCCGGCGGCCGCGATGTCTGCCGGGCACCCGCGATTGCCCGGGAACACAGCAGGACCGTGGATCTGTGTGTGTAAACACACAGATCCACGTCCTGTCAGTGGAGAGGAGACCGATGGTCTGTTCCCAGTACAGAGGAACACCGATCGGTCTCCTCCCCCTGTGAGTCCCCTCCCCCCACAGTTAGAATCACTCCCAGGGAACATAATTAACCCCTGCAGCGCCCCTAGTGTTAACCCCTTCCCTGCCAGTCACATTTACACAGTAATCAGTGCAATTTTACAGCACCGATCACTGTGTAAATGTGAATGGTTCCAAAAAATGTGTCAAAAGTGTCCGATGTGTCTGCCATAATGTCACAGTCACGAAAAAAAAAAAAATCGCAGATCACCGTCATTACTATTAAAAACCAATCAATAAACACTTTTTTTTTTTTTTTTTACCAAAAATATGTAGAAGAATACGTATTGGCCTAAACTGAGGAAAAAGGTAATTTTTTCTTTAAAAAAAAAGGGATATTTATTATAGCAAAAAGTAAAAGTTTTTTTTCAAAATTGTTGCTCTTATTTTGTTTATAGTGCAAAAAATAAAAACTGCAGAGGTGATCAAATACCACCAAAAGAAAGCTCTATTTGTGGGAAAAAAAGGACACCAATTTTGTTTGGGTGCAACGCCGCACGACCGCGCAATTGTCAGTTAAAACGACGCAGTGCCGAATCGCAAAAAGTGCTCTGGTAAGGAAGGGGGTAAAATCGTCCGGGGGTGAAGTGGTTAAGAAAAAATTATCAATAAGTTGTCACGAATAGATACTCCCAGCTAAGTATAATAACAGTGTAGATGGTTATATAGTGCCGATTGTGCTGAGGTAAGGTAGAGGGGTTGTTTTACTTTTAAACCAGAGAGCTTGAAAAAATATCCTGACCGTCTGTCTCGGCATCCAGCAGAAGAGTGCATCGGATGCAGGACTGACACCAGGTATGCCATTAAATACCCCTCCCTCTCCAATCAGCTGGTGCAACAAATTGGAAAATTTGAGAACCTGCTATCAAACATTTGTTGGCGGAAAGTCCAACAGCAAATGTTCGATGGAGCATACACACGATCGGACCTTCCGACAACAGGCTCACATCCAACATTTCCCGTCGGAAAATCTGACCGTGTGTACGGGGCATAACACTTGGACACTTTGTACACTTGTACAAAGTTAGGGATTTTGTAGGATTAGCGTCAGGTGAATGATTAACCAATTATATCAAGCAAGTGCTAATGATCATCAATTTCATATGTAGGATGAAACACAATAACTGAAATAGAAACAGCTGTGTAGGAAGCTTAAAACGGGGTGAGAAACAGCCAAATTCTGTTACTAAGGAGAAGTTAAATGACACAGGTCATACCAGCAACCAGACACAAGGTAGTTATACTGCAACAGCAAAGTGTCTCCCAGGCAAAGATTTCAAAGCAGACTGGGGTTTCAAGATGTGCTGCTTAACTACTTAAGGACTGGAAGATTTTCCCCCTTAATGACCAGGCCATTTTTAGTGATACGGCACTGCGTCGCTTTAACTGACAATTGCGCGGTTGTGCAAGGATGTACCCAAACAAAATGTATGTCCTTTTTCTCCCACAAATAGAGCTTTCTTTTGGTGGTATTTGATCACCTCTGTGGTTTTTATTTTTTTTGTGCTATAAACAAAAAAGAGCGACAATTTTGAAAAAAAATATATATTTTTGACTTTTTGCTATAATAAATATCCCCCAAAAAATAAAAAAAAAACAAATATCTTCATCAGTTTAGGCCAATATGTATTCTTCTACACATTTTTGGTAAAAAAAAATAAGCGTATATTGATTGGTTTGCGCAAAAGTTATAGCGTCTACAAAATAGAGGATAGATTTAGGGCATTTTTTATTATTATTTTGTTTTTACTAGTAATGGCGACGATCAGTGATTTTTAGCGGGACTGCGACATTGCGGCGGACACATCGGACACCTAACTGACATGTCTGACACTTTTTTGGGAACCAGTGACATTATTGCAGTAATCAGTGCTAAAAATATGCACTGTTATTGCACTAATGGCACTGGCAGGGAAGGGGTTAACACTAGGGGTGATCAAGGGGTTAAATGTGTTCCCTCAGTGTGTTTACTAACTGTATGGGGGACTGTGTGACTGGGGAAATACACAGATCTGTCTTCCTGCATAGCAGAAAGACAGGATCTGTGTTTTTTCCCCTGTCAGAACGGAGATCTGCCTTGTTTACATAGGCATATCCCCGTTCTGTCACTACGGGGAACGATCACGGGTGGCCGCGGACATCGAGTCCACCCCACTCGCTGATTGGCTCCCCTGCTGGCCAGTGGGTGCTCGCACGCCCCACTAATCATTGTGTACGAGCAGACGTACAATGATGGCGATTCATGCCACATTGCCGCAGTACATATGCGGCGGCTGGTCCTTAAGAGGTTAAGTCCTTTTGAAGAAGCACAAAGAAACAGGCATTGTTGACAACTGTAGACGCAGTGGTTGGATGAGGTACCTTAATGCAGCAGATGGAAGACACTGAATGCTTACTTCCCTCTGACCCCTCAGAAGATATCCAGCAGTGCCATCAGCACAGAACTGGCAGAAATCAGTGGGACCCAGGTACACCCATCTACTGTCTGGAGAAGTCTGGCCAGAAAGGGTTTTCATGGAAAAAATTCAGCCAAAAAGCCATACCTCTGACGCGGAAAGAAGGCTAAGTGACAATGGCTTTCTTCTTGCCACTCTTTCATAAAGGCCAGATTTGTGGAATGCATGACCATTGGGAGTTACCATGGGATGGGCCTCTTGGCTGCTTCTCTGATTAATGCTCTCCTTGCCCGGCCTGTCAGTTTAGGTGGACGGCCATGTCTTGGTAGTTTGCAGTTGTGCCATACTCTTTCCATTTTCGGATGATGGATTGAACAGTGCTCCGTGAGATGTTGAAAGCTTGGGATATTTTTTTATAACCTAACCCTGATTTAAACTTCTCCACAACTTTATCCCTGAACCTGTCTGGGGTGTTCCTTGGCCTCCATGATGCTGTTTGTTCAGAAAGGTTCTCTAACAAACCTCTGAGGGCTTCACAGAACAGCTGTATTTATACTGAGATTAAATTACACACAGGTGGACTCTATTTACTAATTAGCTGACTTCTGAAGGCAATTGGTTCCACTAGATTTTATTTTAGGGGTATCAGAGTAAAGGGGGCTGAATACAAATGCACACCACACTTTTCAGATATTTATTTGTAAAAAACTTTGAAAACCATTTATAATTTTCCTTCCACTTCACAATTATGTCCCGCTTTGTGTTGGTCTATCACATAAAAATCCCAATAAAATACATTTACGTTTTTGTTTGTAATATGACAAAATGTGGAAAATGTCAAGGGGTATGAATACTTTTTCAAGGCAATGTATGTAGGAGAGGAGCGAAGTGAGTGAGCCTATGATGGCGTGTGTTGGTACAGAGAGAGTAGTGCAATACAACAACCATGGATCACCTTCAGGGCCACCTGTCTGATAAAGATGGCTCCATCACTGCAGAGGCCACTGGGCATCAGCATTCATACAGCAACTGGAGCATGCTGCAGATTTAGTCGGCTCTCACCATGACTGGACCAAAGCTTAATAAAAATGAGTAAGTACGTACACAGATCTTTTTTATACTGGTTAGGCAGGATGGGGGGGAAGGGACCATTTTTAAGAATAGATCTAGTTAGGCTTTTCTCCACTGTAATGCCGCGTACACACGGTCGGAATTTCCAATGGAAACAGTCCGATGGGAGCTTTTCATCGGATTTTCCGACCGTGTGTATGCCCATCGGTCTTTTTCTGTCGGAATTTCCGACAGACTTTGGATTGAGAACCTGTTCTTATTTTTTCAGACGGAAAACCTTTCTATCAGATTTTCCAATCGTGTGTATGCAATTCCGCCACGCAAAATTCCGACGCATGCTCGGAAACAATTTGACGCATGCTCGGAAGCATTAAACTTCCTTTTTATAGTGCTGTCGAACGTGTTTTATGCCGTGGTGTTATTGACCGTCAGAATTTGGTGTGACCGTGTGTAGACAAGACAGTTTGAGTGAAATTCCGTTCGGACTTTCCGACGGGAAAACCATCAGAGCTTTTTCCGACGAGAATTCCGAACGTGTGTATGCGGCATAAGGGTTCATGCACACTGGATGCTCCCTAGAGGCCTTTCTCTCGGGAGCAGAAAAATGCTGGATGCTGGCAAAATTGTGTACCGCGTTTAGCTGCATCAAGCCCTTGGGTGTTAATTAATTCTATTGGCCAGAATAATCATTTATTCTGGCCACTGAAATGAATTAACGCTCAAGCACTAAACGCGACTAGCGTTAACGCACGTTTGGTCGCATTTACAAGTGTTTTTGCCTTGTCAAGCGTATTTCTGCCAAAACTCTCCTTTTCTGAATGTGATTCTTCTGCATTCAGGAGAGGAACATTTACTGCCTCTGAACGCTGTGCCTCCTAAACTCTGGTAAAAGTGCATGCATGGACACAAAAACATGAGTTTAGGAGCAGAAGTGTGCATGAGGCCTAAGGAGATAACAGTAAATGTTGTGTTTAAAGGAAACCTATTATTTTTATCACATTTTCTTTTCTTTTTTTGAATTCATTGTGCTCAGTACTAATATTATTGAATACGTATTTTATGTTAAGCAATTGCCAACCATCCTAAAGCACTTTTACTGCTACAGGGCGACAACACTGCGTGTATATACACGGTTCTGCACTTTCAGGTGTCGGATGGGAGTGCATGCTGCCGGCGGCTTGACCCCGCTGCGATTCTACACAGCAGTATCTGATCAGTGGGTCCTGTGGACCCGGTGTATGGCTGCACCCGCTGATCGTTCTGTACACAGGCAGAACGGTGATCTCTAAAAAGAAAAAGGAACAGAGGGCACAGCAGCCTAGCGCATTACCTTTGCAACACTTTACTGTTTAAAAACAAACATACAAATGAGTGATAAAACCATGCAAAATGTGTAAAGTCCACCGTCTGTTCCATCCAGCACGATCTGCTGGCCAATAACAGTTATGTGATGAAGAGTCCAAAGAAACTGATGCGTTTCGAGGGGTGTCCCCTCTTCTTCAGAGCTCCGACACCACTCAAAATCAGCCACACAGCAATTTCTCAAGCGCAGGAGCATTCGTTTTTCTTTTATTTAGAACGGCGATCTGCCTATGTAAACAAGGCAGATCGCCGTTCTGTCAGTAAGGTATGCATTGATCCTGTGTTCCTGCAAAGCAGAGACACGGATCTATGCCTTCCTCTAGTCAAAGCCCCTCCCACACAGTAGTAAAACACTAGCAAAGCACACAGTTAACCCTTTGTTCACCCCTGATCTTAACCCCTTCCCAGCCAGTGTGATTAGTACAGTGAAAGTGCATATTTTTAGCACTGATCACTGTATTAGTGTCACGGGTCCCCCCAAAAATGTCAAAAGTGTCAGTTAGTGCTGCAATATCGCAGTCCCACAATATACACTAATGCCCCGTACACATGGTCGGAATTTCCGACGGAAAATGTTCTATCGGACCATGTTGTCGGAAAATCCGACCGTGTGTGGGCTCTATCGGACTTTTTTCGTCTGAGATCCTGCTCTCAGATTTTCTGACAACAAAGTCCGATCGGACTTTTTCCGATCGTGCGTAGCAAATTCCGACGGACAAAGTGCCACGCATGCTCAGATCACATTACAAGACCAAAGCTATTGGCTACTAGCCTCTACGTAGTTCCGTCGTACGCAACGAACGTCACCACGTTCAGAATGATCGGATTTTCCGAAAACTTTGTCCGACCGTGTGTATGCAACACCATGTCGGACAAAATCCGTCGGAAAAAATCAGACGGATTTTTGGTCGGAATTTCCGACCGTTTGTACGGGGCATTACAGGATTTTTTTTTCTACTAAAAATATGTAGCAGAATACATATTGGCCTAAATTGATGAAGAAATTTTTTTTTATTTTTTTTTAAATGTATTGGATGTGTTTTATAGAAGAAAGTAAAAAATACAGTTTTTTTTTCAAGATTGCTGAGGTGATCAACTACCACCAAAGGAAATCTCTGTTTGTGGGGGGGGGGGGACATAAAATTGATTTGGGCACAGCGTCGCATGCTGGCGCAATTGTCAGTTAAATTAACGCAGTGCCATATCGCCAAAAAAATTGCCTTTTCAGGAAGGGGGGTAAATCTTCTGGAGCTGAAGTGGTTAATAAGTTAATTGTGGCATTTTGCATATAAATATTTAACTACTACCACTTGCAGCCAGCAGGAGGAGTTCTGTGTTAGAGTTGCGTGCTCTGTGATACCTCTCAGTGAGATTCTGTTACTACTAAAAATAGACCTGACCAGCAAATACAACTCCTCTCTGACACGAAAGGGATCACAAAGCACGCAACAAGCATGAGGCTTTCTTATTAGTTCCCATGTGCTCTGCAAACTAAATGTTATAAAAAATGTTTTTTAAAGTAATTACAAAATATATAACATAAATTAAACTATTCTCCTCTCAGACTTCATTGTTTGATTCAAATAGATAGTAATGCCTGCACATATACCCAGGTATAATGACGGAATGGTGCATGATACGAGAGGGGAGGGGTGTCAAGAAATATTCCCACTAACAAGTAGACAACAAAGAAATCAATCAAACATATCAAATACCACTTGCAACACACTAGAACCATACAAAAAGACAACACGCCGTTTAAATGTTGTTGTTCTTTTTCGAATGAATGGAGACTTTTTCATATGACTTTTGCTATACTCTTCTCACTGCCTTTCAATCTATTATATTTATGTCTTTAGATGCTAATGTAGCGCTACCCCCTGCTGGAGCCGCTTGGTAATTTGGGTTCTCTGTTCTGCGCTTCAACTCCAAGAACACCATAGGCGCGTTCACCCTAATCTGTGTGGTGCATAATCTCCCTGTTTAGACCCCTAATATTTCATCAAATAAAATTTTGATTTTGTTCGGCAAATTTTTATTTTTTAAAAATAAAAACAACTGACACCGCCCACTGCCCTACTGACGCTGTAAGACCCCTTTCACACAGAGGGCGTTTTGCCGGTGCTATAGCGTTAGAAATAGCGCCTGAAATCCGCCCTAAAACTGCTGCTCCATTGTCTGCAGTGTGAAAGCCCGAGGGATTTCACACTGCAGCGGTGCGCTGGCAGGACGTCAGGAAAAGTCCTGTCAGCAGCTTCTTTGGAGCAGAGAAGGAGCGGTGTGTTTATCGCTCCTCCACCGCTCCTCCACCACTGCTCCCCATTGAAATCAATGGGGCAGCGCTGTAATACCGCTGGCAAAACGCCGCTATTGCGGCGTATTGCCGGGGGTTTTAACCCTTTCTCGGCCGCCAGCGGGGGTAAAAGAGGCCGAAATGCGCCGCAAATCCGACGGTAAAACGCCTCTAAAAATAGCGACGTTTTTCCGCCGATGCTATGGGCGGCGTGGTGTGAAAGGGGTCTTAGTATACAGGTATGTACACATGCACACACACACATATGTGTTTGAGCTTTGCGGTGCACACCCCAATACAACAGGCTATGCACACCTATGAAGAACACCCTCAGCTCCTCTGACACACCTGGCTGAATGAAAGTTACTGCAAGCACTTATAGAAACACAAGTGTGAATACCTTTAAAGTGATTGTAAGGGTAATTTATTTTTATTTTTTAAATAACAAACATGTCATACTTACCTCCACTGTGCAGCTCGTTTTGCACAGAGTGGCCCAGAACCTGCTCTTCTGGGGTCCCCCCGCATCAGATAACCCCCTAGGAGAAGCGCTCTCCCGGGGGATTACCTTGCGGGCACGCTCCTAAGTCCAGCATTCGGTGTCCATAGAGGCCGAATGCAGGACTCAGGCCCTGGCCCCAGCGCCGCGTCATTGGATTTGATTGACAGCAGCAGGAGCCAATGGCTGCGCTGCTATAAATCTATCCAATCAAGACCTGGGAGCCCGCGGAGAGAGAGATGGCGCGTAACTAAGAGTTCTGTACCACTAGACTGGGATTAACTCATGAATCAGAAATAAACAGTGCATATAAGCATTAACTGCAATGTGAATGATAATACTATACCTAGTCTAGAGTGCACTCTAGGAATATGGCTAGTATAGGCTAGGAGTGGTACCACTTAGCAGATGTAAAGGGACCGTTTTAGCCGTCTAGCGTTAGGGTCCGGTTGTACTGTTGGTGCACGTGAGAATAGCCCCAGTCAGGTCTGCAAGTAGCAAAAAGCCCTGGTTCACACTGATTCTACTTTGAAATTATGCTACTTCACTTGAAGTAGCGCAATTTAAGGTGCTGTTTGAAAGACATTTGTGCGGCTTCATGCACAGAGAAGTGGGGGTGACCTTCGCGCTGGTGGTAAACTAGATCATATGTACACACTCAAAAGTATAAAATGAATATACAATAAATAAAAGTCAATAAGACGTGACAAATGTGGAAAAAATATTCCTAAAAGAGCTGCAAAATCTAACGGTGAAACACAATCCCATAAAAATATATAATAGTAAAGTGATTTTGCGCTCATGTGCAATAAATAAATATTAAAACACAGTCCTAATCAGTACATATACATTAAAATCCTACACCAAATGTTAAAAGTGTACAAAATGTGTAAAAGTGAATAAATATCAAGTGTACTAAATAAATAAAGGATAAGTGAATGTAAAACAAATCACTAATAAACAGTGCCAAATTGGCTAATGTCCACCAAAACGTGATAAAGTCCGGCCCCTAAGGGCTAAAGTGAATATATGTGAATGAGAGCAATACAAGGTTAAATGATGGACTAAAATGATAAAATCCAAAAGGTGACAGGTGCTATTCGTAGGTACAGAACACGTTCTTCACGATCTGTAGACAGGTGTGTTATAGCCCAGTAATGATAGTGAGATGGTTCAGACTCCGCATTGGATTGAGGTGAGTGTGTGGGGGTGGAATCCTAAAACGAGCTCTCTAGACTCTAACCTGAAGACACGTCTTTGAAAATGTGTATGGACGCCAGAAGATATCCTGTCTTGTCCTTGCTCCTTAGACCCACCACTTTCCTCCAATTCCCACCATTGGGGGCAGTATGATCTTCACTGTCCTCCTTAGATTATCCTAGATGGCTCTGATAGACCGGAATCTTTGCCTAGGGTACTCTAGGTTAGCGTGGGCTTAACAGCCCAATCGGTTCATCAGCAGATGTGGGATCAAAGATAAAAAGAGGGGACCCAATGGTGAAGTACGTCTTCAACGCAATATTTAATAAAAAATAAAAATTCTTACATAAAACGAAATGATGACAACAGCTAACAGCAGATAGATGTTGGTCTCACAATGCTTCCGGTATCTGGTCCGGCCACTCCCTACGTTTCGTCACATACATGTGACTTCCTCAGGGGAAAACCCTGAAATCCCCTGAGGAAGTCACATGTATGTGACGAAACGTAGGGAGTGGCCGGACCAGATACCGGAAGCATTGTGAGACCAACATCTATCTGCTGTTAGCTGTTGTCATCATTTCGTTTTATGTAAGAATTTTTATTTTTTATTAAATATTGCGTTGAAGACGTACTTCACCATTGGGTCCCCTCTTTTTATCTTTGATCCCACATCTGCTGATGAACCGATTGGGCTGTTAAGCCCACGCTAACCTAGAGTACGTTTTGGTGGACATTAGCCAATTTGGCACTGTTTATTAGTGATTTGTTTTACATTCACTTATCCTTTATTTATTTAGTACACTTGATATTTATTCACTTTTACACATTTTGTACACTTTTAACATTTGGTGTAGGATTTTAATGTATATGTACTGATTAGGACTGTGTTTTAATATTTATTTATTGCACATGAGCGCAAAATCACTTTACTATTATACGGCTTCATGCACAGATGTCTATTGAAGTCACACCTGCAAATCGGCAAAAGTAGTGCAGAAACTACTTTTGCAAATCGGTGCGGTGCCACAAAGTCGGCAATAGGCTGCGAACTGTCATGCGATTTGACCTGTCAAATCGCTCCAATGTGAATGAGAGCTAATGCTACTAGATAGCTGTATGGGGAGTCCCTAAAGAGTTCAGTCTTTCTAGCAGCAGATAGTAAATCCCCACAGCAACACCTCACCAGTCCCAGTGATATTTCAGATCACCATACAGTCACATACAGCGATTAGTCCACTCTCTGCTCTGCACCCAGGTGACTGGCTGTCAGCACCCCCAAACTCAGCTTTTCGGATTGAGTGGCCGTCAATATGCAGCAATGATGGTGCACATAGACAGTAATGTGCACTCTCCAGTTTCCCTCACGGCAAGAGGAAGCCGTGTCCTGTACAGCCTAAGAAAATGCAGCTCTTTCCCCTGCTTCTGGCAATCTCTTTTTGCAGTTCAAAAACTCTTGATTACAGTAGAGTCTCTCCCCTGGAATACAGTTCCCATAGTGCAGTGCTGCCTGACTCAGTCTATTGAACTCATCCTGCTTTGCAGCTCCCTCCTTTTGCTGATATAGCTGTTAACCAGTTCAGCACTGCAGGGAAGCAGCTACACACATCAGCTGCAGTTAGTGTTTCTCTCACTCTCCATTCTTAGCCAAACACCTGGCTGCACTAATATACAACTAATGGTAAAGGTACTGATGGTGTCAATCACTTGTCTACACTTTCCATTTACGTGTAAGCAGGTGCAGTCTATTTTCTCCACTGCAGGTGGCGATCAACCGCAGCCGCATTGCAGTTGGAGGGGAAGTCAAGAGGAACTTGGCTCTTCTATGGTTTCCTGGGTCACTGGGGAAGCTATCCAATTGGATGATGCCGCCCTATGTGACTCTTGTAGCCATCTTGGGGCAGGCATAGCCTATTTAAAGGATAAGTTAACCCTTTTGGGTACAATTTTAGTTTTCATAATACATAGAAGTGTTTTCTGCCATTTATGTCCCAGCCATCCCAATGTGCTTTTATCTCACTTACCTTATCCACAGGAGGTTTAAATTGGTGTCAGTTTATTTGTATTTTAAAAGGATTTTCAGATTCCATCACTTTCTCAGCTTTCACTTCCTGTTAGGTCATCTCCCATAAACCTTCACTTTCTTGTTGTATCACAGAAGAGGGTGTAATAGGGTGTGTTCACCACTATGGACCACACCTCCCTCATTACAATACTACCTTCCACCCACTTCCTATACAATCTGATTGTACAGTCTCCTTTAAATCTCCCATCAGGTATGTAGTAGGGCCTGTCTGATTTGATACAAATGGAATGGATTGTTCAGGTGTGTTCTCTTATTCTATAGTTCTGGTAATAGTTCTAATGGAAATCAGATTGCATAGCGTATGTCCATTTTTTTTAGAAGTACATAGGAGGGAGTGGACAGTAATACTCAGTTGTCAGGCCTTGTTCACATCTTCACATAAAGAAAACTCACATTCCTGCATCCATTTGTTTTCACTCGGCAAGCATAAGACAACCCATTCACTTGAATGGGCTACCCTACACCCAACAATCACCCCAGAGAAGCTCCAGAACTTTTTTTTTTGAGCGGAGCATGGTGCATTTGCTGCACTTGGGGGGCCTTTAGCATGTAAAGACAAAACTAGCACGATGCACATTTGCAGCATTTCCGAAACGCATGGCAAAGCGCACATTGTCTGTGTGGTTTGTGAACAATGAAGAAGGACTAAAATTGTGCTCCTTCCAATATTCGTGCCAAAACTAAATGGTGCTTATTAAATTATAAAAAAATAACATCTGTGACAACCAAAACGTGCTCAGCGATATCCCTATAAATATTCTAAACAGTACATAAATAATTCATGAAAGTCCAAAACTTCAATAAAGTGCTTTTTGTTCAAAGTGCTTGCTGTAAAGAGAATAAAGTGCTTGTTGTGCAATATGGTGCCTTAGTTGCTAAACAAATCCACCAACCAGTAATCCCAGGTGACAACACCCCGCATTTACCAGAATATGACCCCTTTTCTCAAAGGAAGTCAAACAGCGCTCACAGGTAAGTGGGTCTCCTCATTGGGACTGTGATCACTCATCCAACGATATCCCGGATATTGTAGGGCTAAAACCAGTCAGTAAGTCTGTCTTGGATATCGAGGATACTCTTCTCACTTTAAATAATTCCTTCACAGACTCATTGGCAAGGGCAAAATGCAAAGAATAACCTCAATGTAGTATTTTAAAATAATTTATTAAAATAATAAAATCTGTGCTTACATCAAGTCAAATAAAACGAGAATCAAAAGGAAAAGCAGGAACGTCGATTTGAATCCCACCTGCATTCCAATAACAGGAAGTGCCGTATATTCCAGAAATCCAGCCCACTGTTTCATCAGGGTGCATCTGATGTCACCAGGGTCACCTGATGCAGTGTGCTCAAAACTTGCAGTCCATGGCCAGCAGTTAGCAGGCTAATCAACTAAAGATGACCACAAACTATACAATCTGATTGTACAATCTTCTTCGGATCTACCATCAACTATGTAGCACAATAGTCTGCCTTATTTCACAAAAATTGCATGGTTTGTTCCTCCTATTACATAGTTTTCATATCTCTAAAGAAGGTTTGGACAGAGATTGTATAGCGTATGCAGGGCTAATGATATGGGGACCACCGGTCCTCTTGTAGGGGGCCTGGGCACACAGTGGTGTTCAAACAGGGAGGGTGTCAGAAACCATGAATCAGACTGAGACAGAAGTACTGTTAAATCACACTTGTTTAATAATAATAATAATAAAAAAAGGTAAACAGAGTCAACGTAGTCAAAACATAGCCAAAGTTCAGGAACCGGAATGGATAGAGAGACAAGCCAAAATGTCAGGGAGCCTGAGATGAGTGTAGTAGAACAGAAAGCAGGATCTGGAGCCAGAAGGAATGTCAGCCAAGCAAGTCTTTAACAGGAACACAGGTGAGCGTCTCTAGATATGTGACCAAGGCGAAGGCAGAGATCATCTGGGCTGGATGGCTTAAGTAGGCAGTACTGACGAGCAGGATATCAACCACAGGTGAAACACTGTGGAGAGATAGGAGCTGGCAATTAGCCAACAGCTGAGTGGCCAGCTTAGAGAAGGAAGGGCTGAGCCCAGCCCTGACAGAGGGGAAGCAGTGGGGCAATTACAGGAATGATGCCCTGTTTGTCTCTCCCTGCAGCAGCAGAAAGTCGAGTTCTCCCGCTCTGCATCCCACTGGCTTTTTGCTGCTGGAGAGAGAGAAATTACAGTTCCTGTAATTGCTGTACCGCTCCTCCTTCCTGTCCTGCCTACATCTGATCCCCCGCCCCCCCCCCCCCCCCCCCACATCGCTACCACTTTTCCTCTCCTGCTGGGTACAGAGGGTACACAGGGAGATGTGTCAGCTGTCTGGATGGAGAGCAGGGGAAGGGGTGATTTACTGGCCCTTTCCTTTTATGAATGGACACAGTGAGCAATCAGTATTGATTGCTCCTCTGTCTATTGATAACTTAGCATAGTAAACTGAGTAATGGGGGGGGGGGGGTTAAGGGTAGGGGTGAGAAGGGAAGAACAAAGGATAGGAGGACCCCTAGATAGGACCATGACCAGAGTAACTAGCGGGTTATGGTAACAAGGGGGAGTCATCAAAATTGGGAGGCAGGTAGTGGGTGATCCATGCCCTCCAAAGTTTTTTTTTATCAAGTATCGATAGCCTCGATTTTAGCATGTATCATAGCTTGAGTAATTCAGTGTTGCATCTCTTCTGTACATAAGGAGGGAGATTTCTAAGCTTTTGCAATGATTTGTTTCGCTGCCGTGGTGATAAAGAGAAGAAGCTTAAATTGGCAATGGGTCAAATCTGAGGGTTTGTTGTTCGGCAGAGCCACTGTCGTATCAGGGGTTAGAGATGTGTCGAAGAGGGTTGATAGGATTCTAAAAGCTTGTATTTTTCTGCAACTGAGGTACATTAACTGCTTGTGGCAGGTTGGCTCCATTGCGCGAAATCACATTATTGTACGTGATCTTGCAAGGGCTGGATAGCAGCTGCGATCGTTTCACGTAGAGGAATAACGCTAATGTAAACAAGCATTTCCCCTGTTCTGCCTAGTGACAGGACACTGATCACCGCTCCCTGTAATTGGGAGCGGTGATCAGTGTCGTGTCACACATAGCTCACCCCCCCCACAGTTAGAATCACTCCCTAGGACACACTTAACCCCTCCAGCGCCCCCTCCTGGTTAACCCCTTCACTGCCAGTCACATTTACACAGTAATCAGTGCATTTTTAATCGCACTGATCGCTGTATGAATGTGAATGGTCCCAAAATAGAGCCAGAAGTGTCCGCCATAATGTCGCAGTCACGATAAAAATCGCTGATCGCCGCCATTACTAGTAAAAAAAAAAAAATATTAATAAAAATGCCATAAATCTATCCCCTATTTTGTAGACGCTATAACTGTTGTGCAAACCAATCAATATATACGCTTATTGCAATTTTTTTTTTTACCAAAAATTTGTAGAAGAATATTTATTGGCCTAAACTGAGGAAAAATTTTTTTTTTTTTATATTTTTGGGGATATTTATTATAGCAAAAAGTAAAAATATTGTGTTTTTTTCAAAATTGTTGCTCTGTTTTTGTTTATAGCGCAAAAAATAAAAACCACAGATGTGATCAAATACCATCAAAAGAAAGTTCTATTTGTGGGAAAAAAAGGATGTCAATTTTGTTTGGATACAACGTCGCACGACCGCGCAGTTGTCAGTTAAAGCGACCTAGTGATGCATCACAAAAAATGGCCTGGTCGTTAAGGGGGCAAATCCTTCCGGGCTGAAGTGGTTAAAGGGTGGGCCAACTCAATACTGAACCCTACAGACTTATGCTGGCCATACACTATACGAAAAATCGGCCGAAATTCGGTCATTTAGAGAGTTCTTTCCGCTTTTTGGCCACAATGGGCACAAAATCGATAATCGTTGGGATGTTTTTGAGCCGAAAAAACGAAGGACAAGTTTAGAAATTTTCTGCCGAACAATAAATTGAAAGGTTAATGTAAAAAACGAGCAAAAAATGCAATCATTATGTCCACTGAACGATTTATCGGTCATTACATGATGGCACTATTGTTTGCGCTCACGACCGAATGTTCGTTTATCGAAAATGGGTTTGACCGATTTTTCGTATAGTGTATGGCCAGCATAAAAAACTGGGATGCCATTAAAGCTTGTGTGCGTGTTAAGGCAGGCGTCCCAATACTTTTGGTAATATAGTGTATGTATTTTCGAACCAGAATGCCGATTCTTGCTGGCAGAGCTAGCAGAAGATCCTACATAAAATATGCAACAAAGTACTCTGTCAAAGATGCATATTCTATGTATGGCTCGTGTGTTTATGGGTGAGTTGGCACGCATCTATGCTTTTTTTATGCACGTATATGAAAATACACAAGTAAAATCTGCTGAACCGTGCTGCCCTGGACACCCTTTTTTTTTTTTTTGCGTGCGACTAAATCCAGCACACATTTTCACCTGCAGACGCAACTGTGTGTATAATCTCATTGATTACTACAGTGCCGCAAAGCTATGAGCTGTACGCATCTAAACGCAGCGTTTTTTTCTGCCCGTGCGAATGAGCCCTATACAGCAGTCACCGCAAAAATATTAGAAAATCAACTGAACTCTGTCTATGTCCATGTCTAGTTTGCAGTAATGAAGGTTGCAAGGGATATTTGCGGCTGCTCAGAGCCACTAGAGGCAGCCAAGCTAAATAAATGTCGGAGCACGCATAAGGAAAGGGGGGGGGAGAGGATTAGAATAAAGCACATAGCCGCTTCCAATGCTATGAAATCTCAAGCAGAGATCAGCAGCAGGAAAGGCATAGTGAGCAGTGCTGCCTGGGATCCTGCAGACACTGGAGCCTGGACTAGGAGACACCTGGGACTAGGAGACACCTGGGACTAGGAGACACCTGGGACTGTGCACTCACCAATGGCTCGGGCTCCTCAGACAGGTAGGACAGAGCAGGGCAGGCTCAGGTTCTGTGCTGCTCCTATGACCAGGGATAGGGTTGCAGGAAATTAGATGTGACAGGGGTTCCTAACCGGCATGGCAGATCCACAAATTGCAGTTTAACCTCTGGGTAGCCTGTTCTGCTGAGTTCCACTCTCTGTTTGCGGCATTTTGCCATTGCCGTCACCTGTCTGTCACTTCTGAGACTACAGCAGCTCCCAGGACTTCAGTGCTGGGGGGGGGGGCAAAGTCAGGGGCAGGGTGAAAGCAATTCAACTAATGTGTTGGAATGCACAGCATGAGCCTGTTGCTGGTGATTGGCAGGTGAGCCATGCGCTCCTACCTGGCTAGCGCACTTGTCTGCCCTGCAGATGGTCAGCGGACAAAGGGGGGACTGTGGGGAGTCACGGGAGAACGAAAAGATTGGCTTGTTACCTCTTGTATCCCTGCACCTTATTATGTTTTGATCATGATGTGATGTGTTTAGTGCTTTCCAAGTCAGGGTTTTATGTTTACATTAAATATTATCTTGTTATAATGACTTATTATGATTGTTAATGCGTATTCAAACCCATAAAATTGATAGTACCGGGCATGGGATGTGCTGGCTGCATTAGTTTTCTTTTTCTTCACACTAATTTTCCTTTATTTTAACCTGGTACTGCTGTCATTAAAGCGGCACTCCACCCAAAAGTAGAAGCTCGGCTTGTTTGCTCCCCCCCCACTACATTTGGCACCTTTCGGGGGGGGGGGGGGGGGGTTGAGCAGATACCTATCAAAACCAGGTACCCGCTCCCACTTCCAGGTAAGATCACTGCAATCGTTGTGCGGCGAGCTTTGAAATGTACGGCTCCTCTCCCCCCTGCTGGGAGACACACAGGTCCCAGAAGACAGCGGGGCCATTTAGAAAGCGCAGCGTGACTCGCGCATGCGCAGTAGGAAACCGGCCATGAAGCTGCAAGGCTTCACTTCCTGTTTTCCTTAGTGAAGATGCCGGCGCCTGCACCCGGAGCTGTTGGATGGATTGGTTTGGGGTGCCGACATCACGGAATCCCTGGACAGGTAAGTGTCCTTATATTAAAAGTCAGCAACTACAATATTTGTAGCTGCCGACTTTTAATTTGTATTTTTTTTTTTTTAACAGGATGGAACTCCTCTTTAACGCACTTCTTGTCTATGTGTGACAACTAAACTGAGCAGCATTGTCACGCTAGGACAGGGAGCATGTTTGAACTACATAACACCTCCCTCTCATCATAACAGGAGGAGGTGTTTTGTAGTCCACATAGCTAGCAGAGAACAACTGACAGCAGTCCAGAGAGCACAGGAAGATATCCGCTCACGAGATTTCTGGCTGAATGAACAACTCGTTTTTTGCACTTGTCATATAGATATAATAAAACACCTTCAATTTGAATTTCAATATATAACAGACCAAAAGGGAGCAAATAACAGAAGCTTTTACATACACTTTCTATGCAGACCTTGACCTAGAAGGCAAGGTTCACTTATAAAGGTGGTCCTCTCCCTCTTGCTGAAATGATGAATAGGACTCACCTGTAGGAGAAAAAGTTTGGTAATCTACTTACCCCCCCCCCCCCCCCCCCCCCCCCCTACTAATAATGATAATCTACTTACCCTCATCTTTCTTCCATTGAGATCCAGAGGAATAGCCGAGTCGCAGTGACGATAATCCTGCGCTGTGCTGTAATGTTTTCTTGAGAGGGTTGGAGTACTCAGTATTGTCTGGAATAATGACATCACCCTCTGCGCTACAGGAGCCATAGAAAATAGAGTATATTATCTCGCTTTGTTCACCTACCCGTGTTTTTTGTACATTTTATTTAGCAATTCAGAGTGCAAGGTCCAAACTGGAAATAAAGTTAAAACAAAAAAAGTAGGAGTTTAATAGTGCGGGGCTGGCACAATGTATTGTATAAATGATAGATGATTCAAATCTCGGCCAGTTCAGCAGGGACCAGCCAAGATTCGAACCATGTATGAGCAGGCTGAATGTACGATCGTTCAACTTGAGTACAACCAGCCTGCCATATTTTACATGCGATTATTGTTACCGGCTGTTATAGAACACAATGGCTTTGCAGGAGGGATTTCCCTTGTCAACACTGACTGTGCTGTTGGTGGGAATCTAGTTATTTTCTTTCCTGCAACACGTGGTTGCAGGAAAGAAAATTGTACCGTCTGTGGCTGGCTTAACTCTTGGTCCTTTTTCTGCAGCTGTAAAATGTGGAGAATGGAGAGGAGTGCAAGCGCAATGTAACCCCAGCATGCAGGAGCAGGAGTAACATCATCAGTGGCTGCACAATGGTCGAAGGAAGAAGACGCTGTTCCCGGAAGAACTTGGACCTGTCCGCACTAGCGGAGAGGAAACTAGGAGTTAATGTGGAAATGTGTTTACTTATACAATATAGCATAAACTAAAGTGACACTAAACTCCTAGTTCAAAAACAATAAAGTGCTTGTACAATATAGATTTGGAAAGCATAGATGTCAACCATCAACATTTGCACTGAATATAAAATTTAGGACCGGGTACAAAGCATCACATCAGATGTAAGGCATATTCAAAAACACAAAAACAATAAAGAAAATCATAGGGCAAAACAAAACAGCTTGCGTTTATTGTGGGACATTTACTCAGAAGTCTCCTTTGTCTACTCCTGAATATGCAGCCAAACTCGGGCTATAACCATAATAACTCTAAAGCCCCATACACACGGTCGGATTTTTGCATGGATTCTGTCCGATCGGACAATGTTGTTGAAAAATTAGACCGTGTGAATGCACCATCGGACAGTGTACGTCGGATTGTCCGACGGACAAAGTCCTATCTCCTGCTGGATAGATTTGCCGATAATAACTCTCCGAACGGTTGTCCGACCGGACAAAGTGTTAATGCCGCGTACACACAACCGTTTTTTCCATCGGAATAAACTCTGAAGGTTTTTCCGGCGGAGTTCCGCTGAAACTGTCTTGCCTACACACAATCACACCGAAGTCCGACCATCTAGAATGCGGTGACGTACAACACGTACGACGTGACTAGAAAAGGAAGTTCAATAGCCAGTAGCCAATAGCTGCCGTCTCGTATTTGCTTCAGAGCATGCATCGTTTTTGGTCCGTCGGAACAGCATACAGACGAGCGGTTTTCCCTAAAGGAATTGGTTCCGTCAGAAATATTTAAAACATGTTCTATTTCTAGGTCCGTCAGAATTTTCGAAAAAAAAGGCTGATGAGGCCCACACACGAATATCCGATGAAAAGATTCCATCTGACTTTTTCTGCCGGAAAGTCCGACCGTGTGTACGCGGCATAAGTGGTCTTATAATTGTAATAACCTATTCATCACTAATTGTGGTGGAGCAAGACTTGGGTTACCAAACCAACTTTGCCAAATAAGGTGATATTTGTTTACCGCTTGTCTATGGCGATAAGCCAATTGCTCTCTAAATAGGAGAGAATTAACGTAGGCGTTCCACTGCGCCATAGAAGATACAGTGGGTGCCAACCAAAAGTTTTGGGCAATGCCATATCATGTGTATAAAGTCTCCCCTAACCATCGAGCAACCCCCCCTCCAAATCTTATTTCGCCTTCTATTGCTCTCAGCCCCCTCCAAATTTTTTATTTTTTTTTTGCAGCTATGATCCAACTTTCTGTTAGACGGTGGCTATGTTTGTTCTCCATGGTTCCACTGTAAGTAGGAGCATAGTCACCCTCTTTCTCATTCCCAAAATGGAGTATAGACTATGGGTGCACATGACTTACTAACATGCACTGCTTGTTCCAATAAAAAGGGAGTGAGGGGGAAAAGGAGAAGCCCAGAGGATGTTACAAGGAGGTATAAAAACACAGTAAGAAACGATTTAATGAAAAATCGATTACAGGACCTTTTATGTAAGTGTATGGATTATTTTTGAAAAATTCAGATATGGTTTAGTGTCACTTTCAAGTTTACTTCTACTTTAATGATTGCACGTTAAAATTAAAAACTATGGAGTGAAAAAAATTCAAGAAACTGTTGCTTGGGAGATGGGGGCGGCAGGAGCATTTGCAGACTTACCACTTAATTTTCCCTCCTCAAGCACTGATACCATGCTCCCCCTCGCCACTCTTCTCCCCTCAAGCACTGATACCATGCTCCCCCTCGCCACTCTTCTCCCCTCAAGCACTGATACCATGCTCCCCCTCGCCACTCTTCTCCCCTCAAGCACTGATACCATGCTCCCCCTCGCCACTCTTCTCCCCTCAAGCACTGATACCATGCCCCCCCTCGCCACTCTTCTCCACCACACCTTCCACACCTGATGTCTTTATCTGGTGCCAACAAGGTAGCATACTACCACATGTATGCTGCCATGGATTGCCGCCAGGAAAGGCAAATGATCGTAAGTATTTGATACAATTTTCTGTTATTACTTCCACCATAGGGTGGCAACTGCTGATGAATCTCCTGTGCGGGCTGAACTTACACTATCACAGAACCTGACTCCTACTCTCTGCATTTTACAGATTCTACAGAATCTACACTTTCTATTTAAAAGGGGAATGAGTTATACAAAATTTCTTCTAACAAAAATAAAAATTAAAGCAAAGTGCAAAATAGTGATTTATTTCAGCTTATCAAAAGTGGAACTGGCTGAAATTTGAATCATGTATGGGCAGGCCGAATGTACCCAAGTTGATTGATTGATCAACTTGGTTACAACCAGCCTACTAGATTTTACATGCGATTATTGCTAGCGGCTGTTATAGCCACTAGCAATAATAACTGTATTCTCCTGGCAGGGACGATAGCTCAGCGGGAGAGGTTCCCCTGTATACACTGACTGTGTTGTTGAGGAAATCAAGCTAATTTCTTGGGTCCCCATTTTGCCATTGGCAGTTCTAGATACCTGCAAGATAGGTTGCTTGTTATACTAATCACCCTTGGAGTTTCAGATCCAATGATGCAAATATTATCCTTATTTTCTTCTTTTCTTGGTTACAACCATGCTATTTCCTAGGTAATGCCAACCATTGCAATGATGGGCTAATAGAGAGTCTAGGTGGAAGGAAGCCAGATCAAGCTCTCCACCAAGGAAGCTGGGTTGACATTGTCATATTGGAGCACCCTGGGTCATTATAGTAAGACAAGTAACCTTACATGCAGCAGGGCCATTTACTTTTGATCCAGTTTTTGAACCTACTTAACCACATAAGTATTTTTAATTATCTATAATAATGTTGAATGGATGCTTTTCCACATGGAAATTGCTTTTGTTTCCTCTATACCAGGGGTCTCCGGACTTTCTAAACAAAGGGCCAATTTTCTGTCCTTTCGGCTGGGTTCCCACTATCTTTGCATGCGGCTCACAGCAGGAGTCCGGTGCGTACCCATTCACCGTTTTCAGGTCCGATTTCAGCCCGATTTGGCAAAAAATTCAGACCTGAAACGGACCAAAAGACGCACAGGGCTCCTGTGCAAATTCACACCGGTGCTGCAGCGGAGATATGTGAACCAGCTCCATAGATAGCCGGTCAAAATCTCCTGCTACTGCGAATTTCACAATAGTGTGAACCCAGCTTTAGACTTTAGGAGGGCCGGACTGTAGCCAGTGGGAGTAGGAAAGGTCCCAACATCAGTGGTAAAAAAAAAATGTCCCATTGTTTGTTTCTGTGAAAGAAATTGCTCGCCAATATTAGCTGAAGTGGTAGAAATTATGCCCTGTCGTTGATGTCCTTGGGCCCCATCATTGGTGTCAGTGATAGGTATTGGGCCCCATTGTTGGTGTCATTGGGGCCCCATTGTTGGTGTCATTGGAAGGAATTGTGCCACATCGTTTGTGTCATTGGGAGGAAATGTACCCTCTTCATTGGTATCAGTGGATGAAATGGTGCCCTAAGGGTCGGATAAAAACAAGCAAAGGGCTGTGGTTTGGAGACCCCTGCTCTATACTCTCCTTGAAGCTACACTATTGGTCTGTTGTCAGAGTCTATCGGATATACCCTACATACAGTATTTAATATCAAAATAAAATTATGCCATTTAAAATGACATGTCTGATATTGTTTGTCTCCGCCAGGTGCTTATCTGTGTCCTCATTTGCATAATTTTGTGCTAAGTAAAAAAATAAAATAAAAAAAAGTCATCTTTGCTGGGATAACAAATTATTACAGCTTGAAGTTCAGGTTGGTTGATGAGCTCTCTGTTCTGATGATACTTCTCCTAAATTAAAGATCTGTTTGCAGGATAATTTCACAGGAATTAACAGGACCCGTGTCAGTATTACCAAAAAAGTAAACCTGTCTTGCCATAACAAAAAAAAAAAATGCTCAGAGCCAAGGCAGCATCGATAACATAATCTCAGACTACCGGCCATTGCTGCAGAGAGGTTATTGTTTTCAATCAGCATTTAAAATTAATGGCACAGCATGGCACCAGCACAAATGATGTGAACAAAAATCGCAGAAATCTGAGCAATGGGTGGCCCTGTCGGCACCCTACAGCCTGACGTCCTTCGATCTAAAAATGGAAGGAGCTGAGTGGATTTATTTCAGCTGAACACTGACTGCAGGCAATCAGCTTGCTTTGTTTGGCAGTGCCCACTGTATTCTGATACTAGCCATCAGCTCCGGCTGTCAGAATACAATGGCTTCAGCAGGAGATTCATCCATCTGGGTTGTCTAGTGTGGATGGAGGAATCAGTTAGGAAATGTATGGCAAGATTACCAGACAGATAAAGTTTTTTTTTTTTTTAATGCTTTAACATGCATTGATCAGGTTGTGTACGTCAAGTTGATGTTTTTTGGGTGCATACAGTTCTCCTTTTAATGGGGTTTATATTCTTCAGGATCCATGCACACTGGACTTAAAAAAACTGCCAAAAAACTCTGCTCAAAAACGCAAACCAGCTCTTCTAGAAAAAATTAACCCCCCCCCTCCCTGCAGGCAGAAAATTGTGCGAATTGCAGCGTTTTTTGCTGCGTTTTTTACCGCGATTTGCCGCGATTTTGTGCAGAGCAAAAGGTCACCAATGTAAAAAGAAGAAAAACGCCCAAATCTGCCCGATTCGAGCGACAAAAAAGGGTCTGGAACTTGTCTGAGCTTCAGGCGTAGGGCTTCAGGCGTTTTGGAGTGGAGATGCGAACCATCTCCATAGAGAATAATGTATTTTTTCCCCTCTAGCGTTTTGTAGCTTCAGGCGACAAAACGCTCAGGTGTGAATGGACACAAATGCACACTTACCTGTCCCAGGGTCCAGCGATGCCGAAGCCAAGCAAGCGCTCGGTTCTTGGCTGCTGCCGCCGCCATTCCCATTGAGGGAATCAGGAAGTGAAGCGTTGCGGCTTCACTTCCCGGTTCCCTACTGCGCATGTGCAAGTCGCGCTGCGCGTCGTAAGTGGTCCCCACATACACATTGAGCGCGCCGCTGCTAACGGCGTTATGCCGCGAGTGGCGGCTCCCGTGCGCATATGCGGGAGCGCCGGTTACTCTAGACCCGGAAGTCAATCTGGGTCTCATGGCAGCGGTGGAGAAGAAGAAGGAGGACCGCTTCGGGGGCTTCGTTCTCAGGTAAGTTATTCATAATGAGCTAGTATGCTATGCATATTTTTGTTTTAATACTGCGTGAAGTTTTAATACTGTAAGTCGCTGACCTAGAACAAGGATATTTGTCTCACACCCATTCTAGCACACTATGAGAAACTTACTTTAAAACAAAACTTTTCCGCGCCCCTGAGACAGCTGGTATCTTCTCCTGTCTTCCTTTCGGGTTTCCGGCCTTCGGCTACATGAGTGGCTGGGGGCGCGATGACGTCACTGCTGCTCATGCGCGGGAGCCGCAGTTTCCGACAATTTAAGCCGGACCTGCAGAGCACTCTAAACATCTCCTAAACTGTTAAACAAGTTTAGGAGATATTCACAGTACTTACAGGTAAGACTTTTATTATAGGCTTACCTAGATACAAGTAGTGGTACAGAGTTTACTACCACTTTAAAACTTCACTCTGCCTCTATTCCTGAGTAGGTTGAGAGTGATGTCTCCTCTGCTCCTAAAGCCTCCTGAGATATGCCTGCCACATATCTCAGAAGGCATCAGCCTCCATACTGTGGCTGGAGGAGGTGATAGAGTTGGCACCTCATCCCTTTAAACCCGAACACCTTTAAAATAGACAGGGTCTGAGGCTAATTAAATGCAGAAAAAGGCACCAAGTGAGTTTAATTACTACCTTAATCAGCCACAGAATCTGTGTTTACCGTATATACTCGAGTATAAACCGACCTGAATATAAGCCGAGGCACCTAATTTTACCACAAAAAACTGGGAAAATTTACTGACTCGAGTATAAGCCTAGGGTGAGAAATGTGCAGCTACTGTAAGTGGAAAAAGAGGGTCAACAATGCCCATTTGCATGCCCCACTGTGCCCATTTGCAGCCATAGGTCCCCCAAACTTTAAACCGATATTTAAGGGTTCCTAGATGCCCCCTAGCTGCAGCCAAAATTTGGGGTCTCTGGACCCAAAGGGTCCCGAAATGACATTGCTGCAGATGGACACAGTTGACCGACTTTGGGGCCCTGTATCTTGGGGCCACTTGGTGCTAGTAACCCTAGTTCCACTAGGTTGGCACACCAAATATCGGGTTCCTAGCACCAAGTGACCCCGAGATACGGGGCCCCAAAGTCGGGTTGGAAAATGTCATTCTCTGCTGCAGAAAAGTGCTTGACTCGAGTATAAGCCGAGGGGGGCATTTTCAGCACAAAAAAAATGTGCTGGAAAACTTGGCTTATACTTGAGTATATATGGTAATTAATATGTGTTCGGGTTTAAAGGTGGCAACCATAGATGGTACATGCCTGATCCAGAGAGAGACAGCTAGAGCCCAATGACGTCAAAGAAAGATAGCCGCGTGGGACCCGGTGTGAGGCAACTGATCGGTGGATCGCAGCAGGACAATGCTAGATTTGCTGGGTAAAGGGTGTTTTTTTCTTTTTTTTTCTTTAAAAATATCTCATGGTAGAGCTGCTTTCACATAGTTTGATATTTGCACCGTTTGTAAAGAAGACTGAACTTCACACGAACGTGGTTTCTTTTTGGTTAATAAGAATGTATATAATAACAAGGGATGCAGGGGTGCTTTAGAGCAGTGGTTCTCAACCTCAGTCCTCAAGTACCCCCAACAGGCCACGTTTGCAGGTTTTCCTTCATCTTGCACAGGTGCTTTAAATCAGAGTCAATGGCTTGGTATTTTGGACAGCTATTTTATCTATGAGAAATTCCCAAAACATGGCCTATTGGGGGTACTTTAGGACATGAGGTTGAGAACCACTGTTCTAGAGGCCTTTTTTGTTGACCGCTGGGAGATCTTTTCTTGCTGGGGGAGTGGGTCTATTGTTGCTGTTGGGGGTCTATTGTTTTTTTGGGGGGGGGGTCAATTGTTGCTAAGAGGGATCTACTGTTGATGGAGAGGTCTATTGCTGCTAATGCTGGCTACTGGGCTATCTATTGTTGTTGGGGTGGATCTATTGTTGCTAGGGAAATATTTTGTTTTTGGTAGGTATGTAGTTGCTGAGGGAAATCTATTGTTGCTGGGGGGGGGGGGGGGGGGGGTTTTTTTTTTTTTTTTATCATTAACAAATTACTTAGCACCACAGCATGATACTTGGCTCTGTATTCTCTAATGCGGCGTACACACGGTCGGAATTTCCGATGGAAACAGTCCGATGGAAGCTTTTCATCGGATTTTCCGACCGTGTGTATGCCCAACGGTTTTTTTCTGTCGGAATTTCCGACGGACTTTGTAATTGAGAACCTGTTCTCAATTTTTCCGAAGGAAAACCTTTCTATCGGATTTTCCGATCGTGTGTATGCAATTCCGACACGCAAAATTCCGACGCATGCTCGGAAACAATTCGACGCATGCTCGGAAGCATTAAACTTCCCTTTTTATAGTGCTATCGAACGTGTTTTATGCCGCTGTGTTATTGACCGTCAGAATTTGGTGTGATCGTGTGTAGGCAACACAGCTTGAGCGGAATTCCGTCGGAATTCCGTCGGAAAAACCGTCAGAGTTTTTTCCGACGAGAATTCCGATCGTGTGTACGTGACATAAAAGACGAGGTACTGGGAAGATGCTTGGAGTGGAACCAATGAACAGTGCTCGGAAGTGGATAGGAGGCAGAGACAAGGGATGACTTAAAATGGGGAAGTACCTGTTTTTTGAGGACAAACCAGTGAACAAGGTAAAATGAGAAAGAAAAAAGTGAAGTGTTGTATTGTTTCTGGGGGGTCAGTAGTTGCTGAGAAGCATCTACTGTTGAGGGAGAGGTCTATTGTTGCTGGCTGCTGGAGGGACTATTGATTCTGGCTGCTGGGAGATCTATTGTTGCTGGAGGGGTCTATTGTTGTTGTGGATCTATTGTTGCTGGGGCAATATTTTGTTTTTGGGGGACTGTAGTTGCTGGGGGGATATATTTTTTTTTTGCCTAGGTTTTATATATTGGCTGGCTTACAGATTTGCTTTTCCTTACTAGCGGTACTTCTTTTTTTTTTTTTTCCTTTGGAAAAATGTATTCTGCTTTTTAAACAGATAACTGATATTAAGTGCCCAAATCCTCAACCAATTCACTTTTTATTGTTCGGTATTCCCCGCCTCGTATGCCGTATACTAACCCATCTGAATCCAGAGGAGGCTGTAATGTATTGACATAGCAGTACTCTATCCTGACAACAAGCGTGGGGATAATGAGGTTTTTCAGCGTGGACGCCGTCTGCTTCCAATTTCTGCTCTTCTATCTACCTGTCACTCATCCTGACCGTGTCTCCCTGTCACTCATTGTGACTCTGAATGTCTGTCTTGTCAGGCGAAGTTCACTCTTCACACACCGCACACCACACCGCCTGAACCCATGGCTTGCTGCTCTCATCTCTTGCAAAATATAATAATTCTATTCTTTTCAGATATCTTTCTTCTTGAGAGTTAGGACAACTAAAATGAGAAATGTAGTATTAGATGGTTCTGTGTGTGAAGGCTGTTCATGCTCTGTGTAGTAATCTGCACATTATTGTAATGTATGGTAACGCACTGTACACGCATCGATACACCACCTATATTGAATCATGGAACTAGGGTTGCCACCTGTCCAGGATTCACCCGGACAGTTCGGGTTTGGAATTATGTGTCTGGGTTTCAGACTGTCAGAAACCCGGACACATTATTCAGACTGGACTATGGCTTCCCAGCAGGGTTGCTGGCTGCAGTTGTCTCAGCTGAGAATGTCTGTTACACTCTTTCACACTGCCCAAAGCCAACACTTACAAACCATCCCCCCCAAACACATACAGACGGGAGAGGAGAGAGGGCTCGATCTGCACCTCTCCCCCCCCCCCCCACCCCTCTTTGTCTGCCCACACTCCAATCTCTGGCACTATGCCTCAGAAAAGGATAGTGGGGGCTGGCAATTTGAAGTCCAGCATCCTCAGATCCATCTGGATGAGAAGTGCTGACTGCCAAGGGGTGAGTGAGCTCACCATCCATCCCTGTCTGTGATTGAAGTCTCCCCCTTCTCTCTCCTGCTTCTGAGTAAGTACACTAAGGCAAATCAGGGTTCCCAGAGCACCCTTTACTTCAGAGTTCCCCTTTACACCAGTGGGCACAGTGTTCCCTCTTACATCAGAGTCCTCTCCATACATCAGAGTACTCAGTGTTCCCCCTTAAATCAGGGTTCCCAGAGCATCCCTTATGTTAGAGGCCCCAGAGTTCTCTTACATCAGAGTCTGAAGAGTCCCCCCTTACTTACAATGAAAGGGAACTCTGCAAGTTCAGATGTAAAAGGGAACTCTGTGGACTCTGATGTAAAGGGGGACTCTTGTTATTAACTTCATATGATTAGAAATTGTATGTAGTAGCAAAATATATGTATAGCTTATACTATAAAAAAAAAATTGCTGTGCGCCACAAAAGTGTTCGGTTTTGACTTGAAGAAAAGGTGGCAACCCTACATGGAACCTCCTCTACTCCTATACTGCATCACACTACAATGCAAGGTGTACGTAGCAGTGCACTGCAAAAAAAACAAAAACGGTTGGCTCCGCTGCGCAAAATCACGTTATATTACGTGATCTCGCAGGGCTTGGATAGCAGGCGCGTGCGTGTCCCCGCCGTAAGCTCCGTGAGTCCGACCGCGGGTCCCCGCGATCGTCTCACGGAAAGGAAGAGCGGGGAGATGCTAATGTAAACAAGCATCTCCCCGTTCTGCCTAGTGACACTGTCACTGATCACCGCTCCCTGTAATCGGGAGCGGTGATCAGTGATGTGTCACACACGTAGCCCATCCCCCCCACAGTTAGAACACATCCCTAGGACACACTTAACTCCTGCAGCGCCCCCTCCTGGTTAACCCCTTCACTGCCAATCACATTTACACAGTAATCAATGAATTTTTAATCGCTGTATAAATGTGAATGGTCCCAAAAATTTGTCAAGATTGTCCGATGTGTCCGCCATTATGTCGCAGTCACAATAAAAATCGTTGATCGCCGCCATTACTAGTAAAAAAATTAATTATTAATAAAAATGCCATAAAACTATCCCCTATTTTGTAGACGCTATAACTTTTGCGCAAACCAATCGATAAACGCTTACTGCGATTTTTTTTTTTTTTTTTTTAATCAAAACTATGTAGAAGAATACGTATCGGCCTAAACTGAGGAAAAAAAAAACTTTTTTTTTTTTATATATTTTTTTGGGGATATTTATTATAGCAGAAAGTAAAAAATAATGCATTTTTTTCAAAATTGCCGCTCTTTTTTTGTTTATAGCGCAAAAAATAAAAACCGCAGAGGTGATCAAATACCACCAAAAAGAAAGCTCTATTTGTGGGGAAAAAAAAAAGATGTCAATTTTGTTTGGGAGCAATGTCGCACGACCGCGCAATAGTCAGTTAAAGCAACGCAGTGCCAAATCGCAAAAAGTGCTCTGGTCAGGAAGGGGGTAAAATATTCCGGGCTGAAGTGGTTAAGGTGTAACTAAAGGCAATGCTTTTTAAAAAAAAAAATTGTTAGAGTAAGGGAGAGTTATAACCCTTGGCAGTTTTTTTTTTGCCATCTGCGTCTCGTGTTTTGAAGGGGAGATTAATCTTCACTTCCTGTCCCATAGTCGCAAAAGAAAGTGAAAGGAAATCTCTTTAATGTGAGGGAATTCCAGGGTGGTGTTCTATCAGATTACTGCTACCCATCAGATTGTATAACGGAAGTGACGTTCCCACCAAAAAATACTTGCTATGCGTTCCACACACTTCTCCAGCCCCAGAGCCCATTGGATTGTTCAACAATGGCGGCAGCGGACATCTTACTACACCCCAGCTACGTCTTGAATTTCAGAGTAATTTTAGCAATAAAGTGAGCGTATATAAATAAATATAGTATATTGACATCTGTAAAGCTGTTTGGATGTTTAATTTGGAAAGCCAAAAAATTAGGTGCTGAGCAGTGCGGGGTGTACCAATATGGCCTCCGCCATCTTCCTACTGCTGGTGTCCAGTTTGTTACAAAATGTAACATCCAAACAGCATCACAGATGTCAATATACTATATTTTATTTATATACGCTCACTTTATTTCTAAAATTACTCTGAAATTCAAGACGTAGCTGGGTTAGCAGCATTAGCAGGATAGCAGGATTTGCATTGGACTTGCTGGGATCAGTAGTCCACCAAGTGTCAGCACATTTATTCTTATCATCTAAAATGGTTGCTACCACAAAGGGGACTGCTTATCCCTGCCTGCAAATGGGCTATCAGGAAAACGTTAGGACTTATGCTGCGTACACACCATCGGAAATGCCGCCAGCAAAACTCTGATGAGAGCTTTTTGTCGGAAAATGCAACCGTGTCTATGCTCCATCGGTCTTTTGCTGGCGAAATTCCAGCCAGCAAAAGATTGAGAGCAGGTTCTCTATTTTTCGGTTGGGAAAAGTTCCTATCCGAAAATGCGATCGCCTGTATGCAATTTGGACACGCAAAAAAATCACGCATGCTCGGAAACAATTCGACGCATGCTCGGAAGCATTGAACTTCATTTTCTCGGCTCGTCGTAGTGTTGTACGTCACCGCGTTCTTGACGGTCGAAAGTTCAGAGAACTTTTGTGTGACCGTGTGTATGCAAGCCAAGCTTGAGTGGAATTCCGTCGGAAAAACCATCCAAGATTTTTCGGACGAAAATTCAGCTCGTGTGTACGCGGCATCATTCAGAGTGAGGCCTAGCCATGTGCTAATGGTGACAGGAATCTAGATTCGGACAGTGAAGTGAAGCAAATGATCCCAAGTAGTGTGCAGAGGAAGAGAGTCAGATTTGGATGCAAACTACATTAATTTCCATTGCTAAAGATTCATTATCTGGGCATCCCATATCCCTTTTCCCCATCCAAGTTTAATCCCCTAATAAAAACAACAAAAACAAGCAAGAGAGGGATCATTGTCTGGGAAAGTGTGCCAAAATGGATGTCTGACCAGCAGGGTGAAATGTGTGGATGTTGAAACACGCAGCGACCCCCACGGGGGGCACCGCTACAATAATGACATGAAACTAGACATGTGCAATTCGTTTAGTTTTTTTTCGTTAAAATTCGTTATATTCGTTCATTCGTTATCGAAGAAAATCCGAAAAACGAAAACAGGGACAACGAAAATCCAAATGAACGAAAAAATTTGTACATTCGTAATTTTTTTTTTTTTTGTTGAATTGGTAATTTTCCATGTCTCTTACAATGGCGCTGCTTAACGTGCTTCGAATGGATTGAACGAAAAAATTCGTACATTCGTAACTTGTTTTTTTTTTTTTTTTTTTTTTTTTCGATTCGTAATTTTCCGTGTCTCTTACAATGGCGCTGCTTAACGTGCTTCGAATGGATTGAACGAAAAAATTAGTACATTGGTAACTTTTTTTTTTTTCGATTCGTAATTTTCCGTGTCTCTTAAAATGTAATAATAGCATACACATTACATAAAATTATGAATTATGCTCCGATTACGAATCTACGAAAACAATGTTACGAAAGTACGAATAAATCAATCTAACGAAAGTACGAATGTAACTAAATCTACGAAAATACGAATGCGTACGAATTTCGAATAAACGGAAAAACGAATCAACGAAAAAATAACTCTTAGGAAAATACGAATCGTTACGAATACGAACACCGACGACTTACGAATTTACAAATCGTTACGAATACGAACACCGACGACTTACGAAATTACGAATCGTTACGAATTAACGGAAACAAAAATAAATGAATTTTTCTATTGTGCACATGTCTATATGAAACACATTAAATGTCCTGGTGACCAGAGACCATGTGACCCTTCCCTAGGCATTACATGAAGGAGTTCGGAACAAGCGCTTTTTATTCTTGGCAAGAAAGATGTTATATCGAAAATAATATTGTGATTTGGTAATGGCGACATCTGGCCAATTCACGTGAAGTGTGAATTTGACATTTTCTGTTGTCTGGTGTCATTTTATATCTCTTGTGTTTTGAAAACCTTTTCAGAAAGGCATCAAGCCCCAGGACTTGCAGATGTGTGTAAGAACCATCTAATATGCACTTAAAATTCCATCTTTATTTCTCGTACAAAGAAAACCAGCTTTCTTGTAAAGTGAATTTGTGTACGATTCTGCCCAATTGCCGAAATAACACCCCTATTCTTCCTCTGCCATTTTAGAAATGTTCGCAATCCATCAGCGGGTAGCTTATCATTACACAAAGTCCCATTAGACATGGCCCCAGATTCTGGAAAAATGTGCAGGTTTTATGGAAAAATAAAAAGGGCATCTGTCACATGTGAAGCAATTTCTCCCTATGTTTTACAACATACCGGAAAAATGCAAAAATCTCATACTTCTTAAAGAGGTAGTATAGTGAATGTTCAGACACAGTGAAATAATGCAGAAATAAGTTTTACTAAAGGGATGGTATAGTATATCTTCAGAACACCTATAAGTTATTGTTCCAGTTTAGAGATGGATTAAAGGGGTTGTAAAGGTTTATTTTTTATTTTCTAAATAGGTTCCTTTAAGCTAGTTCATTGTTGGTTCACTTACCTTTTCCTTCGATATCCCTTCTAAATGTTTTTTTTCTTTGTCTGAATTCCTCACTTCCTGTTTCTCCTCAGTAAACTTCACACCATCATCCGAGCGGTGTTTAGTCAGCCAGAACAGCTTACTGAACAGCTTACTGAGGAGGAACAGGAAGTGAGAAATTCAGACAAAGAAAACAAAGAAAGAAAACATTTAGAAAGGGAAATCGAAGGAAAAGGTAAGTGAACCAACAATGCACTAGCTTAAAGGAACCTATTTAGAAAATAAAAAACAAACCTTTACACCCCTTTAAGCCCCCGTACACACGGTCGGACAAATTCCGACCACAAAATCCGACTGACACTGGTGTTGCATACACACGGTCGGACAAAGTTGTCAGAAAATCCGATCATTCTGAACGTGGTGACGTTCGTTGCGTATGACGGAACTACGTAGAGGCTAGTAGCCAATAGCTTTGGTCTCGTAATTTATCTGAGCATGCGTGGCACTTTGTCCGTCGGAATTCTCTACACACGATCGGAAAAAGTCTGATCGGATTTTGTTGTCGGAAGATTTGAGAGCAGGATCTCAAATTTTTTCCGTCGGAATTCCGACGGAAAAAGTTCGATGGAGCCCACACACGGCCGGATTTTCCGACAACATGGTCTGATCGGACATTTTCCGTCGGAATTTCCGACCGTGTGTACGGGGCATTAGACAAAAATGGACCATAGGCCGGGTATCAACTTTTGCCAACCATCACTTTAGTTGACATTAAACAGAGCTTCACGCCCACCCTGCTCACTACCCCTAGTCCCCTCTTACCTTTTTGGTGGATAATCGCATGCCCAGTGATCCATCTGTGCTCAGTAGGGATCCTCCTCCCCAGTGATGTGCATCGGGTCCCATGATCCATCTTCATCTATGATGTCATCAAGAGGCTGGCTGTCTCTGCCAGGTTCCAGCAGTGTCCCCCTCCCCCGATGACATGCATGCACAATAACTTACCCCCACGGTCTCCTGGGAGGCATGATGTGGGTATCCCATTAGGTTGCATGCATGTGACATGTCATTTTTGCCTAGGCAAGACGCTTGGAAGTGTGGGGAAAATCCAGAGAGAAAGGTAATTAAAAAAAAATGTAAAAAGCAATGTGTAATTTTGAGAGAGGAGGGGGCTAGGGATGAGGTGGAAGAAAGTGGCTGGGGAGGTTGAAGAATTGTAATAGGCACAGGAAAGCAGCCCTATATTCATTCTGTTCTGGTATGACCCAACCCATCAAACAATTACCTACAAGTGTATTTTCTCTCGTGTATTGACAGGTGGGCACACAGCTTTGACCAATTTCTCTATCCACTTGGTTTACTGCAGGAGAAACATAAGTTGTAGCTGGGCCCTCTTGACATGCATCTGGTCCCTGGCTCCTGCTTAGGTTGCTTTGTGAATGTTCCGGCTTTGTTCCAGTCTTTTTAGCTTTAAGCTGTTTTTGATGCTTGGCAAGAAAGTTTTTGTGGGACCAATATAAATGTCAGAAGAATATCATCCCAACTAGGACAAACGTAGATTCATGCAAAAAAAGTGGGACTTTAGATACACTATATTACCAAAAGTATTGGGACACCTGCCTTTACATTTACATGCATGTGAAATTTAATGGCATCCCAGTCTTAGTCTGTAGGGTTCAATATTGAGTTGTCCCACCCTTTGCAGCTATAACAGCTTCAACTCTTCTGGGAAGGCTGTCCACAAGGTTTAGGAGTGTGTCTATGGGAATGTTTGACCATTCTTCCAGAAGCACATTTGTGAGGTCAGGCACTGATTTGGACGAGAAGGCCTGGCTCGCAGTATCCGCTCTAATCCATCCCAAAGGTTTTCTATTGGGTTGAGGCCAGTCAAGTTCCTCCACTCCAAAATCACTTATCCATATCTTTATGGACCTTGCTTTGTGCACTGGTCCAAATCATTTGGTGGAGCGGTGGTTATGGTATGGGGTCGTTTTTCAGGAGTTGGGCTTGGCCCCTTAGTTCCAGTGAAAGAAACTCTTAAGGCGTCAGCATACCAAGACATTTGGACAATTTCATGCTCTCAACTTTGTGGGAACAGTTTGGGGATGGCCCCATTCTGTTCCAACATGACTGCGCACCAGTGTACAAAAAAGGTCCATAAAGACATGGACGAGTTTGTGGTGAAGGAACTTGACTGGTCTGCACAGAGTCCTGACCTCAACCTGATAGAACACCTTTGGGATGTAGACTGGGAGCCAGGCCTTCTCATCCACAGTACCTAACCACACAAATGCACTTCTGGAAGAATGGTCAAACATTCCCATAGACACACTCCTAAACCTTGTGGACAGCCTTCCCAGAACAGTTGAAGCTGTTATAGCTGCAAAGGGGGGCCAACTTAATATTGAACCCTAAGGACTAAGACTGGGATGCCATTAACGTTCATGTATAGTTAAAAAAACACAGAAAGAGGGCTATAGTGACAGTAGTACCTTAACTGTAACATAGCCTTCTGCTTCTTTACATATGATGCCTATTGTAGACATGGGAACTGCCAAAAAATTCGTTTCGTTTCGTCCCGTTTCGTATATAAAAAAATTCGTAATTCGTAATTCGTGTACGAAATTCCGTTCGAATTCGTACGAAATACGAAATTCGGACGAATCGTAATTTTTTTTACGAATCGTTAGTAAAGTTACGAATCGTTACGAATCGTTACGAATCGTTACGAATCGTTAACGCGGCTAATGAATTGTTGGTTCTCATAACACAGAGAACAATTCGAATCCAACTACAAATATCGAATTTCAATTTCAAGTTACGAATCGTTACGAATCGTTATGAATAGTTACGAATCGTTACGAATCGTTATGAATAGTTACGAATCGTTAGTAAATCCAACTACCAATATCAAATTTCAACTAATTTGAACGAAATTATTATAGCAGATATAACGAATGAATTCGAATGACAAAGTGTCATTTTTGCAGAAAAAAAAAAAGCGTAGGGGTCCCCCCAAATTCAATAACCAGGCCCTTCAGGTCTGGTATGGATATTAAGGGGGACCCCAGCCAAAAAAAAATAAAAAAAATGGCGTGGGGTCCCCCC
The DNA here is from genome assembly GCA_028564925.1 of Lithobates sylvaticus. Taxonomy (NCBI): domain Eukaryota; kingdom Metazoa; phylum Chordata; class Amphibia; order Anura; family Ranidae; genus Lithobates; species Lithobates sylvaticus. The sequence goes on from CM053027.1 coordinate 111,381,789, forward strand.
CAAATATCCATACCAGACCCTTCAGGTCTGGGATGGATTTTAAGGGGAACCCCGGCCAAAAAAAAAAAAAAAAATGGCGTGGGGTCCCCCTCAAAATCCATACCAGACCCTTTATCCGAGCACGCAACCTGGCAGGCCGCAGGAAAGGAGGGGGGGACGAGAGCGGCCCCCCCTCCCGCCTGAACCGTACCAGGCCACATGCCCTCAACATTGGGAGGGTGCTTTGGGGTCCCCCCCAAAGCACCTTGTCCCCATGTTGATGAGGACAAGGGCCTCATCCCCACAACCCTGGCCGGTGGTTGTGGGGGTCTGCGGGCGGGGGGCTTATCGGAATCTGGAAGCCCCCTTTAACAAGGGGACCCCCAGATCCCGGCCCCCCCCCCCTGTGTGAAATGGTAAGGGGGTACAAAAGTACCCCTACCATTTCACCAAAAAAGTGGCAAAAATGGTAAAAATGACAGGAGACAGTCTTTGACAATTCCTTTATTAAAATCTTCTTTCTTCTTTCTTCTGGTCTTCCTTTCTTCATCTTCTCCTTCCGTCATCTTCTCCTTCCGGCATCTTCTTCCATCTTCTTCTTCCTTCGATTCGCTTCTTCTTCCTCCGGTCTTCTCGTCCTTCTCGTCCGGCATCGTCCTTCTCGTCCGGCATCGTCGTCTCTTCTCGCAGGCCGCTCCTCGCAATGGGAGGCTCCCGCTCTGTGAGGCTTCGCTCCGGGTGACAGGTCTTTTATAACGAAGGCACCTGGTGACCCCGCCCCCTCTGACGCACGGGGACGTCATGTGGAATTCCCTATGGCTTTCCCCATGACGTCAGAGGGGGGGCGGGGTCACCGGGTGCCTTCGTTATACAAGACCTGTCACCCGGAGCGAAGCCTCACAGAGCGGGAGCCTCCCATTGCGAGGAGCGGCCTGCGAGAACAGACGACGATGCCGGACGAGAAGGACGACGCCGGACGAGAAGGACGAGAAGACCGGAGGAAGAAGAAGCGAATCGAAGGAAGAAGAAGATGAAAGAAGATGGAAGAAGATGCCGGAAGGAGAAGATGAAGAAAAGAAGACCAGAAGAAAGAAGATTTTAATAAAGGAATTGTCAAAGACCGTCTCCTGTCATTTTTACAATTTTTGACACTTTTTTGGTGAAATGGTAGGGGTACTTTTGTACCCCCTTACCATTTCACACAGGGGGGGGGCCGGGATCTGGGGGTCCCCTTGTTAAAGGGGGCTTCCAGATTCCGATAAGCCCCCCGCCCGCAGACCCCCACAACCACTGGCCAGGGTTGTGGGGAAGAGGCCCTTGTCCTCATCAACATGGGGACAAGGTGCTTTGGGGGGGACCCCAAAGCACCCTCCCAATGTTGAGGGTATGTGGCCTGGTACGGTTCAGGCGGGAGGGGGGGCCGCTCTCGTCCCCCCCTCCTTTCCTGCGGCCTGCCAGGTTGCGTGCTCGGATAAGGGTCTGGTATGGATTTTATGGGGGACCCCACGCCATTTTTTTTGGCTAGGGTTCCCCTTAAAATCCATCCCAGACCTCAAGGGTCTGGTATGGATTTTGAGGGGGACCCTACGCCATTTTTTTTTTTTTTTTGGCTGGGGGTCCCCCTTAATATCCATCCCAGACCTGAAGGGCCTGGTTATTGAATTTGGGGGGACCCCTACGCATTTTTTTATCAATGACTTCAATGAATGACAGTTCTCTGTATTACGGATCCAACAATTCATTTGCCGGCAAATAGCTGCGAGTGATTTTAAATAGTTTTTTTTTCCTGCAAAAATGACACTGTGCAGGAACAGTTCTCTATATTAGATATACTGAATCTCGAAGCATTCGAAGCATTCGTTATATCCGCTATTATAATTTCTTTCATATTAGTTGAAATTACATATTTGTTAGTAGTTGTATTCGAATTGTTCTCTGTATTACGGGAATCGGCAATTAGCCGCGAGTGATTTTAAATGTCTTTTTTTCCTGCAAAAATGACACATTGTACAGAGAGAGTTCTAAGCACGGGAAACATGACCCCCTTCATAGGCATACTATAGAGTATATAGTATATAGAAGGGCGCAGGTTTCCTGTGTTTAGAACTCTCTCTGTACAATGTGTCATTTTTGCAGGAAAAAAAGACATTTAAAATCACTCGCGGCTAATTGCCGATTCCCGTAATACAGAGAACAATTCGAATGTTGTATTGTAACTAACAAATATGTAATTTCAACTAATATGAAAGAAATTATAATAGCGGATATAACGAATGCTTCGAATGCTTCGAGATTCAGTATATCTAATATAGAGAACTGTCTCTGTACAATGTGTCATTTTTGCAGGAAAAAAAAAGCTATTTAAAATCACTCGCAGCTATTTGCCGGCAAATGAATTGTCGGATCCGTAATACAGAGAACTGTCATTCATTGAAGTCATTGATAAAAAAATGTGTAGGGGTCCCCCCAAATTCAATAACCAGGCCCTTCAGGTCTGGGATGGATATTAAGGGGGACCCCAGCCAAAAAAAAAAAAAAAATGGCGTAGGGTCCCCCTCAAAATCCATACCAGACCCTTGAGGTCTGGGATGGATTTTAAGGGGAACCCTAGCCCAAAAAAATGGCGTGGGGTCCCCCATAAAATCCATACCAGACCCTTATCCGAGCACGCAACCTGGCAGGCCGCAGGAAAGGAGGGGGGGACGAGAGCGGCCCCCCCTCCCGCCTGAACCGTACCAGGCCACATGCCCTCAACATTGGGAGGGTGCTTTGGGGTCCCCCCCAAAGCACCTTGTCCCCATGTTGATGAGGACAAGGGCCTCTTCCCCACAACCCTGGCCGGTGGTTGTGGGGGTCTGCGGGCGGGGGGCTTATCGGAATCTGGAAGCCCCCTTTAACAAGGGGACCCCCAGATCCCGGCCCCCCCCCTGTGTGAAATGGTAAGGGGGTACAAAAGTACCCCTACCATTTCACCAAAAAAGCGTCAAAAATTGTAAAAATGACAGGAGACGGTCTTTGACAATTCCTTTATTAAAATCTTCTTTCTTCTTTCTTCTGGTCTTCTTTTCTTCATCTTCTCCTTCCGGCATCTTCTTCCATCTTCTTTCATCTTCTTCTTCTTCTTCGATTCGCTTCTTCTTCCTCCGGTCTTCTCGTCCTTCTCGTCCGGCGTCGTCCTTCTCGTCCGGCATCGTCGTCTGTTCTCGCAGGCCGCTCCTCGCAATGGGAGGCTCCCGCTCTGTGAGGCTTCGCTCCGGGTGACAGGTCTTGTATAACGAAGGCACCCGGTGACCCCGCCCCCCCTCTGACGTCATGGGGAAAGCCATAGGGAATTCCACATGACGTCCCCATGCGTCAGAGGGGGCGGGGTCACCAGGTGCCTTCGTTATAAAAGACCTGTCACCCGGAGCGAAGCCTCACAGAGCGGGAGCCTCCCATTGCGAGGAGCGGCCTGCGAGAAGAGACGACGATGCCGGACGAGAAGGACGACGCCGGACGAGAAGGACGGCGCCGGACGAGAAGGACGAGAAGACCGGAGGAAGAAGAAGCGAATCGAAGGAAGAAGAAGATGGAAGAAGATGCCGGAAGGAGAAGATGAAGAAAGGAAGACCAGAAGAAAGAAGAAAGAAGATTTTAATAAAGGAATTGTCAAAGACTGTCTCCTGTCATTTTTACCATTTTTGCCACTTTTTTGGTGAAATGGTAGGGGTACTTTTGTACCCCCTTACCATTTCACACAGGGGGGGGGGGCGGGATCTGGGGGTCCCCTTGTTAAAGGGGGCTTCCAGATTCCGATAAGCCCCCCGCCCGCAGACCCCCACAACCACCGGCCAGGGTTGTGGGGATGAGGCCCTTGTCCTCATCAACATGGGGACAAGGTGCTTTGGGGGGGACCCCAAAGCACCCTCCCAATGTTGAGGGCATGTGGCCTGGTACGGTTCAGGCGGGAGGGGGGGCCGCTCTCGTCCCCCCCTCCTTTCCTGCGGCCTGCCAGGTTGCGTGCTCGGATAAAGGGTCTGGTATGGATTTTGAGGGGGACCCCACGCCATTTTTTTTTTTTTTTTTGGCCGGGGTTCCCCTTAAAATCCATCCCAGACCTGAAGGGTCTGGTATGGATATTTGGGGGGGACCCCACGCCATTTTTTTTTATTTTTTTTTGGCTGGGGTCCCCCTTAATATCCATACCAGACCTGAAGGGCCTGGTTATTGAATTTGGGGGGACCCCTACGCTTTTTTTTTTTCTGCAAAAATGACACTTTGTCATTCGAATTCATTCGTTATATCTGCTATAATAATTTCGTTCAAATTAGTTGAAATTCGATATTGGTAGTTGGATTTACTAACGATTCGTAACTATTCATAACGATTCGTAACGATTCGTAACTATTCATAACGATTCGTAACGATTCGTAACTTGAAATTGAAATTCGATATTTGTAGTTGGATTCGAATTGTTCTCTGTGTTATGAGAACCAACAATTCATTAGCCGCGTTAACGATTCGTAACGATTCGTAACGATTCGTAACGATTCGTAACTTTACTAACGAATTACGTACGGAATTCGTAAAAAAAAAAAATTCGTACTACAGATTCGTAAATTCGTACGAATTTCGAAAAATTCGTACGAATTACGAATTCGTACGAAACGAATCGCACATGTCTAGCCTATTGTACTAACCTGAACCTTGTTCGCCTGTATGTCTAATATATATATACTTTTGTTTTACATACTGTTAATACTGCATTTACTTCTGTTTAATTGTTATGTCATCTTTAAATATTCAATAAAGAATATAAAAAAAAGAGTGCCCCTAAAAAAACCAAAAACAAATACAAAGCTTAACCTTCAGTATCTAGATCAGTCTACGCGTTTCATGGTATTATCGGCTTCTTTTGGACTATGCAAATTGGTAGCAAATAAAGATTTATCTTACACATAACACATCGAAGATCCAAAACACCCATCCGATGGTTGGCTAAATGGTTGGCCTTCCACCTCCCCCTGGTCTGTAAGAGGGTGGGGTGGCACACAAAGCCAGGGAAGGGGTATTCATACATTTCCCCTGATTTTCAAAATTAAAGACTCATGAAAAAGAAAATCAAATCCCCAAGGAGGAATCTGCCGGGTGACGTATACAAATTTCAGGCCAGGGTTAGGTCCCAAAAAGGGGGGTTAAAAAGTGTACACCACAGAACCCCCCTCCTATAACCATTGGGCTTGGTGTGCATAGATGGACAATCAAATCAAATTTGGTTTAGACTCATCAACCCCTTGGGCATTATTAATTTCATTGGCCAGAATAATCATTTATTCTGGCCATTAAAATGATATAATGCTCAAGCGCTAAACGCAACTTTCGTTTACACGTGCTTACAGACGTAAAGTGTTTTTTATGCCAAAATGCCTCTAATGCCCCTGTTTTTGGAAGCGTTGGCAGTGGGTTTTTTTTCTCTGTCTCTAAACACCACACACAATTTTTTTTTTTTCGTACGATGCCAGATCATACAATTTTCATTTAATCAGTACAGCTATCATTAGAAAATGCAATACAAATGCATTACAACACATGACATCACTTCCGAAATTTTTTTCTGTCGTACAGGAATTTTTGTGACTCTAGTAAACTCATCAGATTCGATCTGAGATTAGCATGCAAAAAAAATGATCATTCGTCCGATAATCTCGGTGTACTGGGCTTAAGCTCCTCTAAATGCCTATGTGTGCATGGACACAGGGCCGTCTTTAATATTAATTGGACCCTGGGCAAAAATCTTCTTGCCCCCCCCATGCAATTTCACTCTCCACCTGCTCTGAGACATACAATAAATAGCAGCTAGGCTTAAAATCAGTTTACTGTATCAGATCAGGCAGCAATCGAGATTGGTTGCCAGCGGTTACAGAATATCATTACTGCTTACTGACTGGTTGCTAGAGGTTACAGCACACATTACGGCTCACTGATTAGTTGCTAGAGGATACAGCAAATGATTTCTGCTTGTTAATTGATTGCTAGAGATTACTGTACAGTAATACTGCTCACTGGTTGCTAGAGGTTACAGCACATCATCTCCTCACTGCAGGGGGGCATGATATACATATGAATGCCACCTTCATTTACATATCAATGCCGCCGCCGCAGCTATTTACTTATGAATGGCACCGCTATTTACATATGAATGCCGGTGAGTCATCTGTACACAATAATAGGGCAGAGCTTGGTAGCATTAGTACCAGTACTTCACACTGAGATAACGGGACACAGCACGGGACACAGCACGGGACTAAAACTTCAAGGGACAAGGGAATTTAAACTGGGATAGTTGGCAAGTATGAGGCAGCTGCTTTGGGCCCCACAACAATGACAGGGCCCAGGGCAGCTGCCCCTTTTGCCCTGCCTTAAAAACAGCCCTGCCTGCAACCTAATGGGATACCCACATCATGCCTCCCAGGAGACCGTTGGGTAAGCTATTGTGCATGCATGTCATCGGGAGGGGGCTCTGCAGGAACCTGCCTTAAAGACGGCCCTGCATGGACACGTAGGCAGACAACCCTAGAAGCCGTGTTAAAAATGCCCAGTGTGCATGAGGCCTTAGAGAAAAATATTACAGGGGATCGATTCGGGCTTTACAGTTACAAATTTACTAAACACACATTGTATTTTCTCCTAATTAAAATAATTTCTTTGCTTACGTACACCAGGTCTACGGGAAATTAGTAATTGAGAAACCACCGTTTAGTGTATATTGAGTAATTAGTAACAATTTGCTCTTTTGATCAAGTTTCTATAGGTTTCAGTAGAGAGCTTTCATTCCCTTCTGAGTACGGAGAATTATCCTAAAAAATAAAAGTCAGTGATAAGCTGTGTGAACATGGTCTATCAATACTGCACCACTTTAAAATTATGTACACATCAAGGGGATAAGAACAATGGCATAATCAATCAGAAGCAGAGCATTGCTGGGAGCGGAGCAATTTACCCTCGATTAGAGTCAGCAGTCTATCCGATGCAAATCCATTCAACTCCTCCCAGTACAGAATTGTTACAGGAACATTCGGCTCTCTCTTGTTGATGACTTACTGAATTAAACAACTTGTGCGGCCAAATCTAATCTCAGGAAAAGAAAAATTAGACCGGGAATTTCAGCCGCTATATGATAAGAACCTCCGAGCTTAGGCAGACTAGCTAAAAATAGATTCTACAAGAATTTCTAATTAAATTAATGAACTTCCAGTTAAATAAACTTCGCTCATTCACATAATAACATTTGAAAATGAAACCTATTACCTTTTTTAAAGTGGACCTGTGCCCAGACTATGGAAATTGAAATATCCACATATTCTTAAAGTGGTAGTAAACTCTTGACAGAAAAAATAAAAAAATGATCATTTTCCGACCCGAATTTGGGGCCCCATATCTCTGAATTTAAACCGAGGCACCTAATTTTACCACAAAAAAACTGGGAAAACGTATTGACTCGAGTATAAGCCTAGGGTGAGAAATGCACAGCTACTGTAAGTGGAAAAGAGGGTCAACAATGCCCATTTGCATGCCTCACTGTGCCCATGTGCAGCCATCGGTCCCCCGAACTTCAAACTTGGTAGTTAAGGGTCCCGAAATGACACTGATGCAGATGGACACAGTTGAACTAATTTGGGGCCCCGTATGTCGGGGTCACTTGGTGCTAGGAACCCCAAATTTGGTGTGCAGACCTAGTGGAACTAGCACTACAACCTATCCAAAATGGGGTTCCTAGCACCAAGTGGCCCCGACAAACTCGGTTCGGAAAATGTCATTCTCTGCTGCAGAAAAGTGCTAGACATTTTCCGAACCGAATTTGGGGCCCCGTATGTCGGGGCCACTTGGTGCTAGGAACCCCATACATACATACAGGGCCCCAAATTAGTTCAACTGTGTCCATCTGCAGCAGTGTCATTTCGGGAGCCTTAACTACCAAGTTTGAAGTTCGGGGGACCGATGGCTGCACATGGGCACAGTGAGGCATGCAAATGGGCATTGTTGACCCTCTTTTCCACTTACAGTAGCTGCGCATTTCTCACCCTAGGCTTATACTCTAGTCAATACGTTTTCCCAGTTTTTTTGTGGTAAAATTAGGTGCCTCGGCTTAAATTCGGGTCGGCTTATACTCGCGTATATACGGTATGTTAAATACATACTGGCAGAATTTATTTGCTTCCAGTGTGCCTTTTGAATAACTCTGGAAAATGTGACTACTGCAGTAGAGTCCATTCCCTAGCACAGCCCCGCTATTCTTGTACGTCATATACCACTTCTCTCCTGGGAGTGTCTATTACTTTTCTGTTCTGGTCCAGCTCCTCCACTCCTCCCCTCACTTCTCTGCTGTGACAGACCAAACCAGGACAGGGGCTTTTGCAGGGGACTGCTGGGTAGCCTCTTGCCTATTTACTATGGGCCCTGGCTTTTGAGGGGGGCTCTTCTTTGGGAGGTGTGTGCCTGGAGGACCTTTTTTTGGAGGGGTTTTGCTTCAGATTTGGGTCCATGTCTCCCCGAAACACACAGACTCTGGGAACCTAGGACCTGGATACAGATTCGGGGCCTCTGTGCCCAAACCAGCAATGACTGCTTCGACCACCCCCCCACTAGGCTTAGAGACTCTAAGCAGAAGATTATAATCAGCTTACATTACAACAACCTGATGCTGAGGTCTCCTGCTGCTATGTGTAACCTGTTTTTATTATGGTGTCTTTTTCTCATTGTATAATTCTTTAATTGTGCGCCTCCTAGGTGTGAATCCCCATTGTTAATATGAGTCACCTATTGTTTCTGTCTGTTTGCTAATCCTCTTGGGGATGTGATTAGTATTGTATCCACTTTACCTTGTTAGTGAACCATTTAGGGATGTTTATATGTTTTCTTATGCTAGCTGTTCATTAGATGTATTGATGAAATTACTGTTTAAAGTCTGCATCGATTAGGATTATGTGATCAAGTTCTTATCTGATTTTGTGTGGTATAAATTCTGTGTGAATTTACAGTTCCAGTTTGCACCTAGGCTAGTGTCGTCTAGTTCTTGGGTGCAATATTTACCTATAATACCTGGTTCCTGATTCCAGAGTGAAGGAAGCTGTATCTTGGGGGAGGCACCCAGGTTGGTTGCCAGGCAGTCTGTCACACCTACATAAGGTTTTATGTAGCTACCAGGGGAGGAGTGAAGTAAAATACTATAGAGCAGCCATCATTAAATGGTGGACCACGGTCCGAACACAGACCAAGTGATGTTACTGTCTGGACCACCAGCCTGCCAGTCTAACCTGTCAGATCTCCGCCACTCTGCAGTCCTTGATTGCTAGGACCATCGGCATCCCAGCAACCAATGGCGTTGCATGTGCTTCCGCCTCTCTATCTGTCTCGGCTGTCAATCTCTGCCTGGCTGCAATACATGTTGTTCCATCACGTGCCAGGCCAGCCCCCCACCTCGCTATGTCTCATGGCTCCTGACTGTCACACTCTGCCTGGCCGCAATGCATGGTGTGACATCACACATGTGCCCCGTCCCCTTCAGCAAGGTTTTCAGCACAACTCCGGCTCCCTGTAGCTTGCTACCTCTACCGGCTCCCACTCCCTGCTTGCCCTCAAGGTATGTTATAAGTTTACTTCACATAGCTTTACAGGGGAACGCTGATGGGCACAATTTATGTCAAGGGGCATGCTAATGGGCACATTTTACGTTAAGGGGCACTCTGATGGGCACATTTTGTTGTGGCGACAAAAGTGCAAATGTTCAAGTTTCTTTTTTTTATTGTATTAGAAAAACATGCAACACAAAAATGGTCCCTCACCCAAAACACACCCTAAACCCAGAATACAGTGCGGAGGGAGGGAAACTCTTCACTTCAGCTGAACTTTCTGGAATGCCTACCCATCAACCCTTGCACCGAACAACTCTTGTGTTCCTCCCATATTCATGCAACCCTCCGTCTATTGTCTCTTCTCCGGGTCACACTAATCTGCAAATTGCAAAAAGCACTAAAAATGCATAGGTGTCAACCAGGCCTCACAATACTAATATGAGGAAACAGGCTAAGCGTTCCTACAAAAATATAAATGACATACAGTATTTCCTATTGTGTATTCTAACATGAGACCACATTACTTTATCTGTGTTTGTCCTTGATACTAATAATTCTTTTTTAAAGTTAAACAATCGAAATCTTGAAGAATCACTTTCACACACATCTATCAATGTTCCCGACACTGGGGTGAGCACATCTCCAACCGAGTGACAAATTGGGCTGCAGAGATGACGACGTCTTGTGTTAAACTGGCAATGCTGTGTAATAAAATCCATGTTTTCTGTTTTTTTTTTGTTTTTTGTTTTTTATCAAACAAAACTTTTTGGGGTTGATTTTATTAACGGCAAATAAACTGTGCACTTTGCAAGTGCAGTTTCACTTATTTTCCCCAGATCTTAGTAAATGTGCTGAAGTTCTGCTGATTTCCATTATACAATCATGTGCAAGCAAAAATGTTGTGTGTGTGTGTGTGTTTTTTTTTTTTTGATTATTTTCATTTTTTTTTTTTTTTTTACTCTTACCCGATTGGGTATTCTTTACAAAGTAAAACTATGCCACATTCACCAAGTTCTGGGGAAAGTGAGCACAACTGCACTTGCAAAGTGCACAGTCAATTTCTGCCTTTAATAAATCAACCCCATGTATTACAGGTATGTCAAACTGCTGCTGCTTTTTGAAAAATAATTGGATTTTGTACCCCTTCCTTTTTTTTTTCTTTTTTCTTTGGAAAGAATCACATTGCCAAGCCACTCTTGGTGATGTGTAACTTTTTGGTAAGGATAAAACCCCATTCTGTGCAGGCTCTAAACTTTAAGGATCGATTTTATATAAAAAAGAAAAACATATTACGGGGATGATTTGTGAAGACTGTGTTGAATGCTTGAGATATTCACACAAAGATTTTTATTTTTTTTTCCATAAATAGACACCTTTAGGCTGGGTTCACACTGGAGAATGCAGCAGCTCACAGCAAGGGTCCGGTGCGTCTCCATTCACTATTTCAGGTCCGATTTCAGCCTTATCAAAAGACACACAGGGCTCCTGTGCAATTCACACCGGAGCCACTGCGGGGATGTGTAAACCAGCTCCATAGAGAGCCAGTCACAATCTCCTGCTATGCGAATTGGAATGCGGGGAAAGCTGCATCCAATTCGCAATAATGTGAACCCAGCCTTATACCCCGTGCACGCGGTCGGACATTCCGACGGAAAAAGTGTGATCGGATTATGTTGTATCGCGTGTGGGCTCTACCGGACTTTTTCCGTCGGAATTTCCGACGGATAAAGTTTGAGAGCAGGACCTAAAATTTTCCAACAACAAAATCCAATCAGACTTTTTCCGATCGCGTGTGGAGAATTCCGATGCACAAAGTGCCACGCATGCTCAGAAAAAATTTGGAGACGAAAGCTATTGGCTACTGACCTGTACGTAGTCCCGTTCCAAACGATCGGATTTTCCGACAACTTTGTGCAACCATGTGTATGTAAGACAAGTTTCGGCCAAAATCCGTCAGAAAAAATCAGACGGATTTTGTGGTCGGAATGTCCGACCGTGTGTACGGGGCATTAGAGTTGTCACCATAACAAGAGGAAATTCTTCCACTGGGGACTACTGCAATTTACCTTTGCTTTGTTGAGATTTCCTCCAACTTCCTATTGGGTTTCCAGGACAGAAAGTGAAGTAAAATCTCGACTGGAAGTCACACTGTAAAAAAAAAAAAAATCAGTTTTTTTACCCTTTCCTAAAAAAAATAAATAAAAAAAAATAGCTGTACATACACTTTAAGCTCATCACTCTCCACTAACCATGAAATAGAATTTTTTTTTTACTACTTTGAGTGCTAATGGGTATGAAATGGGTGTCCGCTTATCTTGGACACCCTGTATAGTGTATTTTATTGCGTATGTACTGATAACATCCAATTGTATATAAATGTTTTCCAGCAGCACCAAAGTCTTGAAAATACACCATTCAATTAATTCTAGGAAGATTTATATGTTGCTACAACTTCAAACTGGAAGCTGCTCTTGAACTTAGGTCATACCTATCCCAGAAGGTACATATAACACAAGCTGAGAAGCTCTGCTCTGTTTTGTTTCTGTCTAAAAATAGGATATTTGCACTCGTAAAGCGTGTGCGTAATCACAACAGTGAGAAGAGAGCTTCCTTCATTTAACTTTAAAGGATATTGCTGTACAAAGTTACAAATGAATTATGCAATACCCTTGGACCGTACATAATGAATTACTAGTAGTCATTGCTACTACTTTCACTTTACTACCACTCTAATCCCTCATAATTTCCATACACACTATTCTAGCAATCTAAACTACTTTAAATTGGCTTTTAATTAGGAGGATGGTTGAGTAGATTAATATATCTTATTTTATTTGTATATAGGGCTGCACAGGTGGTTTTAAACTAGAGCTATATGGGTGATTTGTAGTAGTTCAATCACTTTACTAAAATCATTAGTGATCGATCTCTACCCAGTGGAACAAATGGCTCCCTATTGTGTAAACTACAAAAGTAATATGCAGTAGTGATTAATCTTGCATGAACTCTCAATGCTCTAGTTGTGTGTAATGGATTGTTACTATGTGCGCTTACCTATTTGTCTATTTGTTCTATACATTTGATGTAGCACCCTGGTGTTTAGTCATAGATGCTCCTCGCAAATTTACTTGCTAGGAGTAGTTACCCTGGTCAATTGTTAGAGATCCATTGATTTCTCCCTAAGCTTGACCTGGTTGTACTTTTCTCTTCTACCACTAGGTGGCCGGGCACTTGGTGGTACTAGATATGAGAAGGAGAACTCAAGGTCAGGTTATGGGTATATGGGGTATCTCAGCCAATGGCCAGGGGTTTTCTTGAATCCCTTGGCCTGCTGGGAGAGCCTATAAATTTGGGCGGAGTCAGGTGGTCTATGTTCGGTGCCACCTGGATGGCTGTCTGGGTGGATGTGTGTCGTGTGCCCTGGGCTGCTAGGCAGGAGATTGGGCCTATCTCAGGGGCATCTGGCTGCCAGGCTGTGTGAGGGCCTATCCAGAAGTACAAGCAGGGCAGGGTTGGGATTGCGGCTTGCAGTCCAACGAGAAGTGACGGTTCTGCCGGCCGGAGAACCTGTCAGTGGTCGGAGGTAGAAGGGAAGCTGTCACCACAAAGGGACCAACCCCCTTATTACCAGGGACCACAGTGAGTAACTGAAGCAAGTACCGGAGTAGCAATCTCACTGAACAGGCAAGGCGGAGAAATGGGAAACTTCAGGCGGCGATCAAGTCAGGGACCCAACCAGCTGTGGTGATGCTTGCAGAGCAGCCTTGTGTGTCAAGATAGGGACCGAGCCGGTCAGCAGGGGTAAATCTTGAGAAGTATCTGGAGTGCCAAGCTAGGGACCTAGCAGGGAAGCGTGGGTGACGCTTGAGGTAGATACCACCGCAAAGATTGGAGGAGCTCAAGGGATTCAGAGTTGGTGAATCAGAGGATCTAGTGAGAGACCCGGAGCTCAGTGTTGAAGAACTACAAGAGGCAGCTGTAGTGAAGCTGAAGGAACTATTAAGTTGAGTTAGGAACTGTTAAAGACTGTTGCCATAGAAAACAGCATTCCTGCATGTGCAGATGTGGCGCCTTGCTTGGGCCGCTCCCTGCACGGCTATCCTCCTATTGAAGTCTCAGAGTGTACCAATTGAATCTACCACTACTTAAGGGTGTACTGACCCTAACCCCAAAAATATAAAAAGGTTGCCGGGCGGCAAAAACACAACTCAACCTTGCATTTTTGCTGCCCTCAAACCGCAAGCTTAAACAAGGCTTTAGATTTAGGACTTGTTCACACCAGAATCACAAAGGAATGTGGTGCATGGTCCTGTGTGATTCATGTGCGTTCCTCCAGATCACATGCTTTTGAAAAACATGCTGCACTAAATCTCATGGTACAACGGTACCATGCCACTTGGTGGCCAAAAATGTACTGTGCTTGCGATCTGCGTTTTGGGGTGCTGTTGGCACCCACAGCAGATTGCAAGGGCGTTCAAGGAGCGCACCTTTCGTGCACTGTTCTGTACTGTGTTCTGGTGTTCACTGGCCCTCAAGAATCATATGTCAGGGCAAAATAATAAAAAAAAAATATTACATAAATTCCAAAATTGATTCTAATTATTACTTTACCAATTTGCAAAGATTTATGAATATTAAACATCATTTGTCATATGGTTGCCCACCCTTTAATTTTATCGAGGTCTTCTTGTAAAGTTTCTTTATCCTGTTGTGAGCTTATTTCTCTGCTTAGGTTTGTATCATCAGCAAAAACTGAGATTGACCTTTTTTTCTGGATTGGGACTGAATTTTTTTTTATTTTTAACTTTTGTATTTATTTTGAATAAAAACTATTTTGATTTTTTGTGTATTCTTACTTGAATCTTGGTGTGCTTTGTGTATTTTTTTCCAGATCTGTTCAGTAAGCCAGTGTAAAACTTGCAGTGGTTGTGACTTCCTTCACGCACAGCTCTGCTTTCTGTACAGGTTATGTACAGCACAGGTAGTATCTGAGTTTGGAAAGGAATTTGGTCCATGTAAAGTGGATTTATATCCTTTGTGGATGCTGAAGATTATCTTTAAATTATCTTTTTTATTGGGTGTTCAGCTTTAAAATTACTACTTACCTTTTTTTTTTTTTTTCTCTTTTTTATTCTTTATTTATGACATCCTGAAAACGCAGGACACAAACTAATCTGGTATCATATACAACAATGCACCATTACATGTGGGCACTTCTAATGCAAGGCTAATAGGCTTACAAAAACTGTAACCTGCATATGAGCAGTCCAATGTAAACAGTTGGAACGTGTATGCTAACCTGATTGGCGGAGTTTACGCAGAAATATGTAGATTGCTAGCAGCCTAGGTATTGCTACTTACCTTTTTTACTTACTAACAAATTCTCCTTAGCTTTCCTCTTCTATGTAACATGAAGGAGGTAGCTATGGAGTTATGTTTACCATAATTAACCTGGTCTGTACTGTGCTGGCTGATCCCATTATCAGCTGTAAACTAGATCTGCACACAGTCTGTCCTAAAAATGATTAAAGGTCTCAAGGCTTGTGTGATACATTGTTGGTTAATGAATGAATGATTTGTATAGCGCTGCAACTGCAAACTGAATCGTCTCAAGGTGCTTGATCCGACTTGCGTTGATTCCTTTTTAGAAGAGGTTGGTCTTGAGTTTTTTCCTGAAGGCCCGATGGTCTTTTTCCAAGCGGATGTTCTTAGGTAGAGCGTTCCATAGCCGCGGTCCTTGGACTGCATATCTTCGTTCTCCCCTTGATTTGTACCGGGACTTGGGGACGAGGAGGAGGTTTTGGTTGTTAGATCGGAGGTTGCGATTGGGAGTGTAGTGTTGTATTTTTTCGCATTAGTATTGAGGAGCGTCTCCTTGTGTGCATTTGTGGGTGAGGCAGAGGGTCTTGAATGTGATACGATCCTTTACGGTTAGCCAATGGAGGGTCCTCAGTTTGTCCCTCTAATTACGCTTTGGAATTGTTCAAATTGCAAGCTGCTTGTAGTGTTCTATGCATAAACCTGCTACAAAGAAAGAACTAGAATGATAAGAACATTTTTTTATGAATCGTAAAATATGACAAAATCGGGGGTGAAAATTGACTGCAAAGATGGAAATACACATTGACCACTTGCTTGCAGTACACTGAGATCAATATGCTTTTGCGGGATGGTTGACATCCAGTGGTTCCTTTTTTTTTCAGGGGCAAGACATTAAAAATGTCAACGCAGAGCTAGTCTTGTATGCAGACATGTCTATAGTTATCTGTTTAGTAGGGTGAACAAAATTCTCCTATTTTATAGTAACTGTTCCCAGATAAATAGTGTCCGAGTTTCAAATCTGGTGTCCTTGGCCCAGGGGCTGCATAGCAGTGAGGGAAGGGGACCTAGTTTGATTGCATGATGTTCCATACATAGCTGGCACTCTTAACTATAATGGCTGATCAACCAAATAAACCACTTTTAATGGTGTGTGCCAATTCCTTTGCTGGCAGGATAAAGTAGAAGGCACAATATCTCATAGCTTCTTTTGTGGTTGGTTTCTAGTGGACTGGGTAACAGCTTCCAGGTGCAGAGAGAGATGGTGGGGCAGCTGACATATAAAAGGATCACTCTGAAAGATGCACTGAGATCATGCCAGGGTTCTGTAAGGGTAATTTATTGGCCTGTATTGTGGTATTGGGCATATAATCTACAGTGGTGTGAAAAAGTGTTTGCCCCCTTCCTCATTTCCTGTTCCTTTGCATGTTTGTCACACTTAAGTGTTTCGGAACATCAAACCAATTTAAACAATAGTCAAGGACAACACAAGTAAACACAAAATGCAATTTGTAAATGAAGGTGTTTATTATTAAAGGTGAAAAAAAATCCAAACCATCATGGCCCTGTGTAAAAAAGAGATTGCCCCCCTTGTTAAAACATACTATAACTGTGGTTGTCCACACCTGAGTTCAATTTCTCTAGCCACACCCAGGCCTGATTATTGCCACACCTGTTCACAATCAAGGCATCACTTAAATAGGAGCTGCTTGACACAGTAAGGTCCACCAGAAGATCCTTAAAAGCTACACATCATGCCGAGACCCAAAGAAATTCAGGAACAATTGAGAAAGAAAGTAATTGAGATCTATCAGTCTGGAAAGGGTTATAAAGCCATTTCCAAAGCTTTGGGAATCCAGCGAACCACAGTGAGAGCCATTATCCACAAATGGCGAAGACATGGAACAGTGGTGAACCTTCCCAGGAGTGGCCGGCTGCCCAAAATTACCCCAAGAGCGCAGCGACGACTCATCCAAGAGGTCACAAAAGACCCCACAACAACGTCCAAGGAACTGCAGGCCTCACTTGCCTCAGTTAAGGTCAGCGTTCATGCCTCCACCATCATGAAAAGACTGGGCAAAAATGGCCTGCATGGCAGAGTTCCAAGGAGAAAACCACTGCTGAGCAAAAAGAACATCAAAGCTCGTCTCAATTTCTCCACAACACATCTTGATGATCCCCAAGACTTTTGGGACAACATTCTGTGGACCGATGAGACAAAAGTGGAACTCTTTGGAAGGTGTGTGTCCAAGTATATCTGGCGTAGAAGGAACACTGCATTTCAGAAAAAGAACATTATACCAACAGTAAAATATGGTGGTGGTAGTGTGATGGTCTGGGGCTGTTTTGCTGCTTCAGGACCTGGAAGACTTGCCGTGATAAAAGGAACTATGAATTCTGCTGTCTACCAAGAGATCCTGAAGGAGAATGTCCGACCATCTGTTCGTGTACTCAACCTGAAACGAACTTGGGTTCTGCAGCAGGACAATGATCCTAAACACACCAGCAAGTCCACCACCGAATGGCTGAAGAAAAACAAAATGAAGACTTTGGAGTGGCCTAGCCAAAGTCCTGACCTGAATCCTATTGAGATGTTGTGGTATGACCTCAAAAACCCTGCTCGAAAAACCCTCTAATGTAACTGAATTAGGACAATTCTGCAAAGATGAGTGGGCCAAAATTCCTCTAGGACGCTGTAAAAGCCTCATTACACGTTATCGCAAACGCTTGGTTGCAGTTGTTGCTGCTAATGGTGGCCCAACCAGTTATTAGGTTTAGGGGGCAATCACTTTTTCACACAGGGCCATGATGGTTTGGATTTTTTTTCACCTTTAATAATAAACACCTTCATTTACAAATTGCATTTTGTGTTTACTTGTGTTGTCCTTGACTATTGTTTAAATTGGTTTGATGTTCCGAAACACTTAAGTGTGACAAACATGCAAAGGAACAGGAAATGAGGAAGGGGGCAAACACTTTTTCACACCACTGTACATTGTACATAAAACGACTGGATGTCAGTACTTGATTGTGACCAGAACCTACCTAGACCCAATGAAGTAAAAAAGAAGCAGTCGACATAGACTAGAGCCATGTTAGGCTTCCAATGGCCATTTTGGGATTATTAGTTTAGAGATCCCTTTGCATGTCAGTTTAGAAACTGTTTAGGGAGGTTCTAAAGCACAGCATAGATGGGTTGACTGAGTTCCTGCTGGTGAAAAGCTGCGTTCCAGGCTGGTTGGATAACATGACTGCAGAAGATCTTGTCTTCAGGTCTTTGACACAATACAGATGCAGCATCCATCATTCTAAGGGGCCCCGGACTTTGCTGCAACATTGATCTGAAGGTATCTCCATTAAATAATATATGACAGGATATATGTGCACCATTCCACCAGGACTTCTAATGGGTCCTGTGCTGATAACATCTGTTTGTACATTGGATGTATGTATTATTAATATCTTCTTATATAAAGCTTGTTTTATTGTCTATGCTAGTGTGCATCTATATACATATGGTTACTGTTATATGATGGCTGCAATAGTTCTTCTGCTCCCAATTACTTTGATTAGATTACTGATTCATTTTTATTCAAATTTTTATTATAAAACCCACTCTTCCAATTAGTGAAGGTTCTAGTTCTCTTGTTTATCTACAGGTATAGTGCAACCCACCCCCACCCCCTTAAAAAAAAGAACTTTAGAGTTTGTTACAGAGATTTGCACTAAAATGTTATTGTGATGATGATTTTATCAGACAGGAGGTGAGGAAAAATCTTCCCAGCAACACAGACAGAAATAATTATGCTTTTGTCGAGTAGAACAGTGCTGGAACTGCTGTATTTTTTGTTTTATTGCTGTCTGTTTTCTTGGTGCAGATTTCCATTGGCCTTCTGTCTAGTCACTGTTTTTCCGACGGACAATGTTGTCGGAAATTCTGACCGTGTGTAGGCTCCATCGGACTTTTTCCGTCGGATTTTCCGACGGACAAAGGTATATCTCCTGCTCTCAAATTTTCCGACAACAAAGTCCTATCGGACTTTTTCCGACCGTGTGTACACAAAAGCAACGGACTTTTGTACAAAGGACAAACACGCATGCTCAGATCACATTACAAGACCAAAGCTATTGGCTACTAGCCTCTACGTAGTCCCGTCGTAGGCAACAAACGTCACCACGTTCAGAATGATCGGATTTTCCGACAACTTTGTCCGACCGTGTGTATGCAACACCAGTGTCGGCCAAAATCCGTCGGAAAAAATCTGATGGATTTTGTGGTCGGATTTTCCGACCGTGTGTACGGGGCATTACTGTGACAGTGAGGGGAAATTCCTCCAAGGAGTCCCAAATAGCACTAACAACCAGACTGGGGGTCTAAACTTTTTTTTTTTAGCTGGTCCTACAATTTAACAATTTATTTCAGTTTACTAAAGTCTGTTTTTCCCCTTCTTAGGCCTCTTTCACACGAACAATCCGTTCAGGTCCGCCTGTCATTTTTTTAGGTGGACCTGAACGGATGCTCCATAGACCTCTATGGAGCGTTGGATGTCAGCGGTGACATGTCCGCTGACATCCGATCCGCTCTGATCCGAAAAAGTGTGACGGAGGAAAAACCTACTTTTCCATCCGTCTGCGCATCGGGTAACGACGGACTCTACGGTCCGTCGTCATCCGATCTCCCATAGGTGAGAGCGGCGCTCTGACAGGTCCCTCCCTGCGCAGTGTGCAGAGACCTGTCATCTTCCTGCTCAACGGGGATCGGCGGAACGATCCCTGCTGAGCAAACGGATGTTCGCGGGGCGGATCATTGCGGATCCGTCCCGTGTAAAAGAGGCCTTAAAGTTGGGGGCAAAAACTCTGACCAACTGGCTAATTTTTTCTTACCCGGTAAAGCAATTTACTCACCTGAGTAATGATCAGGTCTCTCACTGGTAACATTTCTGCCTGCGGAGACCACTAAGTTGGGATTTAACTGATCCCTGTGCTTATCTTGACAAAGATAATCGTTTATCTGCTTCCATTTTTACTATGATTTTATGGATGTGTAGTAAAGGCTTGTGTTTTTTATGTGCAACTAAATAGCCGTGTGCTGTTTGATCTCGGGAGATGACAGAATTTAATAAACGGAAAGTATTCTTTTCATAAATATGTGACTTATAACTTTGCAATTTTGAAAAGATTTTTTCAGTTAAATGTAATGCTCAAATACTTTATATGTAATGAAAATTAAACTATATAAAAAATATATGAAACTGAAAAAGCACATCTCATAAATAAATGTGCAGAATTTTAGCTATGAGAGATGTATAAAGCTTTAGCCTCAAACTTTATGGGACATGCTTGGACTAGAAAAATGTATCTTACTACATTTTATCGGCAGCCTGTTACATTGTGTTCTGTGCTCAGATGACTGTTTTGACTTCAGTATAATACCAGTTTAGCAAG
The DNA here is from genome assembly GCA_028564925.1 of Lithobates sylvaticus. Taxonomy (NCBI): domain Eukaryota; kingdom Metazoa; phylum Chordata; class Amphibia; order Anura; family Ranidae; genus Lithobates; species Lithobates sylvaticus. The sequence continues at coordinate 111,402,143 of CM053027.1, forward strand.
ACTTAAAGTAGAACTATATGCTAAACTTTTTTTTTTTTTTTTTCCATTTTGGATAGAGTAAGGCTGGATTCACACCTATACATTTTTAGTGCTTTTTGCATTTTGCAGATTTGTACTACAGTCCATTGTACATGGTTTCCTATGGAACACGTTCTGTAGTGCAAATCTGAAAAATGCAAAAAGCACTAAAAATTAGACATGTGCAATTAGTTTAGTTTTTTTCTTTTTTTCGTTTTTTTTCATTATTTTCGTTCGTTCGTTTTCGTACAAATGAACGAATCGTTCGAATCGTACGAATACGAATAACGAATCGTAACGAATCGTTCGAATCGTACGAATCCGAATAACGAATCATTTGAATCCGAAAAACAACGAAAATCCGAAAAAAACTAATTAGAAACAACGAATGTACTAATGAAGAAAATCCGGAAAACGAACGAAAACGAACGAAAAAATTCGTAACTTTTTTTTATGTTGAATTGGTCATTTTCCGTGTCCCTTACAATGGTGCTGCTAAACGTGCTTCGAATGGATTGAACAAAAAAAATTAGTACATTCGTAACTTTTTTTTCGATTCGTAACTTTTTTTTTCGATTCGTAACTTTTTTTTTCCGATTCGTAACTTATTTTTTTTTTTTTCGATTTGTAATTTTCCGTGTCTCTATTGAACCAAAAAATTCGTACATTCGTAACTTTTTTTTTCGATTCGTAACTTTTTTTTTTGATTCGTAACTTTTTTTTTCGATTCGTAACTTTTTTATTTATTTTTTCGATTTGTAATTTTCCGTGTCTCTATTGAACCAAAAAATTCGTACATTCGTAACTATTTTTTCGATTCGTAACTTTTTTTTTCGATTCGTAAATTATTAAAATGTAATAATAGCATACACATTACATCAAATTATGAATTATGCTCCGATTACGAATCTACGAATGTTACGAATGTACGAATAAATACGAATGTGTCCGAAAATTAAACTAACGAAAAAACGAATTAACGAAAAAATAACTCTTACGAATGTACGAATCGTTACGAATACGAACAACGACGACTTACGAATGTACGAATCGTTACGAATCCAAACAACGACGACTTACGAATGTACGAATCGTTACGAATCGACGGAAACGAAAAAAACGGAACGAAAAAAACGAATTTTTTTCGGAAACGAAAAAAACGAAACGAAAATAAACAAATTTTTTGGTTGTGCACATGTCTACTAAAAATGCATAGGTGTGAATCCAGCCTGTCTGCCTTTTTTTGCCACCTGTGCTCCATTGGGGAGATTTCCCTTCACTTCCTGTCCCACAGCCAAAACCGTAAGAGGTGTTCCCTCCAAAACGAGGCAATCCCTTGCTGTCACCGGGGTCACCAAAATGGGTATCCCCATTGGAAGATTTCCCCCCATATTCCTGTTATAGTGACAACCCAGAATTTGAGATTTTCTTTCACTTTCGTTCTCAGTGATAATGGTAAACGAGACAACTACAGAGGGTGAATCTCCCTAACAAGTAGGGATGAGCATTAGTTCGAACCCACCTGAGCTATCCCAGTGGAAAAACTATCAAGGCCAACCGCCAATTATAGGTGGTGGAGGCATTCCCAGTTCCGCAGCCGCACATATGAAAGGGGCAGGAAATGCCTCAGATGCCTGTGTTTGACTTATGCCCCGTACACAAGAGCAGAAATTCAGCCAGCAAAAGTGCGATGAGAGCTTTTGGTCCGAAAATACGACCATGTGTATGCTCCATTGGAGCAGGTTCTCAATTTTTCGGCCAGAAAAAGTTCCGATCGGAATTTCCGATCGTCTGTACCAATTCCGACGCGTAAAATTCCTACGCATGCTCGGAAACCATTCGACACATGCTCGGAAGCACTGAACTTCATTTTCTTGGCTCGTCCTAGTATTGTACGTCACAGCGTTCTTGATGGTCGAAAGTTCAGAGAACTTTTGTGTGACCTTGTGTATGCAAGCCAAGCTTGAGCAGAATTCCGTCTGCTAAACCATCCAAGATTTTTCTGCCGGAAAATCCACTCGTGTGTACGTGGCATTAGACAGCTTCCTGGCGGGATAGCTTGGGTGGGTTGAAACTCATGCAAAAGACCGCAATAAAAACCTGTCAGGTGTTCTAATTTCTATCTATCTATCTATCTATCTAAAACAAAAAGTTTGCCTTTCATTAAACAATAATGTATGTAGTATGAGGGGTTTTATTTTTTATTTTTTTGCAACACCCTAGCTTGCAATGTTGGTACTTTTGCCATTGTTTCCAATTTACATGAATTTGCACCGCTCAAAATAAATGACCCACCTACGGCTACCATCTATATTATCATTGTGTCTCTTCCATCATTGCAGAACTAAACACCTATGCAGGACCATGTTTACCTGCACTGAGATGCACAGGTATTACACGCATCCTTGTGCAGCCATTGATGGGGATGCACAGGTGTTCTGTAAAGGTTGTCCTATTGACAGCAGTGAAAATGTTGTCGACAAAAATATTTTTGTCCTAACCACTTCAATACCAGGCACTTATACACCTTCCTGCCCAGACCAATATTCAGCTTTCAGCGCTGTCGCGCTTTGAATAACAATTGTGCGGTCATGCTACACTGTACCCAAACTACATTTTTATAATTTTGTTCCCACAAATAGAGCTTTATTTTGGTGGTATTTTATCACCTCCTGGGATTTTTATTTTCTGCTAAACAAATAAAGAAAAGACCGAAAATTTTGAAAAAAAAAAATTCCGAACGTCAAGAACGTGGTGACGTACAACACGTACGACGAGCCGATAAAAATAAAGTTCAATAGCCAGTGCGGCTCTTCTGCTTGATTCAGAGCATGCGTGGAATTTTGTGCATCGGAATTGTCTACACACGCTTGGAATTTACGACAACGGATTTTGTTGTCGGAAAATTTGAGCTTCAGCTCTCAAACATCTGTTGTCAGAAATTCCGACAGCAAATGTCCCATGGAGCCTACACACGGTCGGAATTTCCGACCAACAAGCTCACATCGAACATTTGTTGTCGGAAATTCCGATCGCGTGTACGCGGCATAAGAGTTCAGAGTTTGGCTAGAGATGAGTTAAAAATTTTCCCAAGTTCAGAGTTCAACTAGACATGCGTTTGATGGCCACCCAAACTCGTCTCTACTGGTTAACCAATAGTGCCACATACCGATATGCAACTCAGGTAGGAGACCCTGAATAAAGCCCTTGAGAGGTTGCGCTTTACAGGGCTTACTTTTTCTCATTATCTGGTTTAGGAGACCGTCAATCGATGTGCCCTCAGTATGAGTAGGGCATACTGTTCCTGAGCAATCACAGCCGCATGTAGGTTAGAGTTGCCACCTCATCCCTTTAAACCCGAACACCTTTGAATTACACAGGTTCTGAGGCTAATTAAATGCAGATAAGGCACCAAGTGATTTTAATTACCACCTTAATCCGCCACAAAACCTGTGTAATTAATATGTGTTCGGGTTTAAAGGGATGAGGTGGCAACCATAATGTAGGTGCATCTAATGTCCTTAAGATGGGACACTGGGCACTCCACTGATCCCTTCTCCCAGTGGGCAGGCATGCTTGCAGAATGAAAGGACAATGCTTGATGTTGTTGCCTGTTCTCCGAACAGAAAAAGTTATAAAAAAATGTGCTGCTGGTATTTATTGTTTATAGGGATGTTTAAGAGAAAAATTGAAAGCATCCTGGACTTCAGCTATAAAGCCTAACTGCACGTTTTATTCTCCCTTTTTTAAATAGTTCCTTTGGGCCAGCTTGGCTCAAACAAACTCTTTTAAATGGACAGGCTTTTAGTATAACTCAATGAAAGCAGATAAAACGAATGACAAAAGTCATTGGATGTTGCTTGCAAGTGTTGCAGGTATGCAGTATAACGAGTCTAGCCAGTGCGTAGGGTGTGTTTGATTAATGTGCCACCCAGCCTGGCTTTCAACATTGGGCTTTTTTCTTCTTCATTTCATTCTTCACTGACAAATATTAACAAGCAGGTTTTAGGTAACAAAAAGTGACTAGTCCTTTTGATTGATAACAAAGTTGGGTGCAGATGTGGCAAAAAAAAATTTATTCACCTGCAATATGCCTTCGAACTCTGCTAGAAGTTGACTACACAAGAGGAGCCTTCCTCCTTGCACACCATAGCCCTCTCCTCTTCTGAGAGGGTCTAATTACTGTCTGTGCTGGCCCAGCTCCCCTAACCCTCAGCTCCCTATATAACCTTTTGTGTGGCAGCCAGGGGAGGAGTGACAGGAAATACTTTAGAGTATCACTTTAGTAACTGCTCTAAAGCTGGTCATAGATGGATTGAAATTTGGCTGGTTCAGCAGGGACCAGACGATTTTTGATCCATCTATCAGCATTCCTGCTCGACAGAAGTCGATCTAAGGATCAACTTATGTGGAACGAGCATGTTGGAAGATTTTCTCGACTAGCAGGCTGCAGCCAATCGGCTGCTACGCTGATCAGTGTATTCTTACAGCAGAAATGTCCGCATTGTCATAATACAATAGCATAGTAGGGAGGATTCCTCTATTCACCTTGCTTGTGTGGATAGGGGAATCGATTATGATTATTATTATTATTATTTATTTATTTTTTATCAGCTTGCTGGCTGATTGAGAAGAAGAAAAAAAAAATCTATGGCCATACTAAGTTTGTTAAAGCTGCAGATGTCACATCCAAGATGGTGGCACTCAGCAACAGACTCAAGGCTTTTGGATGTCCTGCCCATAGACCCCCCACAGTCATCAGGCTAGGGTTGTGAGGAAGAGGTCCTTGTCCTCAGTAACATCGAGCCAGGGTGCTTTGCCAGGCAGTCACCCTTGGGCACAGTACCCCCTATGTGGAGGGCATGTGACATGGCATGGTTCAGGAGGGGGATGTTGCATTCTTGTCTCCTTTCCTGGTCTGCCAGGCTGCATGCTTGGATAAGGATCTGGTAGGGATTTCTGTGGGGAGACCTCATGCTTATTTTTCTTGATTTTTGCGTGGGGCTCCCCTTTAAAATCTTATGGGTCTTTGGCCATAATTTGCATCTGATTTTTTTTAACATTAATCAAATCACTAAGGAGTGTATTTAAAAAAAAATGCATGGCTGTTTATTCATCAAAAAGGTAAATTTGTGCTGTGCGAATGGGGTAAAACTGCATTTTCTCAGGCTACATTCTCTGAAGCTAAAATGTATGAAAAGGGAAAATGCCACATCATGGCCACTAGATTGAGCGGGTGAGCATATGTATTTCCTGGGATAATCATTGCCATCTAGAGCCTGTAATGTGATATTTTCCCATTCACGTATTTTATCTGCAGGGGATAGAACGTTTGTTTTTGCCCCATTCACCCAGTACAAACTACAATGGGGGCTTCCAGATTCCGATAAGCCCCCGCCCACAGACCCCCGCAACCACCGGCCAGGTTTGCAGGGAAGAGGCCCACAGGGACAAGGTGCTTGTGAGGGGGCGGAGCCCCCCTGCACGCCCCCCCAAAGCAACCCCCATGTTGAGGGCATGTGTCCTGGTATGGTTCAGGAAGGGGAGGTGCTCGCTTTCTCATCCTCCCCCTTTCCTGGCCACCGGGTTTGGTATGGATTTTGGTGTGGATCCCACGAAATTTAGTTTTTTAATTTTGGATTGGGGTTCCTCTTAAAATACATTAGGGATTGGGGGGGGGGGGGGGGGTACCCACACTTTTTTTTTTTTTTTCTTTGCCGGCAATTTTTTACATTTAGCTGACAGCGGTTAACCCTGCTGACAGCTGATGACTCATTGGTTGTGAAGGACGCAGCAGCTGCCCGCTCCTTTATCAAAAGGCTATTCAGTTTGTTATGGAAAAAAGCATGTAAAAACGCATCAAAAATTAAACACTTGCGTTTTTGGTGCTGGTCCTTAGAAGTCTATTACACGCAAAATGAAACCTGCTGCCGCAAAAAAAAGTCTTTGACCCTTTCCAAAAACACAGCGGCTGAAAAACGCATAGATGTGAACTTGTACCATAGAAACCATGTTAAATGGACTGTAGTGCATTTCTGCAAAACCCACAAAAAAACACATGGGCGTGAACCTAGCCTATGACCGTTTTCACCAGAAGTGTCCAAATTTTAAGATTTCCCCTGTATTCCTGACACGGAGCCGATTCAAAACTTTAGATTCTTTCTATTCACTCTATTTGTTCTTGTCCGCAGGACAAAGAGTGTGAATGTCCACAGTAGGGAAAGACTAAACTTCCATAATAGTGTCAGTACAGTACTTTTTTTTTTTTGCAGTGTGTTGCAGAGGTGTGTTGGAGTGCCATTCAAAATCAATGGCACCACAGTTCACTAACCCAGGTAACTATGCAATGCATTGTGAATGGGCACTTAGTGAGTAACAACACCTCTATTGAATAAGGCCAAACGTATTATTATTTAATAAAACTGGAGTGTGCAAAATCAAGTGCAACTCTGCATAGAAACCAATCAGCTTCCATTTTTTTTTTGAAAAAGGCCCTTTTAAAAAAAAGATAGAAAAAAATTTCCTTTAAGTGCACTGTGTTCGGGCGCCGGACACAGCGTACTGTGGGAAGTACCACGTCAATGCAATCACGAGATTGCAGACGAGGCACTTCATTTGCAGGATTTTTACCTGCTTTGTGGCGCATTCCATCATGCCGAACAACTTCCGTCCGTAGTATCGCCCTAAGGCTGCAAAATAGGTGAACTGCGAGCGCCACGCTTCACGCTTGCAGTCCACTCAGCTGTATTAGGAAAGAAAATTACTATTTGCTTTCCTAACACTGAACTGCCTCCTCACCAATCAGGTGCTCGGGTCTGTTACCTGTCACCTGATTGGCTGAAACGACAGGCGCCGCCATAGGACGCCTATCAGGAGGAGAGGACGGATATATGGTAGGAGAGGAGACGCACCAAGGACCCCACTTGTTGCCGTCACCCTGTGCCCCACAGACACAGGGTAAGTGCCGGGCAGATGTAGAGCGGGCAGGGACACACAGGCAGCATTTAATGGGCACACTGGCAGCATATGATGGGCAGTTTGGCACACTGGCAGCATTTGATGGGCACACTGGCAGCATATGATGGGCAGTTTGGCACACTGGCAGAATTTGATTGGCAGTTGGGCACACTGGTAGTATATGATGGGCACACTGGCAACATATCATGGGCACAGTGGCAGCGTTTGATGACACAGTGGCAGCGTTTGAGTGGCACAGTGGCTGCATTTGATGGGCACAGTGGCAGCATTTGATGGGCACAGTGGCAGCGTTTGGGCACAGTGGCAGCGTTTGGGCACACTAGCTGCGTTTGGGCACACTAGCTGCGTTTGATGGGCACAGTGGCTGCATTTGATGGGCACAGTGGCAGCGTTTTGGCACAGTGGCTGCGCTTTTATGGGCACAGTGGCTGCGTTTTATGGGCACAGTGGCTGCATTTGATGGCGCAGTGGCTGCAATTGATGTTTTTTTTCAACATTTTTGCAGTTTGTTTACACCCCCCCCCCCCCACAAATTTTGAGCACCAGCTGCAAGCATGCCGTGGATGCACTCTCAGCACACAACAGCAGAGCCCCATGGACGCATATATGTGGCAGCCCAGTGTCAAGGCCAACTCACCATGCTGCTGCATATATGCATTACACCAGAAAAAACAGGCATACTTTTGTACTCCCTTATTTTCATTAAAGCAGAACTCCAGCTCTGTTATAAAAAAAAGTGGCAGCTCCTTCCAAGTCCATCCATGTCTTCTCTGCCTGAAGAGGTTCTGCAGCAGTGGTATAAGGAGGAAGCTGTCAACAGCACTGGTGGGGGAGCTCAAATTCGTGGGTGGGGGGCAAAAGAAAACTTGGAGTAACGCTTTAATATGAGCTTATAAGATAGCCAGTATGTACTCTTGACCTGTGTCTGACTTGATTCTCTTCAGGGAAATCATCTGGTATCTCTGATATTTTAGATCTGTCTAGCATCCACATGACCCAGTGTCAGTTGAGGAAATTATCTGAAGAACAGTTTTACCGGAATAAATAATGCAATGTTGGAACGGCAGTCTTTTAAGTTCTGAGCAGGAAAGTCTTTCTGTTTGACTATTATGTTAAATACTCATAGAGTGTGCTATTCAGAATCTAAAATGACCATAGTAATTGTAGGGAGCAGAGACAGAGTATGTCTGCAGACATTACAGCTGAACATGCAGTGGGATACTTATTTAGCTTTCCTCCTGACATTCAGATTTAAAGGATAACTGTTCTTTTGCTGTACATCTGTTGCTGTACAAAAAAAAATGCTGTACATCTCTGTAATCCATGCACACTTCTCTTCTCTGTTTTTAACCCTTTAAAACAATGCAGTAAGAAAAATACCCGTAGAGTACAGCAGAGCCCAAATTAATTCTATCTAGCCTAGGGCAGGGCACTACATTCTCCTAAATCTAGCATTGACCAGGTCCCCTCCCCTTCTGAGCATTACTTTTGCCATGCCTGGGTTGAATCTGTGTCAGGGCTGAATGACTCAGGAGGCAGCATCTCAGGTAACTCCCCATGCTCTCTGGAACCTTAGAGAAGCTTCCAAAAGTAGAGTTTGGCATTTTGGAGGAGCTGCCTGGAGTATTGAAGAGGGCCCCATCCAATCCCCAGTAAATGGGCTGGCAGGGGGGCAGGTACCTCAAAAATACTCTTGGGACAGCAAGTGGCAGTTGGGTGGAAGAAGGAGTGTGAAGTGCTGAGGAGGCTGTCGGTGGCCCTTGAGGGTGCCCTTAGCCTTGTGGGTTTGACCTTGGGCCTGGGACTTGGGTGCTGAAGGGACCCTCTACCACACATGGAGGATATCCTTCCTGGAGGCACATGAGCAAGGAGAGGACAGCAGGAGCAGGTCCAGGAGTTCTACAGAGAAGTCAGCGGGTGGGTGAGCAGTCTGGGAGGACTGAGGAGAAATAGCCTGGAGGGCTACTAAAAAGGGTAGCTGCAGCCAGGCGAGCTGGCAGTGCCTAAAGCGGTAGTTCTGGGATCAGTAGCCACAGGAATGTAAAGCTGGACATTGACTTTTGTTTGCTACACACCTAAAGGGGCCTTGAGTTTTTGCCTGCCAAGGGCTATTGCTTAAAAATCGGGAGTGCGTTTGTTGAATTAACCATCAGTGTGCCAGCTGATATTCTGTGTGCAACTAGTGCTGAAGGAAGAGGGGGAGCGTATATAGACTGTATATAGGAAAGTTGTCCCTGAAGTTGTCTAAAGTCAAGTGGGCATCCCATAATACCCCTACTCCCCATCTAAGTTTTATTCCCCTCAATAAAATCCAAAAAACAAAACAAAGTGCTGGACTGTTTTCTGACTCTGGAAGACTGAAAATTTGGTGTGCTTGGTTTTGCAGGGTGAGGGATCCCAGTTCACTTGTGCCTCCTACGCGGGGTGCGCTACATACACTATTTTGTACATTACATGCTTCTGACGAATGTTCATTGTTTCAACAGTTGCTGGTGGCTAAGCAGTCCCTAACTATTTTAATGAAGATAAAGTTAGGCTAACAAAGTGTTAGCTTCCTGCAGGTTTTCAGTGTGGACAAAATCATATGAATTTTTTTTTTTTAAAGGATTGTGCTGAGGTTTATGCATGTCTGACAGACTCTCACTTGTTGCACAATAATAGGAGAATATTTAATGAGTACAAGTAGGCTTGGGATTTATTTATTCATGCCCCTCTAAGCCGCTCGTTTTCCTCTGTGTGTCCAAAGGTGCCTCAGGTCTTTTATAACCCTAGCTATTCCCCTAATAGTACCTCTAACAAGGGTTTAGCTGGGGACCCGTCACACAGCCCAGAACACAGCTTAATTGGGACAAAGGTCCGAGATGCAGGCTTGTCCAAGCAAAGCCAGGGATTTCTGCCCTGCCCAATTCTCTTCTGATGGACTACTTAACACCTCCCCTCTCCTAATCTCCATGAAATAAGAGGGAAGCTGTTCTATAGACAATCAAAGAAGTTGCTTGGGATTTTATTTGCTGCCATAGCACAGTAAACAGAAAGTTAGGAGCTTACTGAATTTCTGTACGTTCAGCATTTTTAAAGGGATATGTTGTGTTTTTTTTTATTTTATTTGCCAAAGCATTCCATGTATTTCAAAATCTAGCATCTACCGCCACCTTTTTTTTTCCTGTGCTTTGCATTCAGCCACCACAAGCACAGGCATAGCTCCCAACTGTTCCTAATTTCAAGGGAATGTCCCTCATTTTGAAAAAAAGTCCCTCTGTCCCTCTTTCTTCCTCATTTGTCCCTCATTTCGGTCTGATCTATATAGTGGTGCACTACTTATATCAAAAAGTGTTTTATTGGGCTAAACCTTTCATCCAGTTTCTAAATGGCTGCATTTGTAAATTCCAAAAGCCAATACAATGGAACCTTGGATTACGAGCATAATCCGTTCCAGGAGAATGCTCATAATCCAAAGTACTCGTATATCAAAGCGAGTTTCCCCATTGAAGTCAATGGAAACGAAAATAATTTGTTCCGCATTGACTTCAATGGCATGCAATACCCGGCGCCGGAGAGCCTCGGAACCAGCCGAAAAGGCCCGAGGACAAACCTCAGCAAGCCTCGGAAAGACTTTGTTCCCAAGATTTGCCGAGGTTAGCAGAGCTGTCCTCTGGCCTTTCCGCGCATTTCCGAATGGCGCTGATCGGCGATGTTCGGCTCAGCTCCGGCGCCCCCTCAACTCAGGCCAAACACGGTACTACACACCGATTTGGCCTGAATCGTGCTCGTTTTGCGAGACAACAATGAGTTAAGATTTTTGGTGGTTTTTAAAAATACAGTGCTCGTATTGCGAAAAGCTTGTTAACCGCATTACTTGCAATCCGAGGTTCCACTGTATAAAGGAAAAGTAGTGTTAAAAAAAAAGAAAAATCCTTTTTTTTGTACTAATCTCCTTTTTTAAGGGGGTGTGTCCTATGACTGCCTACATACTTTTGCCAATAGGTGTCCCTCATTCCAATCTCAGAAAGTTGGAAGATATGTGCACAGGCCAGGTTTGTGTCTGTCCGTATTATAACTGCAGACAAGGAATGATATCAAAGGCATTTGAAAAAAAAAAAAAAATTAAGAAAACAGAATTAATCCCTCAACTCTTATGCCGCGTACACATGATCGGAATTCCGGCCAGAAAAAGACCGATGAGAGCTTTTCATCGGAAAGTGCGACCGTGTGTAGGCTCCATCGGAATTTTGCTGGAATTTTGCTGGCCAGATTTTCCGACAGCAAAGAATTGAGAGCATGTTCTTAATTTTTCCGACGGAAAAGGTTTCTATCGGAAATTCCGATAGAAGTAGCAATTCTGACGCGCAAAATTCCTACGCAAGCTCGGAAGCATTGAACTCAGCTCGTTGTAGTGTTGTACATCACCGCATTCTTGATGGTCGGAATTTGGTGTGACCGTGTGTAGGCAAGACGGTTTGAGCGGAATTCCGTCGGGAAAACCGTCAGAGCTTTTTCCGACGAGAATTCCGATCGTGTGTACGCGGCATTAAAGGGAATAGCTGGTACCTCTATTTTGCTGCATACTTTTTAATTTAGGAGATTTCCCTTCACTTCCTGTTATGGTAACAGCAGGAAAACAACATTTTTGAGTGGTCAAACAGAGAAATGGTGCATGCAGAACATTCACATACATTTTTTAATTCAAAAGTGATCTTGGTCAGGAGAATATGGCCAAACTTGACAAAAAGACATGCACTTGTATAATACTGTCTGGAGGCCCACAAAGACTGCGGTGTACAGAGAAGCATTTTTTGTCTCGTAGAAGCTCACAACAAATGCCATTGTCCAGAGATGCTTTACTGGACACTGATACACTCGTCTACATTGTTTTTTAAAGTGTGACCCTTTTAGCCTCACTAATTACAGGCACTGAATTCAATTGAACGTTCAAGACAGCGTTTCAACTGAAATGTTCAAGTAAAATCTGAAATGGCCTTCTATAATCCATCTTGAGCTTTGCTCCTTTATCCTTCATGTATTTATATAGATAATAAGCAGTTTATCATCATCTCTCGTAGCCTGTCACCATGTTATTGTTACATGGAATTCTGTCCTCTCCTCAGTGCTGGAGGATGCTAAACATTTTTAAGAACTGTCACACTTATTTCCCAACTACTGTATTCTCAGGTGCAAAATCAATGTTCCTAAAAAATAATCGTAGAAACTTACAGGTCGTCCTGTTGTCAAACAATACAGATGTGACAGAGATATCTTGTTATAGTATGAATATTGTTAAAGAGTATGTCGGGATAAAAAAAACAAAGACAGTACATCTCTGCAAAACATGCAACCAATGTTGTATTCCCCTAAAGACCCTGCAAATACAGAAAAATGCCTGTTGATGTGCCAGAAATTCACTCAGCTCAGTCCTTATATTTGTGACTAAATGGTGTCAGCCCTGCCCTGTTCACATTTGGTAAACAACTCAAACCCACCCCTTATCCGGTTCTCCACAACATTGAGACTAATCATGCTGTAGTCCTACGATTCTGGCAGAGTGAGCATTCTTTCCATGTACCACCAATGTAAGAAGCAATCTTCCCAGTGACCACCAATTTAAGGGGAATTCTTTCCACTGACCAACTTATGGGACATTCTTTCTATGTACCACCAATGTAAGGAGCATTCTTCCCAATAACCACCCAACTTATGGGGCATTCTTTCTATGTACCACCAATGTAAGGCATATTCTTCCCAATGACCACCCATTTAAGGGGATTTTTTTTCACTGACCAACTTATGGGACATTCTTTCTATGTATCACCAATGTAAGGAGCATTCTTCTCAATAACCACCCATTTAAGGGGAATTATCTTTACTGACCAACTTATGGGACATTCTTTCTATGTACCACCAATGTAAGGAGCATTCTTCCCAATAACCACCCATTTAAGGGGAATTATCTTCACTGACCAACTTATGGGACATTCTTTCTATGTACCACCAATGTAAGGAGCATTCTTCCCAATAACCACCCATTTAAGGGGAATTATTTTCACTGACCAACTTATGGGGCATTCTTTCTATATACCACCAATGTAAGGAGCATTGTTCCCAATGACTACCCATTTAAGGGGAATTTTTTTCACTGACCATCAACTTATGAGGCATTCTTTCTATGTACCACCAATGTAAGGACTTGTCTGAAATCATGAAATCAGGCTGAGACAGAAGTACAGTTAAATCACACTTGTTTTAATAATAGAAATAAAAGAACAAACTTAGTCAAAACATAGCCAAAGTTCAGTAACTGGAACGGATAGTCAGCCAAGCCAGAAGTCAGGAATCAATGTAGTGGAACAGCAAGCAGGATCTGGAGCCAGAAGGGATGTCAGCAAAGCAAGTCTTGAACAGGATCGCAGGAGATAGTTTCTGTGATGTTGACCAAGGCGAAGGCAGAGCTCCTCTGGACTGGACGGCTTAAGTAGGCCGGACTGACGAACAGGATATCATCAACAGCTGAGTAACTGTGGAGAGATAGGAGCTGGCAATTAGCCGACAACTGAGCGGCCAGCTCAGAGAAGGAAGGTCTGAGCCCAGCCCCAACAGGAGCATTCTTCCCAGTGACCACCAATTTAAGGGGTATTCTTTCCACTGACCACCAGCATAAGGCAGTGTTTCTCAACCTTTTTTTTCAGTCAAAGCACCCTTTAAAAATGATGGACAATCTCAAGGCACCCTTTAAAAATGAACAGTCTAGAGGCACTCCATTCTAAAATGTAAAAACTATTGTAATAGTTTTACATAATGCAGCAACATCCACACAAGTAGGACACCCAATGTTGGAGGGGATTTATTCTTCGAAAGTAAATACACTTTTGAAAACTGGTACTGACTAGTATTCCAATGTCTCTATTCTCCCTCAGTTTTTCTCCATCACTCAATGAATGTGACCCCAACACTGATGGAGAGAGGCAGGAGAAGGGGATGCTGTGCAGATGACTGACATCCTCCATATCAACTGATGATGCCATTGGCCGCTAGGACACCAGCAGATAGAAGTGTCAGGGCTGGGCTCAGCCCTTCCTTCTCTGGGCTGGCAGCTCAGCTGTCGGCTAATTGTCAGCTCCTATCTCTCCACAGTGACTCACCTGTTGATGATTATCCTGCTCGACAGTCCTGCCTACTTAAGACGTCCAGCCGTCCAGTCCAGATACTCTCTGCCTTCGCCTTTGGTCACATCTCATCTTCTGACTCCAGATCCTGCTTGCTGTTCTACTACACTGTTCTCTGGCTATGTTCAGCCAGTGGCTGAGAGAGCTGGCCGAAGTGTTCTGGGGCTGTTCCCCCTGTCAGAACACAATAGAACAGCAGGGGAGATCACTGTACTAACATGGGCTTGTTAGTACGGTGGCTCCGATCTGAGCTGTCAGGTTTTTTTGTTCAGTCTGCTGAGTTGAAAATAAAAAAACAGTGTGTACTAGGCTTTAGGTTTTAATTGGGCTTTATTCCACTACAGTTGCCATATTCTAATTGCAAAGAAGCTTTCCCAGTATAGTTTCTGACCAGTGTTCATTTTGTCGACTAAAATATTTTCATCAACTAAATTAACACTATTTTAGTCCACTAAAATACGACTAAAACAATTCAGATGACTAAAATATGACTAAATTGCATTTTATGGCTAAAACTAACATGTTTTTAGATTTTTAGGAGGAGTATATCATGAGTTTGGAAATCCTATAAAAATGTTGTATTACAATTTAACTAAACCCCTTTGTTTTTAATCAACTAAAACTATTTTAGTCGACTAAAATGTACTGGAGGTATAATACTAAAACAATTCTGATGACTAAAATGGCATTTTATTCAAAAGATTCACTAGAGCGTAATTGAAATTTGACGTCAAAATTTACCCTGCATCAAACCTATAGTGCATAACAAAATGTGGAGGTCTCAACTCGAGGAAGCAATCAAATATATATCATATATCACAATCCAGTAAGCTATCTGGGATAAAGGCACTTAGTGGATAAGAAGATGCAAACCTAAACAGTGCACAACAAATATGCCAAACTGACTCAATAAGCAACTGTACATTGTTTATCAGTAAGCCAGCAGGCCCAATCCGTTTGAAACTTATGACCTCAATCATCTATGTAGGTAAACAATTTCTTACGCTAACATGTGAATTCAAAAGGTCTATGAGAAAGGACACCAGAGGTGCCATAGTTTTTTCCAAGATCTTGTTAGGGTCAGTCTAGATGCAAATAAAAGCATGTGAGAGAAAATGTCTTGTGGATGGGGGCCAATTACAGTGAGGGAAAAAAGTATTTGATCCCCTGTTGATTTTGTACTTTTGCCCACTGACAAAGAAATAATCAGTCCTATAATTTTAATGGTAGGTTTATTTTAACAGTGAGAGACAGAATAACAACAAAAATTATGCAGAGTATTTTATCCCCTATCAATCAGCAAGATTTCTGGCTCCCTTGTGTCTTCTTTACCGGTAACGAGCTGAGATTAGGAGCACTCTCAAAGGGAGTGCGCCTAATCTTAGCTTGTTACCTGTATAAAAGACACCTGTTCACAGAAGCAATCAATCAGATTCCAGTCTCTCCACCATGGCCAAGACCAAAGGGCTGTCCAAGGATGTCAGAGACAAGATTGTAGACCTACACAAGGCCAGAATGAGATACAAGACCATCGTCAAGCAGCTTGGTGAGAGGGTGACAACAGTTGGTTTGATTATTCGTAAATGGAAGAAACACAAAATAACTGTCAATCTCCTTCGTATTGTTGCTCCATGCAAGAGCTTACCTCATGGAGTTTCAATGATTATGTGAACAGTGAGGAATCAGCCCAAATCTTCACGGGAGAATCTTATCAATGATCTCAAGGCAGCTGGGACCATAGTCACCAAGAAAACCATTGGTAACACAGTGAAGAACTGAAATCCCGCAGTGCCCGGCCGCCCGCAAGGTCTCCCTGCTCAAGAAAGCACATACACAGGCCTGTCTGTAGTTTGCTAGTGAACATCAGAATGATTCTTAGAACTGGGTGAAAGTGTTTCGATCAGATGAAACCAAAATCAAACTCTTTGGCATCAACTCAACTCGCTGTGTTTGGAGGAGGAGGAATACTGCCTATGACCCCAAGAACACCATCCCCATCGTCAAACATAGAGGTGTAAACATTATGCTTTAGGGGTGTTTTTCTGCTAAGGGGACAGGACAACTTTGCCGCATTAAAGGGACGATTGACAGGGCCATGTACCATCAAATCTTGGGTGAGAACCTCCTTCCCTGAAAATGGGTCGTGGATGGGTATTCTAGCATGACAATGACCCAAAACACATGGCCAAGGCAACAAAGAAAGAAGCACATTAAGGTCCATAAACGTTTGACCTCTGTAATTGCCAACAAGGATTTTGCCACCAAGTACTTCATGTTTTGCAAAGTCATATACTTATTTCACTCATTAAAATGCAAATCAATGGATAACTTTTTTGAAATGCTTTTTTCCTGGATATTTTTGTTGTTTATAATTATGTATGTAACTGCAAAAGAAGAAGAGGAAAGCAGCGCTGATCCCAAACCACTATAAATAATACCCTCTAAATATTTATTTTCAGTGAAAAAGATGACTATAAATAGGACCTAAAATAAGCCCCAAATACAATACAATGCAGGGCAAACCAATAAAGTGCAAAAGTGCTCAAAATATAACACACACAATAAATTTCATTCTATGAATGCATAAAACAAAGTCAATCATCGTAGTGCTCTAAAACATCTAAAAAAAAAATACATGAAATCATCAAAATATTTATTTGTAGTACGAGTCTGCACTTGGAAATGCGATACCTTAACTACGAAGACCTGAGGTGTGCCTTGGCCTAGCTGGTCAGTATGCCTGAAAAGAGGGCAAAAAGACATGAAAGTAGGTGTGATAAGAAAGCTTGATGAAGGGTAGGTAACAATCCGTCTAGTGGAGTAGCGCACACCCGGATAGCTTCAGTATACTGATCCGGTATGTATCAGCTATAACAGGAGGTAAACCAACATCCCATAAATTGATGATAAGAAGGGACCCCTGTTTGGAACCTGTGAAACTGCCCAGTACGATCCCAGAGAGTGTGTTGACGTCAGCGTCCTTGCCCCACCCTACGTGCTTTGTCATAAGACATCTTCCGGGATCGGCGTAGGGCAGGGCAAGGACGCTGATGTCAACGTGCTCTCCAGGATTGTACTTGCGGCTTGCATTTGTACTCAGCGACCGGAGGCGATTTGAAATGCACAAATGCATGTAATCCCTAGTGTTGGGTCTAACACTTTTAAAATGTGAGTGGAATTTATTCTTAACGCTTTTTTAAAGGATTTATTAAAGCATTATTACACTATCGGAGCCTCCTTCTTCCTTTTTACATTTATATGTGGGTCGTGGCACAAGCATTGGAGAGGACTTTGTGCATTTCAAACAGAATTTTGGATCTAAGCATTGATTGCAAAATGGCGCAGTGGCTGGTTTATAATCTTACCAGCCATTTGATCTGGTGAGTCAGTTTGGTACGACTGGTGGAGGATCGCATTTTTTTTTGTTTCATTCGTTTTTATTGGAAAGGTTTATAGCATACAGTTACATAGAACATTAAGGGTCTAAACGAGTCTTACATTCTTAAGACTATAGTACATGTTGTCAAAGTCGTAATTTCAACATTTTTAGAAACAGTCGTTTAGTAACAAAGACACCATTAGAGAACAGTAAATAATACAAAAAAGGAAAGAAAGGGAAGCCAAACAAAATAGCATAAAATTAGTAGGGATATAGTCTCGACACCTCAACGCTTTGTTGTCTTATAAGTCGACCAGAGATTTACAGGCTATACTAAAAACCTTCAAAAACCTTCACGGGTAATATTAAAGGTCCTCACAGGCAACTCCAGGAGTCGTCGTCTTGGCCTTATTGGGATAATTTCTTCCTGACATCTAATGATTATTTGTCCAGGACGTCTATAGCTTCCAGTGATAGTCAAAGGGCCATTTAATGCCTTTTATATGCCAAGATACTCTCAGGATCACATTTAACTGGCATACAAGATATCACAGAGAGTCACTATTATTTTTTTGTATTGAGGAATATATATATATATATATATATATATATATTTTTTTTTTTTTTCTATGTTTTGGAGCACTATGATGATGGACTTTGTTTTCAACATTCATATCATGAAATTTATATTTATATTTAAATTTATAGATTATCTATTTTGAGCACTTTTGCACTTTATTGGTTTGCACTCCATTGTATCATTGTACTGTATTTGGGGCTTATTATTTTGGGTCCTGTTTATGGTCACCTTTTTCACTGAAAATAAACATTTAGAGGGTGTTATTTATAGTTGTTTTGGATCAGTGCTGCTTTTCCTCTTCTTCTTCTTTTGTAGTTTCTTTATTTGGTCCTTGCCAAAAATCACAGTAGCCACAATCTATAGTTTAATGTTATCGCATTCCCCATATCTTAGTTTTTATCAATGATCTTTGGCGCTATGTTCCATTTTTTTTCTAATAATTATATATGTGCTGGTGTTGAATGATATATAGGAAATGTTATTTGGGGTTTATATTCTGAACTGTACAAATTTAGTCAAAAACATACCCTGAAACGTATTCCAATGTATGTGAGGCTTAATCAATTCTATTCTTGCATTATTGGCAGTTTGATGTTACTCTCCTTTCTTTATAATCTAAGAGTGGCAATGGAGATGCTCCCATTAATCGGGAGTGTTTCCAACCTTCCCCAGTCCATCAGCAGAGCCCGTTTTTGCACAGGATGATCCTCCAACCTGGTGGAAAATCTCCCTGTGATCGGGGTGGAAAGATTAATGTTCTTGTAGTAGATAAAAG
The DNA here is from genome assembly GCA_028564925.1 of Lithobates sylvaticus. NCBI lineage: Eukaryota > Metazoa > Chordata > Amphibia > Anura > Ranidae > Lithobates > Lithobates sylvaticus. The sequence continues at coordinate 111,421,030 of CM053027.1, forward strand.
CAGCAAAGTGCCCACAGCAGAAGGAAGGATCAAAGTACCACTTACCGGCTGATTTCATTGTCAGCAAGAATCGCAACAGGCCCTGACACTCTGAATTGTTTGAAGAATAGCAAATATCTTTTTGCCTGCTGTTCTCAGGGAGATATCTGCCTGTCTATGTCTATTTGTGGAATTCTAACTCATTTCGAGTGTTGCTAAAATATTTTTATTCTTGCCAACAGCAGAGCTAGTGACAAAACAAGACCAATTATTGACATGTATAGAGTACCATATAAGCTCATAATTTTAACAACCATGCTTAGCAAAGCAAACTAAACTTACTATGATTATCATTTGAACAATTTAACCAATATACATGTATTGATGCTTGTCTTATCAAGAATACATAAAGTGATCTTGAAATGAATTTCCAACTATATTGTTCTTAGATTACTTTAGCTAATGGGTGTTAAACCATTTGGCACCTAATATGCAGTTTTGTGGCCACATTGGGTCCTTTGGAATCTGTTATGCACCCTTTGGGGCCCCTGCAGACAGTATTATCCCCCCCCTCCCTTAACTGGGTGCTTATTAATGCCAGGGGATGACAAGTATTTTTAGACTAGCTTCTAGTAGGTAAAGGAAAAGTATAGCCATAACTATTTTTGATATACTTCTCCTATGGATCACAGGGGTGCAATTTGTTCTGCGCTCCTGTGATCCGTTTTCAGCCGACAGCAGGCTGAAGTCCACTGTTGGCTAACATCACAGAGCCCGTCCAGGCTCTAAAAAGATTTCGACCATATGGTCGGGATCTGCCCAAAAGCCTAGACCGACAGCTGATTCAGCCTCTCAGCCATTCGCCATTTAAGGCTGTTTACTTAATAAATGTGGTGTGCTGGCTTCATCTTCATACATGTCCAGTCTATGAGTAAGCACTAGACATAGTGCAAAACGCGTCAGCTCTGTACCCCCTTTTTTGTCGTGCTTTGGATTGATGTGATTCCTGCTTTTAAATAAACCTTTTTGAATTTTATCTTTCCCGGTGTGCGGCTGTCCGAAGTTCTTCCTGATTTCCAATTTGCAGTCTTTGACTGTCTCTTGGAGCATGACTCCAGACTCCAACAAATCCTGTAGTCTGCAATTGCATATCCGAAATCTCTGACCATCTCCTGCTGCATGTCTATAAACTTTTGACAGCTTTCTGTAGCGTTACACGCACTGAATATTATGCGTGGCCCATTGTTCATGTCAGGGGCCCGAATTTGAGCCCCACTGTCTTACACTATACCAAGAGAAATAGGAAACTTACACCTTTTTAATTCTGCTCTGCTCATTCTTTTACATTAACATCCACTTTATAAAGTAGAACAAGTTAGCCCATGGGACTTTAAATGAGTTGTTCATATAGATCATAACGTATAAGTAATTTGGTAAAGATTTTATTAGAGTTTCACAGACATAGTCACAGACATAGTCATAAAATAGTATATATAAAAACCATCATAAACCATAACTTGACCATAAACAAATATTGTTATAGTGCTAGAAGTACAAAAGTATACATATACAGCTTATATACTCGACGCGTTTCGCAAGCTCTGCTTGCTTCCTCAGGAGTAGATGTATATGTAGGGTATCTAAAAAGATAATAAATATAAATAAGATATGGCATATAAATGGTAATTCGTTCAAAAAGGAGCATATGGCCTCCAAGAGGCACTCCATATTTACATTGTGGTCAGTTGGTCCAATGGACTGATCTCCAGGGGCGAAAGTGGTGAGTGCCTCCACCGGGAGCTGAAGAGGCATGGTTCGCAGCAAGCCACACGGGGGGACGAGTTGAGGGCAGACATGGCGATGAAGGAAAAGGAAGGATGTGATGTATCCTAAAATGCCCCATGACCACCAGTGTCGTGGCAGCTGAAATGAGAGTATATATGTATCTAAATCAATTAACAAAGTATTTGATGATAATCTGAGAGTATAAATGATATGATGTCACTATGGTAAAGTGAAATCATGACATAGTGGGCATGGATGCAGATAGGGGGGAGTGTGTGGAAAGGGAGTGCAGAGAGTGCAGCAATGTGAGAGGAAAGGAAAGATAGAAAAAGAAAAGAGAGAAAGGGAAAAGAAAAGAGAAGCGAAAAAGAAAAAAGAAGGAGAGAAAGATACCCTATGGCGTGCCTCTTTAACAGAGACAGCGTGACAGGAAAAATGGCAATGAATGTAGATGTGAAAAATAGTAATCACCATAATGGTTGTATGGATGTATGGAAGTATAAATGTCTTTGTGCCGTTCGTGTCACAGGCTGAAATGGAAAGAGAGCAAGACAGGGGTGGAAAATAAAGGAAATGGTAGGGAAAAGGAAGGGCGAAAAAGAAATGAAAATTGTGTAGATGAAAGAAGTGGATAGTGCTGATAATGGAAAATGTAAATCTCAAATTTGTATGAGCAAGTGCAATAAAGTGAAATTAAATGACATATTAGATGTCAAAAGTGTGCTTACCCCTATATCAAACCTCGAGTGGTGCAACAACCTACAGGGTGGAGGTAAAGCAAGAGTGTTCGCCAGGTCAGGAGCCCCCGACCTATATCCCCGAGTGCGAGCGTTGGACCACGCCCCTAACGCCATGCGTGACGCGGCTATGGTACGTGCCCGCGCAGCGCATATGCGAGCACGTTAGGCCATCGTGATGACGCAATATACACCAGGCGTGGAGCCGCCGCAAATGCGGAAGTCCCACATTGGGTATAATAACATGGCGCCGATGTACTGGTGGCCCCTCCCCATTTCTGGAGAGGGGAAGGGACAGCAGGGAGGGTTAGTGTAAACCACTCACCACTTTCGCCCCTGGAGATCAGTCCATTGGACCAACTGACCACAATGTAAATATGGAGTGCCTCTTGGAGGCCATATGCTCCTTTTTGAACGAATTACCATTTATATGCCATATCTTATTTATATTTATTATCTTTTTAGATACCCTACATATACATCTACTCCTGAGGAAGCAAGCAGAGCTTGCGAAACGCGTCGAGTATATAAGCTGTATATGTATACTTTTGTACTTCTAGCACTATAACAATATTTGTTTATGGTCAAGTTATGGTTTATGATGGTTTTTATTTTATATATACTATTTTATGACTATGTCTGTGACTATGTCTGTGAAACTCTAATAAAATCTTTACCAAATTACTTATACGTTATGATCTATATGAACAACTCATTTAAAGTCCCATGGGCTAACTTGTTCTACTTTATATATATTATAGGGATGGAGTTGTGTCATATTAAGAGATAGTATACAGACCACCCCCCCTTTCTCATAATTTACCAGGTGGAAGACACCTACTTGCCCACTCGGTCTGTCTACTATTCTCGTGGTCATAATTACTAATACTAATTGCCAATTGCCATGGATATTCCTACATGAGCTTCTATTCATTCATTTTCCCTATGTCATCTGGGCTACTTGTGGAGTTGGCTCCTATGTACTCTATCCATTGGTGACTGTGGGTCTGTTTGTCCCCTCCGGGAGCTGCGATGTACAATGGGGGGGTTTACACTAACCCTCCCTGCTGTCCCCTCCCCTCTCCAGAAATGGGGAGGGGCCACCAGTACATCGGCGCCATGTTATTATACCCAATGTGGGACTTCCGCATTTGCGGCGGCTCCACGCCTGGTGTATATTGCGTCATCACGATGGCCTAACGTGCTCGCATATGCGCTGCGCGGGCACGTACCATAGCCGCGTCACGCATGGCGTTAGGGGCGTGGTCCAACGCTCGCACTCGGGGATATAGGTCGGGGGCTCCTGACCTGGCGAACACTCTTGCTTTTCCTCCACCCTGTAGGTTGTTGCACCACTCGAGGTTTGATATAGGGGTAAGCACACTTTTGACATCTAATATGTCATTTAATTTCACTTTATTGCACTTGCTCATACAAATTTGAGATTTACATTTTCCATTATCAGCACTATCCACTTCTTTCATCTACACAATTTTCATTTCTTTTTCGCCCTTCCTTTTCCCTACCATTTCCTTTATTTTCCACCCCTGTCTTGCTCTCTTTCCATTTCAGCCTGTGACACGAACGGCACAAAGACATTTATACTTCCATACATCCATACAACCATTATGGTGATTACTATTTTTCACATCTACATTCATTGCCATTTTTCCTGCCATTTTTCCTGTCACGCTGTCTCTGTTAAAGAGGCACGCCATAGGGTATCTTTCTCTCCTTCTTTTTTCTTTTTCGCTTCTCTTTTCTTTTCCCTTTCTCTCTTTTCTTTTTCTATCTTTCCTTTCCTCTCACATTGCTGCACTCTCTGCACTCCCTTTCCACACACTCCCCCCTATCTGCATCCATGCCCACTATGTCATGATTTCACTTTACCATAGTGACATCATATCATTTATACTCTCAGATTATCATCAAATACTTTGTTAATTGATTTAGATACATATATACTCTCATTTCAGCTGCCACGACACTGGTGGTCATGGGGCATTTTAGGATACATCACATCCTTCCTTTTCCTTCATCGCCATGTCTGCCCTCAACTCGTCCCCCCGTGTGGCTTGCTGCGAACCATGCCTCTTCAGCTCCCGGTGGAGGCACTCACCACTTTCGCCCCTGGAGATCAGTCCATTGGACCAACTGACCACAATGTAAATATGGAGTGCCTCTTGGAGGCCATATGCTCCTTTTTGAACGAATTACCATTTATATGCCATATCTTATTTATATTTATTATCTTTTTAGATACCCTACATATACATCTACTCCTGAGGAAGCAAGCAGAGCTTGCGAAACGCGTCGAGTATATAAGCTGTATATGTATACTTTTGTACTTCTAGCACTATAACAATATTTGTTTATGGTCAAGTTATGGTTTATGATGGTTTTTATATATACTATTTTATGACTATGTCTGTGACTATGTCTGTGAAACTCTAATAAAATCTTTACCAAATTACTTATACGTTATGATCTATATGAACAACTCATTTAAAGTCCCATGGGCTAACTTGTTCTACTTTATATATATTATAGGGATGGAGTTGTGTCATATTAAGAGATAGTATACAGACCACCCCCCCTTTCTCTTAACATCCACTTTGAACAACATCTGCATTTGCCACTACCATGATTTCCAGTGTACGCTGCATTCTACTAAAGCTGAAATAAACAAAGTATCTCACTTAGTCACTAGGGGGAATCTGCTCAGAGCCTGTACCTTCCTCTACCTCTGCTTCCTGCTAGGCAGAAGGACCCACATATAAGTATGCAGCAGGTAAAGGAATACTTTTTATGTTCCCTTATTGGCAAATTTTTACTATGGCCATAAGGTAAATCCATAGCTTTAGGTTTAGCTTGGCAGGAGTCGAGGTAAGGTAAAAAAAGGATTTAGATTGGTTGTTGGTGGAGAGAGAAATTGGTGTCCAATGGAGTGGAGTCAAGATTGTTGCAGCTGTAGCAGTGATACAGTAGTATATGGGCTGTTTAGCAGAATATAAAGGCCACTGTATGGCTTTCCCTTGGGGGGAAAGCCAGGACCTTTTTGCTAGAGCGGATGATCCAGGAGAGCTGGAGAGACTTAAGATGGCCATGGATTCCTTTTTACTCATTTATGTAGCGGGTGAACAACAAAAAAAAAACAGACCCCGCCAACCACACAAGCGAAGTGGATAAAGGAATTACACCCAACCCCTTCCCCCCAGAGGGTGTTCTGACAGCGTGAATCTCTTCCTTCATAATACACTGATTGGGGGCTGTAGCTACCAATCAACAAAAGTTTTTTTCTAAGCAAAAATATTTCCATTGACAAAATTAACTCTGGCTGGGTTCACACTGTCAGACATCCTAATTCTCCCACGAATCGCGGGAGTCTCCCGCCTTTGGCTACAGGCTCCCGGACACCGCGAGCGCCAGGAAATCCCCTGTCACCATCCCACCCCCTTCCCTGGCCACAGACAGAAGACAGAGCGGCCCGAGCGGCTGAATAGAGTATTCGGCCATGATGGCCGCTCAGGGTGCTCTGTCTTCTGTCAGTGGCCAGAGGAGGGGGTGGAATGGAGCCATGATCACTGAGGCTGCACTGATTGACACTGATAGGCTTCACTGATGGACACTGATGGACTGCACTGGTGGGCACTGATGAGATGGCACTGATGTGCTGCACTGATGAGAACTGATGAGGTGGCACTGATGGGCTGCACTGGTGGGCACTGGAGGACACTGATAGGCTGCACTGATGGACACTGATGGGCTTCACTGGTAGGCACTGATGAGGTGGCACGAATGGACACTGATGGTCACTGCTAGGCTGCATTGATGGGCTGCACTGGTACACATGGATACACACTGATGGGCACTGATAGGCTGCATTTAATTGTCAATGGGAAGGCTGCATTTCATTGTCACTGGTAAGGCGCGAAGCGTCACCTCCCTGAAATTAGTTTGCCACCTCCCTGAAATTTGTTTTGGGATTTCTGCACGGTCTTCGCACGTGGATCAGGCAGGGGTCCGGTGTGTCCCTGTTCTCTGATTCAGGGGTGAATCCGGCCTGAATTCTTGCCTGAATTCAGACCTGAAATGGAGCCAAAGATGCACAGGTTCACTGTGCAATCCGCTTCGCAGGCATCGGTCACAATCTCCTGTCATGCGAATTGGATTGCGGGGGAAACCAAGCCTTAGTCAACTAAAATATGACTAAAACCAAAACAATTTAGATGACTAAAATACGAGAAAAACTAAAACGGAATCAAAAGACTGACTAAAACTAAATCAACATTTTACGTCAAAGTTAACATTTGGTTATATATCCCAATGGTTAAATCAGTGTCTGTGTAGTTTGTTCAAACCTTAATACCATAAAAAATAACATGATGTTAGATTTTTATTATTTTTTTACTCCAAGAGTAAATAATGAGTTTGAAAATTCTAGAGAAATGCTTAAATAAACCCATTAGATTTTAGTCAACTAAATGTACTGGAGAGTTGACTAAAACAATTCAGATGACTAAAATACAACTAAAATTTCATTTTAGTCAAAAGACTATGAATGAAACTAAATCGAAATTGGCACAAATAAAAGCTAAAAAAAATGAATAAAATGGAGGGGCAGTTTACTCTGAAAGTTATAAAAATTAAAAAAAACTATGCTTTAAAGTCTCCATTTAAAGGAAAAGGTGTGAAGAGTGTGTGTGAGAATCAGAGTGCTCATTTTCTTTGTATGGATTGTTGGATGAGGCTACACATGGGGAACAGTGACATTGAGGCTGGTTCCAGTTGGGAAACTGGTGGTGACCTAGATTAGGAGAGTCAACCTGTATGGTGGTGGGAAATAGGGTTGCCCTGAGATGCGACACACCAGTGACCTGGGACCACCATGTCATGCGGTCCCACATGTACAGCAGGGCCATCCCCTAGACTAAGTCTGGACCATCGGAAGGAGAGGGGACCCTCTGTGTGCGTGTGTGGGTACAAATGTTTCCCAACATAGCCTGAAAGCTGTGGAGTGTGAATTGGAGTGGAGGTGCCGTCTAGATTTCAGACCTTTTGTCATGGAAAACATGCTGTGGGCCTTGTGGCAGGAACTGACTAAACAACTTGACACTAGGGGATGCTATATGTATATGTATATCACAAATAACAAACATGCAGCAGGTTTATCTTTACAGCCTGTGTAATAGCTCACATGTGCAATATTTATTACAACTTATGCCCCGTACACACAAGCAGATTTTCCGTCGGAAAAATCTTGTATGTTTTTTCTGACGGAATTTCGCTCAAGCTTGGCTTGCATACACGCGGTCACACAAAAGTTCACCGAACTTTCAACCGTCAAGAACGCGGTGAAGTACAACACTACAACGAGCCGAGAAAATTAAGTTCAATGCTTCCGAGCATGCGTCGAATTGTTTCCGAGCATGCATAGGGATTTTGCGCGTTGAAATTGATACAGACGATCGGATTTTCCGATCGGAACTTTTTCCGACCGAAAAATTGAGAACCAGCACTCATTCTTTTGCTGGTGGAAATTCGGCCAGCAAAAGTCTAATGAAGCATATACACGGTCGCATTTTCCGACAAAAAGCTCTCATCTGTCTTTTGCTGGCCGAATTTCCGATCGTGTGTACGCGCCATAAGAAGATAAAGTACGCACAATAAATATATTATTGGTAGCGATTGTTAGAAAGCTGAATATTCTAGTCAATATTCTAAAACCAGTTTTTCTCCATCAAGAGCCCCTGAAAATTCAATCAGCATGTCTGGTAGGCAGCACGTGTAGCTGGAGAACATTGTCACCTGTCTGCTAGAATAACATAAACATTATAGACATAAAAATAGCAGCACTAATGATTGTTGTTCACATTGTGGCGCAAGAGCTGAACAGTAATGGAATTTATTATTTATGAAGTCTTGCTGTTTCCTAATACCTTTTTCCTTCAGCCTCAGTGACTTGTCAGTTTCCTTTTTGCTGCAGAAGCAGGTAGCAGTATTATCGCTAATTACCTGAAAATGCTGTCCATAAATAGCCCAAGCTGGTCAAGGAAGTGCTAATCTGATTTTCTTCAATATTCCTTTAAAAAAATAAAATTTCTATATCATTTTTATGCTGGCACTTGCTTAGAAGATATTTACGCTCAGGATAAAAATCATCAAAAGTAAATTTGCTTTTACTTCAAATATGTGGGCCTTTTTTTCCTTTTATTCTATGTACTTCTACTACAAGGGTAGTTTGAAAAGTTCACGGGAGTGACCGCACAGACATTAAACTTTATCACCGCACCAAGCCACTCCAGATGTTAAACTTTGAAAATGGTGCATGTGTGCTATACCGTTTCCATGCGCCCTTTGAAAACAGTTGGCACCCCCCGTAGTCAAGCTGTAAATGGAGAAAGTGGAAGGAGGCTCAAAGTGTTTCATCAGGCAAAGTGATGGCAACAGTGTTCTGGGATTCTGATGGTGTGCAGCAGCAGTGCAGAAATTTGTTGCCATCACCTTGTCTGCTGATGGGACACTTTGAGCCTCCTTCTTCCACTTTCTTCATTTTCAACTTGACTACAGGGGGTGCCAACTGTTTTCAAAGAGTGCATGAAAACTGCATAGCTAGTCTGTTCGGTCACTTGTTGGGTTGTGAACTTGCATTAGCTCAGGTCCCCCATCAAGACATGTTGTGGCAGAGAGGGTACTGTGTTTGTTCGACTGCCTTATTCAGAACCAAAGCATTAGGACTCATGGATATGGCCATATCTGGTCTTTATAGTATTATTATTATTATACAGGATTTATATAGCACCAACAGTTTACGCAGCGCTTTACAACATTAGGGCAGACAGTACAATTACAATACAATTCAATACAGGGGGAAATCAGAGAGCCCCGCTCGTTAGAGCTTACAATCTAGGACATACATTTCAGCAGGTTTCTTGCCACAGAGCCCACATACGCGTCGCCTATACGTGGCTATACTTTTGTATAAGCAAGTACTTGCATAAACATGTCTGTGTACATGCATGATCCCCTATTGTGTCAGAAAGGCTTCCTTCCCTTCTACAGGTCCAAAACACAGTGCAGCATAATTTGTTTTATACATAGCAATGAATACGCAAGTGAAAAAGGCACATACGTAAATCGCAATAGCACTGCATATCCAAGAATATTTCTTTTGGAAGTATGAAAGATTAGAACTTCTGTCAAGTTTGTAGTGCTGTCTGTGTTCCCACTGGAGAGATTCACTTCTCTATTTGTCCAGTGACAACAGTGTGACTACTGTTCTTGAAAAGTATGGAAAATCCAAAATGTTATGTTATTCACTGGGACAGGAATAGAGTAAGTCTTGCAGTGAAGACCCTTGGTCCAGTAAGACTGTCTAAGAGAGCACTTCACTTTGGAAAAAATTTCTCTCACTTCCTGTTGTGTCTCCAGATCGGGATGTGATGAGAAATCTATTTAAAGGGGCACAAGTAAGCTCTACCAAATGCCATTCCTGGTTCAATGAAAGTGTTCTTACCGGCCACTGGGGCAGTCTGTCAGGGCTGGGCCCAGCCCCCCCTTCTCAGTGCTCAGTTGTCGGTTAATTGCCAGCACTCATCATTCCACAGGGCCTCACCTGGCGATCATTTCCTGATCGTCAGCCAGCCCCTTCTCGCTATTTAAACTGCTTGGTTCATGTCTCCCATGCCTTCGCCTTGGTCAACATATCTGAAGATTCTCTGCTTTGTTCCTGTTAAAGACTTATAGAAATTTTGTGACAGGGGCGCTATTTAGGTTTAAATTACTATATTCTCACCCATCATATATCTAAAAATTGTATATGGTGAAAAAATAAGAAAATAATAAAAAAATATATATAATTAGTTAAATTGTAACACTAATTAAAGTGCAAGTGCTTGATAATTAATACAAGTGAAATTAAATATCTCTGTGTATCAATAATGGTGTAACCTATATATGTCCCACACTTATATAGAGAAAGGTGCATAGAAATAATATATCTTCATACACATGCGGATTACTCAATGTGTTATAACATATGTCCACACAATTCTTCTATAATAGCTCACTAAAAACAACAGTCCTATAGTGTCATATATAAAGTCCATTGAAGTGGATAAATTCCTCCATACAGGTTTGGTGGAAAATCTTCTGTGTTGTGTAGTTATGATCAAAAAGAAGAACCAAGAAACACCACTCTTGTCTGTAGATCTGTGAAAAACCCTTCACCATAACATATCTTCTTCTAATCACCCAAAGTGAAGAATCAGCTGGCTGCTTACCAGATTCTATTGACTCCTTTACCCAAAAAGAGAGTCAATAAGGCCTTTACAGGTATGTGCCTGTTCACATATGGTATATCAGGGGATGGTAGTAGGTACTCTTCCTCTCAGGATACTCAGGCGGAATGTATATAAAGGAGCAAAAGACAACTACATAGCGTAATTCTGCTATTTTATTAAAAATTCCATTTAAAAAACATAGCCAAGTGTCTACTCACATGTCTCAGTGCCCACCCGGCACTGGGGCTGCTCGCGTTGATAATAGTGGATGGTAAATGGTAGAGATCTGTCCTGTGTTGAGAAGTGCGGCGTGCGTTCCAGCTAGCGCCGCCAACAACCAGCAGGAATCCGGAAGCGTGTAAGTTAAAAGACATGACCAGGATACCGCCGCCGTCGTACGTTTCGATAGAACCGTCTTCAGGGGGCGTGTCCCCTTAAAGACGATTCTATCGAAACGTACGTCGGCACGTACACAGACCCAAAATTTCCCATCCTAGCACAGCCCCCCCCCCCCAATTCCTTCTCCTAGCACAAATCATCTCCCCCTCTCATCCCCCAGCACAAATCACTCTTCCTAGCACACCACATCCCCCCCAAATTACCCATATTAGAACAAAGCTTAACCGTCACCCCCCCCCCAATTCCCATCCCAGCACCCCCCCACCCATATTTTTCTTCCTAGCACCTAATTAACCATCTCCCTCCCCCTCCTAGTACAAATACCCACCTCCTCAGCACAAATCTTCTTTTCTATGCCCCTTTAAACCTAAATGACCAGTTGAGCTTTAAACCCTGACAATTTAGCATAGGTTCACTTTAAAGCTGTATCTAAAACGTTATTTTTGAAAGCTATGAATACATTTCTCTGCAGCTACGGTAATCTCCCTTGGAAAATCGTCACACATAAATTGACTATTGAAGAAAACATTTTTGCTAAATTTCCATTTGAGATGGATCTGACCAGACAGCACTGTGACGTTGTCCGAGCCTTTGTCTCCAGGAGAATGTAGAGAATGATATTACATTTATCAATCTTTCTATTACCTGAGACACTTGGCAAGGTTTTTTTCATCTTTTTTTTTTTTCTATTTTTTGCATTCCTGAAGTCAGTGAATGTAATTTCTTCCTGCCCCAAAGCACTGACGGGTTTAACACTTTCAGCCTGCAGTACAAAGCTGAAGGGCAGAGGAAGCTCTTTAACCAGCACAGAATTGGAGATGGGCTTGTCTGCTCTGTGTTGTTCTGCAGACATTCCACATTTCTGCCTGTTGTAATGAAAATCTGGCAGAAGTTACATTCCCCTATTTTGACAGGAAGAAGAGCTGTCTGTTGTCTGACACTGTCAAATCATTTGAAGTTACAATCTTGTTCAATTTAGCTGCATCTTTTCATATGTTCCAAAGAGGAGATTAAAGTATCACTGGAGTGAGGCAGATTGAATACCTTCCTTTATTATGTACCTTTTGCTAAGTATATTCCAATATAGTGCATACTATTATGGAATTGCCATTGTCATTTTTCAGTGTGATAAGAAACCAGTATTCGCTTAGTTATTTCACAGCATGTTTCTGGGTATGAGAGAAGATCAAATGTGACTGTGATTCCAATAGGATGAAGTCCTATTGCCAAAACATGCCAGTTTTGCTATGGTCCCTAAATATATACAGCACTGCATAGCTGCCAACCCCCTGCAGTGCCACGGGTGAGTGCCCTATTGCAGAGCTCAAAATTTCAAGTCCTGAGCTACTAGCCAGGCCTCAAGGGTTACTCGCCACCAGTTGCTCCGCCCAACCCCTACCCTGCCCTGCCCCGCCCCTAAACACACCCTCATAAATGATCTCATGAAATGACACTTAAATTTTTTATGCAGAATTAAGTTATTAAAATAAATATTAACAACTTTATCCTTGCCCAACAATGCCCAACGTGTCCACCAAAGCAGCCTGCCCGTGTCCACCAATGCAGACTGCCCGTGTCCACCAAAGCAGCCTGCCCGTGTCCACCAAAGCAGCCTGCCCGTGTCCACCAAAGCAGCCTGCTCGTGTCCACCAAAGCAGCCTGCCCGTGTCCACCAAAGCAATCTGCCCGTGTCCACCAAAGCAGCCTGCCCGTGTCCACCAAAGCAGCCTGCCCGTGTCCACCAAAGCAGCCTGCCCGTGTCCACCAAGCAGCCTGCCCGTGTCCACCAAAGCAGACTGCCCGTGTCCACCAAAGCAGCCTGCCCGTGTCCACCAATGCAGCCTGCCCGTGTCCACCAATGCAGCCTGCCCGTGTCCACCAATGCAGCCTGCCCGTGTCCACCAATGCAGCCTGCCCGTGTCCACCAAAGCAGCCTGCCCGTGTCCACCAATGCAGCCTGCTGTGTCCACCAATGCATATTTTTTTTAAAAGTCAGCAGCTACAAATACTGCAGCTGCTGACTTTTAAAATAAGGACACTCTTAGACAGGTATCTGCACCCCCTCCCCCCTGAAAGGTGCCAAATGTGACACCAGAGGGGTTGAGGGTTCCGAAAAGCAGAGGTTCAATTTTTCTGTGAACCTCCGCTTTAAGGTAAAAAATGTCCCAGTAATTGTATCGCCCTCCCTCCACCATAAACACTTGCCTAAGTCCTTTCTCGACCCAGCACTGTGCCCAACTGAAGCGGTGCTCTCCTCTCATCCTGTTTTCACAGGACACAGAGGCAGCAGCAGTTGCCATTGGCTCCTGCTGCTGTCAATCAATTACTGTGAGGAGGAAGTGGGGCAGAGCCATGCTGTGTGTGTCTATGGACACACACAGCCCAGCTTGGGAGTGCACCCACACAAGTTCCCCCATAGCAGCCAGCTTGCCATGGGGGTATTCGCAAGAGGAGGAGTAAAGAACGCCAATGGGGGACCTCAGAAGAGGAGGTAAGAGACCACTCTGTGCAATCCCGTAGCACAGAACAGGTAAGTATAACATGTTCTTCATTTTAGGAAAACAAATGTTGCCTTTTAGAACCACTTTAAAGGTGAGCAACATATTGTCATATTATTTTCATATTTACTAAAATCCAATAGTTTCAACACTAACAAAAGAGCAGGTGAGGTATTCTTCATCCAACATGCTTTATTTTATAAATGGGTACACATTCGACTATCTTCTTCACTAGTGTCTCCATTCAAATCTGTATAGGACTTGGATTAAAAACTTTTTAAGCTGTAGACTGTCTACTTATAGGCCTACCTCCCATGATGTATTGACCTGATTGTTACCACCCCATACTTGGCATGATTGTGTTGAATGCACTTGTCTTAGCTTGTGTATCGGATACACAAGTGAGGACTATGGAGGCCACAAGCTGTTTGCTCCAAATTTTCCTTTTTGTTATTTTCTACATGCTACCTATTTTTAGACCATACACAGGAAGGCCACCTCATAATATTAATTGGGACACAGTGTAACAGTGTTCATCTCTGTTGTCTAGCTCTGCAGCTATACATGCTTCTCCATCTGTGGTCTTAAGTATTTAATTAGGACCACTTAGCTGCTATTATCAATGAAAACAGTGTGCTACCTCTGTGCACTGTTAATTCAGAAGGATAATTATGCTTTGGATTAATCAGTTGAGCCTGTGAAGATGTTGACTGTTTGTGTGGTTGATTTTGTCTTTTAAAGACAAGAAATTATTTTCCTTTTTTAATTTTAGGACTATCCCCCCAGCTTGAAATGTAGGTATCCATAAGAGATTGGCGTACAGACCAAAAGATGTTAATGCGGTTTTGTATGCAAAGTTCAAATGATTATAAAAGACAACCTTGGGACATTGGATATACTAAAAACATCTTGCAACTTGGAAACATAGTGGCTCTTCGTTATTCTTTATTGAAAATACAGCTACAGTGGATATAAAAAGTCTACCCCTGTTAAAATGTCAGGTTTCTGTAATGTAAAAAAAGAGACAAAGATAAATAATTTCAGAACTTAATGTGACCTATAAACTGTACAACTCAGTTGAACAACAAACTGAAATATTTTAGGTGGAGGGAAGTAAAAATATCAAAATAAAATAATTATGGTTGCATAAGTGTGCACAGGGCCGTCTTTCCGCATGGGCACACTGGACAGTTGCCCGGGGGCCCCACTTGCCTGGGGGCCCCACCTGCCCAGCGACCCCAGCCCCGTACTCCTTACGGCTCTCGCGGCCGCCCCCCGCACTAACATAGCCCCCGGGGGCCGCAACTGGCCGGCTGGAGCGCGGCGCCGGCACGGCACTTGCTACTTTGCCTGTGTGGAGGGGAGTGACAGGCGCGCAATGACTTCCGGGTACAGGGAAAATAGCAGGGTAACTGGCGGAGGCTGAGCCTAATGCTCCGCCTACCCTCCTCTGCGCAGCCGGCATCATCTTCGCCCCCAGGCCAGGAGCGGGGGTCTGTGATGTGAAGAGACGAGTCACGAGAAAAAGAATGGGAACTCCCAGGCAGCAGCCGCAAGCAGGGATTAGCACTGCAGCCTAGCAGGTACTCTTGAAGATGATGATCATGTTGTGCATGTATGCCAGGCCCAAGCAGAAGCAAGCAGCCAATTAAATATAGTGTTAAATATGGATTATATAAATATGCATAGCAGTCATAAATATCATAAATAAAGTGTAATAAAGTGATTTGTGCAACACCAGGTACTACTTAAAAGTAGTACCTGCCGTGCCTGTTGCACAAATCACTTTATTACACTTTATTTATGATATCTATGACTGCTATGCATATTTATATAATCCATATTGAGCACTATATTTGATTGGCTGCTTTTGCTTGGCTCATCATCATGTGCTATTGTGCGGGTATGCCAAGCAGACGCAGCCATGGCGCATCTTTACTTGGCAATATTTGCCCACTCTACTTAACAAAAACACTCCAAATCTGTCAGATTGCGAGGGTATCTCCTGTGCACAGATCACCCCACAGATTTTCAAGCGGATTCAGGTCTGGGCTCTGGCTGGGCCATTCCAAAACTTTAATATTCTTCTGGGGAAGCCATTTCTTTGTTGATTTTGTATGTATGCTTTTGGGTTGTTGTCATGCTGAAAGATGTTCCTCTTCATGTTCAGCTTTCTAGCAGAAGCCTGAAGGTTTTGTGCCAATATTGACTGGTATTTGGAACTGTTCATAATTCCCTCTACCTTGACTAAAGCTTCTGTTCCAGCTAAATAAAAACAGCCCCAAAGCATGATGCTGCCACCACCATGCTTCACTGTGGGTATGGTGTTCTTTTGGTGATGTGCAGTGTTGTTTTTGCGCCAAAAATATGTTTTTGGACTTATGGCCAAAAAGTTCAACCTTGGTTTCATCAGACCATATCACATTTTCCCACATGCTTTTGGCAGACTTCAGATGAGTTTTTGCTAAATTTTGCCTGGCTTTGATGTTTGTCTTCGTAAGAAAAGGCTTCTATCTGGCCACTCTACCCCATAGCCCAGACATATGAAGAATACGGGAGATTGTTGTCACATGTACCACACAGCCAGTACTTGCCAGATATTCCTGCAGCTCCTTTAATGTTACTGTAGGCCTCTTGGCATCCTCCCTGACCAGTTTTCTTCTCGTCTTTTTATCAATTTTGGAGGGACGTCTTCTTGGTAATTTCACTGTTGTGCCATATTTTGATGATGACTTCACTGTGTTCCATGGTATATATCTAATGCCTTGGAAATTCTTTTGTACCCTTCTTCTGACCGATACCTTTTAACAATGAGATCTCTCTGATGTGTTGGAAGCTCTCTGCGGACCACGGCTTTTGCTGTAGGATGCGACTAAGTAAATGTCAGGAAAGACCTACTAGAACAGCTGAACTTTATTTGGGGTTAATCAGAGGCCCTTTAAATGATAGCAGGTTTTCGGATTTCAGTTTGTTTTTTCAACTGAGTTAAAGGTTGTAAAAGGTGTAAAGTTACAAAATGATTTATCTTTGTCTCATTTTTTACATCCCAGAAACCTGACATTTTAATAGGGGTATGTAGACTTTTTATATCCATTGTATAAGCCAATGACAGCCTAATTGCTATGCAGCTCGTATTGTAGTTGTAACAGCACATTATAACAACCAGAGTCACAAATGGGACCCAGCTGCATTCCCAGGGTCATAATTTCATCAGTGTGCTCCTGCTTATTTACTGTCTAGTCAGAAGACTATGGTGTGTAGTTTGACCCAGTGTTCATGATCAAACTGTTTTGCTGCTGCATTGGAGCTCAATGATCGGGCTGTGCTGTCTGGCAGGGGTTCCTAGGTCACTAGAGCGGCTGAACATAATTATAATTTTTTTAGAAGAAAAAAACAACAAAACAAGCTGGCAGCACAGTGGTTTAGTGGTTAGCACTTCTGCCTGGCAGCACTAGGGTTGTTTCTTCGAATCCCAAACAATACCCTACCTACATGGAGTTTGCATGTTTTCCCTGTGCTTGTGTGGGTTTCTTTCTTAATTGGCTCCTGTCTAAATTGGTTATAGTATGAATGTGGATTAAAGTGGAAGTAAACCCCCCTATCATTTTCAGCCAAGGAAGCTGCCATCTTTGCCTCTGTTTAATCTTCAACTGCCACAGTGCTGCACATGTGATCCGCTATGACACCAGCCATTGGATGGTTTGACTGTTTGGTTGAGAGCACAGCCAATGTGCAGTTAGCATTCCCGGCATGCCTTTTTTTTTAAACTGTTAAATCGATGGGTTTACTTCCGCTTTAAGGATCTTAGAGTGTACATTTTTGTTTATTAAAAATCTCACAAACATACAACATAATAAAAACATATATACAGAATGAATACATTTTATAAATAAACAAACAAAAAATAGCTTACTTCAGCATAGAAAACAAACTGGCTTTTTTCCCCAACCAAAAACATAATAGAACTAAATATACAAAGTATTTCACAAAAGTGAGTACACCCCTCACATTTTTGTAAATATTTTATTATATCTTTTCATGTGACAACACTGAAGAAATTACACTTTGCTACAATGTAAAGTAGTGAGTGTACAGCTTGTATAATGCCCCGTACACACGGTCGGAAATTCCGACGGAAAATGTCCGATCGGACCATGTTGTTGGAAAATCCGGCCGTGTGTGGGCTCCATCTGACTTTTTCCGTTGGAATTTGCGACGGAAAAAATTTGAGATCCTGCTCTCAAATTTTCCGACAACAAAATCCGATCGGACTTTTTCCGATCGTGTGTAGAGAATTCCGATGGACAAAGTGCCACGCATGCTCAGATCAAATTACGAGACCAAAGCTATTGGCTACTAGCCTCTACGTAGTTCCGTCGTACGCAACGAACGTCACCACATTCAGAATAATCGGATTTTCCGACAACTTTGTCGGACCGCATGTATGCAACACCAGTGTCGGACAAAATCCGTCGGAAAAAAAGGGGTTGTGTACGGGGCATAACAGTGTAAATTTGCTGTCCCCTCAAATAACTCCACACACAGCCATTAATGTCTAAACCGCTGGCAACAAAAGTGAGTACACCCCTAAGGGAAAATGTCCAAATTGGGCCCAATTAGCCATTTTCCCTCCCCGATGTCATGTGACTCGTTAGTGTTACAAGGTCTCAGGTGTGAATGGGGAGCAGGTGTGTTAAATTTGGTGTTATCGCTCTCACTTTCTTATACTGGTTACTGGAAGTTCAACATGGCACCTCATGGCAAAGAACTCTCTGAGGATCTGAAAAAAAAAAAAATGGTTGCTCTACATAAAGATTGCCTAGGCTATAAGAAGATTGCCAAGACCCTGAAGCTTTTAACCCCCGCTAGTGGCCCGAAAAAGGGTTCAATGGGCAGGGGCGCTTTAGGAGGGGTGTATACAGCGCTGCAAAGATGCTGCTTGCAGTACTTTTTTTTTACTGTCCTGCAAGCACATCGCTCCAGTGTGAAAGCACTCAGGCTTTCACACTGGAGAGACAGGAGAGGCTCTTTACAAGCGCTATTTTTAGCGCTGTAGCGCTTGTAAAGTCTTAAGGCAAAGAAGGCGAAATATTCAAGTTACGTGCTCTACCTGACATTGCTCTCGTCTGTTTGTTAAAATATTTAAAATGTTGATGCATTTTTAAACACATCAGTTGCTGATGGCTTGCTGTTCTAATTTTCTGTGTCCTTAGGGTACAAATGAACTGGTAATTTACCTGTGCCAGTTTGAAAGATACCCTATAGAAAGAACCACATTGCTGGCAGCTATGGTATTTCCATACAAAAGAAAGATGACATTCTTGTTTGTCAAAGATCCATTTCATAATTTAGCAAGTGAAAAGTTAATTAGCAAAGGAAAGTATGTTACATTCTGTCACTCGTTCATTGCCAAGTGCACTAGCTAGGCATTGTTAGGTACCTAGCCTGCTACATGCCCTGCTACAACAATATTACTGTGGGGGTAATATGCTTGTGTCATAAATCTTCATGGTCAACTTCATGGTATCATATTATAAGCATTTTAGGAACCAGTGGCGGCCCATCCATAGAGGGTGAGGGTACACGGGCGCTGCCTCCCCTATCCATGCGTCCGCCCCCTGATCTACATATAAGGGCACTGGACTATGGATTCCAATGCGGGTGGGTGTTTTTTTGAAGCATCTGATTAGAGCCAGAGGCTTCAAAGAAGGGTGGGCTTGCGCTCTAAGCCCACCCAGTTGTGTGACGATAGCAAATACATTTTCGCTATTTTCACACTAAAGTTCCTCACCGCCAATCAGGAGGCAGGTCGTGAGACCTGTTTCCCGATTGGTCAAAGCGTCAGGCTCTCCTATTGGATGTCTAGTGCTTAGGTGGAAGGGAGAAGAGACACACGGCAGAGGAAGCTGCTGGAGGAGCAGACACTGGAGCCGCTGCCTGCACCGTGCTGGAGGACACCACAACCCAATCTATGTGGGGGTGGTAGTGCCGCACGGCCGGCTGCCGGAGGGGGGTGGTTGTGTTTACCGACCCCCCCATCCAAAAGGAAACCATAGGGGAACTGTGTTCCTCTTGACTTCCTCTCCAGCTGTGGTGCCACTGTGGAAGAGCGCCACCTGCAGTGGAGAAAGTAGACTGCACCTGCCTACAGGCTAGAAATAATTGAAATACAATGTGAAAATATATGATATTATTTTTTGACCATATATATGCTTCAAGTACATTTTCTTCTTCTTACTATATAGCGGAAGCTAATGTAGATTCTAGTTTAAAGGAGAGACCTCACTACAATACATATGTAAGAAGATATTGTTTTTCTGAGAAAAGACAAACCTGGAAAGGTATGTGTACATACTTACCTTTCTTAAATACAGTTGTCATTCTGAGAAATAGTCCCCTGAGTTCTGCAGGGTAACCAACAATTTTGGGAATGTCGATTTACTGGGTTCCCCACAGGCCTCACTGGTTCTTCTTATTGACTTCCATGTCATTACTCTTTTATGGGAGATAATTTCTCAGGATTGGAGTGGAGTTTAGCACGACAGGTTGCAAAGTGTGTACGATCATTTGTTACAGGTATGCCTTTTTTGGGGGTGCCTTAAACAGATAAGGGCCTACCTCCCTTTTTAGTCCTCATCACTTCATTCACAGTATATACCCTAATCACAGTATATACCCTAATCACAGTATGTACACACACCAGTTACTGACTGTGGCCTACACCAGCTGTGATGTTGGTGCAGTACACATCCATGAACCGACTGTCCGTGACTAACTGCACACAACTGAAAGCCTGAATCCTGTAACATGAATGCACCCCATATTAAATCTTTATTTTGAAACAAAGATTTCATATCAATAGTAAAACAAATCCCAAACAGAAAACATCAATTTAAAAACTCAAAGGATACTTCACCCAAAAACAGAACTGTAATATGTTGTAGATTACCACTCCTTAAAAGAGACGTTTGGGTTTATAAACAAAAATAAACATTTATACTCACCTAGGTCAGTGATGGCGAACCTTGGCACCCCAGATGTTTTGAAACTACGTTTCCCATGACATCACTGACAGGTGGGTGCAGCATCTATCCCCCTCCACCTCTACACCAATAACTGATCAGAGACCGAGAGATCCGAGACCACTGATTACTCAGTTCTCGGTCTTCAATGAGCTGACAGCCAGTGACTGTCAGTCACCGGCTCTCTACTCTGCCCCTCCAGTGCTCACTGGAACGCTGAGCTGTGCAGGGGGCAGGAGTGGCTGGCCTAGTCTTCCAGCAGCTCACTGATAGGCTGAGCCAGCTGCCGGTCCAGGCATCTGGATGGATCCTGACTGTAAAGTGGAGATCTTTCCCCAGCCTTTACCCCGCTGTCAGTTGAAAATGGGTCACACAGGAGTGCAGAATGAACTGCACTCCTGTGATCCATAGGAGAAGTAGGGCCAAAAAAGCTTTGACCTTACTTCTCCTTTAAAGCGATATTAAACCCTCATATTTTAGTTTAAATTTATGGTTATTATTAACAACATTATGCAATATAAACCTGCTATAAGCCACTTTTGCTGGGCTCCTCTTATTTGTGTCCTCTATCTAGTGCTGATCCAATGGGGGGCATGCTTCTAGGCTTAGGACTACATAATGCTCCTATTGATCCTTGTGCCCACATACGCAGGCACCCCTGCATCAGATGACACTAGAACACCACCTCCTGTAGTTTGTGATTGAGAGCAGCTCCAGGGATCCTTACATCAGCTCTGCCTCTGTGCCTGGGAAGCAAGAATAGGCACAACTGGTAGAAGGAGCTAGGAGCTTTTTCTTCAGCTGCTGATGAGGCTTCTGCTTGTCCTCAAGTCAGCTGGTATCCTAGTAAAGAGGTGCGCGTGTGAGTTAATGCAAAGCATGATGGGACATGTAGTCCCGAAAGCTGCCTCATGTGGACCCAAGAGCGCGCTCTGCTGGACAGAAATGTACAGGTAAGAAAGCGAGGAGGAATGATAATGCAGCTAGTAACAGTTAGTGAATTATTCTAATAGGCAGATTTTTCTTATTAAAAAGAATCATGGGTAATTAATTTATGTAGGTGATAGATGTAATTCATGTAAACATATGTGAGTCTATTGGGTCTGCCTGAAAAACTGAGAGGCGGACCCGATCGGTCCACCCGTGTATAGGGGCCCTTATGGTGTCTGCACTCTGGATGAAGGTGCAATAGAGACACTTTTGGACAGCAACATTGTCACTCTGGGGAGAGAGTAATGTTAGATGCACTAACAAGTTTAGATGGATTTGACTTTTTAAGCAGTTACTACAACAGCTTTTTCCTTTTGGAATAAATGCTTTACATAAATTAATAAAAGCTGCCCCTGCCAGTGTTAAATGCAGTGCCACTACAGGATCATCTAGGGCCCAGGACAAACATACCAAACTGGCCCCCCAAGATGTATTAACATTCTGCATCAGCAACCTCCCCCACCCCGAAAAAAAGTCAAGCACTAATCTGCATGCTCACCCCTAGGCATAAATTCCCCTTCCACCCATGACAAATCTGCCCCCCTGATGAAATTCCCCCTGCCAGCACAAATCTTTGCCCCCCCAAGCTCAAATCTTCTCTCTCCTAATCTCCCTAGCACAGCCCCCCTCAAAAAAAACTTTAGTTTTTTTTAGGCGGACCTGAACGGACACTCCATAGAGGTCTATGGAGGGACGGATGTCAGCGGTGACATGTCCGCTGACATCCGACCTGCTCCGATCCGAAAAAGAGTGACGGAGGAAAAAACTATTTTTCCATCCACCTGCGGATCGGGTGACGACGGACTCTACGGTCCGTCTTCATCCGATCCCCCATAGGGGAGAGCGCCGCTCTGACAGGTCCGTCCCTGCATAGAGTGCAAAGACAGACCTGTCATCTGCCTGCTCAGCGGGGAGAACGGAGCGACCCCCGCTGAGCAGAGCGGGCTCCGTACACGGACACGTCCGTGTGAAAGAGCCCTTACCCCTCGAATTTCCCCTCCAAGCACAAATCCTCTCCCCCACTCTCCCCCCAGCACGAATTCTCACCCCAATCTCCTAGCACAAATGCCCACCCCCCCAAAAAAATCCCTCCTAGCACAAATTCCCTTATCCTCTACCATATCACCTCTTCTAGCACATACCCCCCAAATCCCCCCCCCCCCTGCACAAATCCTCTTCCCACCCACCCCCCCCCCCCTCTCAACACAAATCCATTAAAAGCACCATTCCTAGCACACACCCACTAACCTAAATTCCCCTTTTAGAACAATTCACCCCCCCCATCCCCCCCTTCCCACCTCACATGACATCACAATGCCCAGGGCAGGTGTCCCTTTTGCCCACCCCTTGTCCCGGCCTTGGTTGAATGGTTTGTCTCAACCTACTAACTGTCACTTTTGCAGGAACGTTGCAGGAACGTTTCTTCTGTTAAAGTAAGTTGAAAAATAACAGACCTACTGATCGGATCAGCAGTTGAAAATAAAAAAAGGGGGTAAAAAAAATCCGAAAAAAATGAAAGTAATATTTTATCCAGCCACATCTAAGAACTGGTAAGCTACAATATAATACATTTTTGGTTTTGGGTTTAATACTACCTGAAGCTAGTTCTATAGGCAAAGATTTCTTCATTGAAGCTACACAGCGTGGATGAAGAATTCTCCCCCGCTGATCCATTCCTGATAGGATGCAGTAACTGTTCAGCCGACAATTTTTCACCTCGCTACTTTAACAAAAGTTGATTGAAAAAATGTACTTTTATTGACCTAGGTGGTGGCATTAAGTTTGAGCCGTGTATAGACAGCGTAAGGAAATTATAGACCTCTAAGCCACAATAGTTTATCGTCCAACATTTATCAGTTGTTTTGTCTTTTATACTTGTTTTCTAATGGTCTATGTAGAATTAATAATTGGTTTTAAACAAAGGAACATTATGTGCTTACTCTCTCTCTGATGTCCTGTGGTTTTCTTGTTAGCACTCAGCCTGTTTATCTTTCATAGTCTATTAAAGAATCGTTTTTGAAAAAAACGGTTATCCGTGGAGGGCACAGTAAATGCCAGCATGACCACTCTACACCAAATTGCAACACGGAGTCATCTCTCACCTCCTTCTCTCATAACAAGGCTTGGCTTTAATCTCAGCCCACCAGGCACCAGCTTGTCCTCTCATCACTTACTCTCCTGAAATCCCTTTTTCTAGGCAAGACTGGAACTGATACTTCATAACTCGAGTCGCAGTACTCTTTCCAAATCCCAAATCTTCTTTTATACATTTTTCTGTCTCCCCAAGCTGCTCTAGCATTTCTCATTTTTGGCAGGAACAAGGCCCCAGCTGTAGCCTAGCAAAGGACAGCGATGATGTTTCAAAATCCGAAAAAATACCTATTGATTTCTTTGACTTTTTTCGTGTTCAGGTTTGCAAAACTACCAGCTGTCACACTGGTTATTAAAGCGGGCACTGTTTGATACAGCAGGTGAATGATACAGGACAAAGGCAAGACGAATAGGATTCCTTTTAGATGTAGAAAATTACTTTCCGAGGATGTAAATCCCCATAGTTTGGTCATTTTTAATACTACTGACATTTTCTGTACTTAGAAAGCATCATTGTATTAAACTGTACAAACTTGATGCCAAATATTTGAATTGCCCTTGTTTTCTTTCTCATTGACACCAGTGCAAATAAAAAAGGGCAAATCTCCCCTAATGGAAACAGGAACAAAAAAATAAATCCTTTCCCAATCTCTCCAAATGGGGACAAAAAAAAAAATGCAATTTGTTTAACCAGATCCCGACCATCCCACGTACATTTACTGTGGCAGGGCAGTACCTGTACGTGATTCTGCAACTCCGGGTCTGGGGCGCATACGCGTGCCGCTGGCGACCTGCCCCTGCTGTGATTGGACACAGCGGGAGCCAATCAGCGGGTCTGGCAGACGCGATGTCCGCCGGGACCCGCCGACCGTTTGGGAGACAGGCAGAACACTGACCTGCCTATGTAAACAAGGCAGATCGCCGTTCTGTGAGAAGGAGAGGTAGAGATCCTGTGTTTCTACTAAACAGGAACATGGATCTCTGCCTTCCCACAGTACAAGCACCTCCCACACATTTAGTAAGCACTCCCTAGGAACACATTTAAATCTTTGTTTCCCCCTGATGTTAACCCCTTCCCTACCAGTGTCATTAGTACAGTGACAGTGCATATTTTTTAGCACTGATCACTCTATTAGTGTCACTGGTCCCCAAAAACTGTCAAAAGTGTCAGGTGTCTGATTTGTCCACCGCAATATCGCAGCCTCGCTATAAGTCACTGATTCGCTGCCATTACTAGTAAAAAAATATATAAAAATTCCGAAAATATATCCCATAGTTTGTAGACGCTATAACTTTTGCGCAACCAATCAATATACGCTTATTTTTTTTTTTACCAAAAATATGTAGCAGAATACATATTGGCCTAAATTGGTGAAGAAACTTTATTTTGTACATTTTTTGTTGGATATGTTTTATAGCAGAAAGTAAAGAGTTTTTTTTCAAAATTGTTTTTTTTTCTGTATATAGTGCAAAAAATAAAAACAGCAGAGGTGATCAAATACCACCAAAAGAAAGCTCTATTTGTGGGAAAAAAAGGACATACATTTTATTTGTGTACAGCATCGCACGACTGCGCAATTGTCAGTTAAAATAACAGTGCCGTATCGCAAAAAATTGGCCTGGTTATGAAGGGGGTAAACTTTCCAGAGCTGAAGTGGTTAAATGTGCATCTATTCTTTAAGGCTAAAAAGGACTTTGCCATAGATGGCCTGTACATCTTGTCTTCACATTTAAAAGAAAACATAATTATCCCGTACTGAGAATTTGAAAGCAGTAATATAGTTTGGATGATTCTGTCCTAGTGAAGGACAATACATTTCAGCAAGAGGTCTATAGGCATATAAAAGCACAGGTTTACAGATCCATTAGCATTTTTATGGGACGTGGAACCAGACACATCTACAGGGTTTATGCTGCTGTAGATTCATAAAAGAGATGACACTTGTATTAAAACATCCAGGCAAAAAGTTCAGTGAAAAAGTTGTCAAGGTCATGGAAATTACCCGAAATGTCAGTTTAATATGATATTTTGAAGCAGGTTCATCAGTACTTCTGGACAGGACTGCAGTGCGTGTTGAGCAGTCTCTGATTTACTGTGCAGGGGGAAGTAGTGGACCCAGGAGTGGTGCTAGGCACAGGGAACAGGATGGACTGATTTTTTTTTACCCAGCATAGTTTCAGGGCCAGTCTATTAAAAGGGTAACAGAACAATTTAGATATAGCTAG
Source organism: Lithobates sylvaticus (assembly GCA_028564925.1). Taxonomy (NCBI): domain Eukaryota; kingdom Metazoa; phylum Chordata; class Amphibia; order Anura; family Ranidae; genus Lithobates; species Lithobates sylvaticus. The sequence continues at coordinate 111,447,039 of CM053027.1, forward strand.
TGGGACTGTTAGGCTAAGTGCCCCCTTTTATGCCCCCTTATATACCATATCTATGGTTAAAACCAGAAAAATAGTGCCACTGATTTTTTTTATTCTCAGACAGACAAGGGACAAGGCTTCCATGGTGTAATATAATAGCATTGTAAATTTAAATGTATTTATACATTTTTGGTGTAATACCATTTTATTCCACAAGATAGACATAGGATGTCTGTGATTTCTTCTATAGAGTTTTTTTGTAATGCCACCTAAGATGCACTAGAGGGCATCTAACATATATTCACAGGTGGTATATAGGTTTACTCCCTTAGGGGGTTCGTTAATAAAATTTAAATTCAATTTATAAAATTTGAATTTAATGTGTGAAGTTTTTAATATTATATGAGTTGGTAATAAAACATTGGATATTATTACACAGTAGTTTTTGCGATTGGTCTATGAACCGTCAAAAGGGATTGAAGTGGATTGGATTTCCTATTGTGGCGGCTGTATATAAATAGGAGGAAGTGAGAGGTTCAATCACGTGACCCCTGATGACGTCAGATGATGCTGACAAAACACATCGGATCGGATAGTACGTGCCATGTCACTTCCTCCATCTGGAATGCAGGTGGAAGGCAATCAGCGTCCCTGCTTGTTTTATGAGCTTGTTTTGATCGGCTATAATTTAAGTGCATTTTTTTAGTTGTGGCACAGAAATTTTACATACTGCACTATGAGGAGCCTTTCTTTTTTTTCTTGCCATATGTGATTTACCATACCTCTTGCCTGGTGGACTTGCAATTTTATGGGCCAGTTCCCTTCCCTGGAGAACACATCTCTGCTTAACATGCTGGTTATGACTACCTGTCATGTACGTTTGGTGAGTAGGATGTTTGCCTAGGGGCTGGTGAAAGAAGGCACTGTTTGAATTCACATTTAAGGATTTTCAAAGATGATATCACCATTCACTTGATTTGGAATATCTGGTGGCGGTGTATGAACATTGCACATATATTCATATTGCTCACTATTGTCTTTTTAATGTATGGTTTATATTAGATGTTTATATTTGTTGAGAGCACATTATGAAAATGACTATTGTTTTCTTCTATTTTTATAAGGGTTCTATGGAACCAAATGGTTCCTCCTGAGGCTGCTAGGGTTTCTTTGAGCAGTGAGCAATGGTGATTTCATCTTCCACTTACAATGAACACCTACTGTATGCAAGGCAGCAATTTTCCTCTAGCTTCCAATGTAAGGGGTCACTTGTACACTGACCACTAATCTGAGGCGACATTACAATTTTTACCATCTATTTTCTTTCCCTTTTATTATTATTCGTTGCAATTTAAATACTACTGCATATAATTTTATCGATAACAGCAGGTATGTATTAAAAAAAAAATTCTGTTCTGCGTGTAAAATACTGTAGGATGCCTTGTTACTTAATTTTTTAATTTAAAACTTTCTGCAACTTTCTGATCATGCTACGTTGTGTGATCTGTGGGTAAAAACATTTTTAGCAGGGGTTACCTGAGATCTGAAATTTATTTTGAGTGTTCCTTTTTGGACCAAATTTTGAGAAATGTTGATCTTGGGGACGTTTTCCACCAAAATTGTCTGTTGATTTAGACTATTCAATGTAGTGATACCAATTCATCTTCCTTATTCGACAGAAGGAGGCCAAACACATCAGTGCTCCCAAAGAGACAAATTTATTAGGAAAGGAGACCAAACCTTTTTAGGTACATCAGTGTTGGAAGAGAATAAAATGCAATGGGATTACTAAAATGAAAGAAACTAAGCACAGCGCGTGTGTTGAGGAAGACATGGATGTGGCAAGCCATTTAAACAATTACTTCTGTTAAATCTTTCTCATAAATAAATTGTACTAATAATAGCAAGTTGGGGAATCATATTGGTTAAGTAATGATGGTTCATTTTTTGGATTTTTGGAGACAGAGGTAACAGAGGAACCGGCTCGGTTAAAGCTTGATAAAGCAATGGGCCCTGATGGCATTCATCCCAGAGTTCTAAAATAATTTCAATATGAAGGAGTGGTGTTGTCCCTGTGTGAAACTGAGATTTGTCAGTGGGCCCACATCCCTAGTATAATAGAAAAATTGAACACTCAAAAATAGTGTATATCCTCTAATGGGGAATTTTTAATAGGGCCACTGCAAAATAGGTAATAGTATAGAAGTAGAAAGAAGAAATTTGATATTTATAAAAATGTATATTTATTTAGAAAAATATTTTTCTAAATTAAATATACATTTTTAGAAATATCAAATTTCTACTTCTATACTATAGTGTGATGTGTCCTTCGCGCCGCTAAATAATCATATACTAATTGATCACTACAAGTGCTAAAGTGCAAATGCTAATTATAGTGAATACAATAAAAGTGTTTAAAAATACTGTGATAAATATCAAAGAACATAAATAAATAAATACAATCCTGTGTTATAAAAGTTGCTACCTGCTGCAGAATCTAACATGTGCACCAACACACTTAAATGTAATTAAAAAGTAAAAGTGACTCAGCGCATAGTATATATATAACATCAAGTGTTCATGATGGATCAATCATAAAAATGATAAAAAGCAAAGTGAAAAATTAGTGGATAAATACGTAAAAAACAAAAGGCTAAAATGCACCAAAAAAATGTGTCCAAGAAAAATGTGTCCAAGTAAGATAATTAATCCGTGCTAGGAATGCCGGTATAGATAAATGAAATGGGGCTCCGGTGCTTATCTTCTAGTCTCTATTTGTATAACACAGAAGCAGATGAAAGACTGCCACACATATCCTCAAATAGGCTCACAGGCCTCTCACCTCCAGATTTCTTTTCTTATTGCAAATCGCCACTTTCTTTTACTGCTGGTTAAACTGCTCCACGCACTGGACTGCGTCCTTTGGATGCCCCGGTCAGTTGGTCCAATCCGCTAAAACCTCATCAAACAGAGAGATAAGGGGGAAGGAGGGCAAAGAGGACTTCCATAGTGTAGTAGTTTAAAAGTAAAGTGTTTATTTAAAAGTAAAAATTGCGCCCTTACATCTAAAATAGTAATAACAGGCAAGGAATCAAAAAAGAAGCGTTGTTACACGCTATTCTCACTGCACTTCCGGTTGCGCCCGTCCAGACCACTCCCTACGCGTTACGTCACACGTGACTTCTTCAGGGGATACTGATTGGTCGTGGTGTGGACGTTTAAATAGTGTTCAAGGCGGAAGTAGATCGGCGGCCATTTTGATGCCTATACTTGCATTGGTGACAGTTGAGGCTAAACAGTGATGGCCATTTTTGAGAGAGATGTTTATTAACTTCCGGGTTAAGATCCCCGGAAGGTCGTGTGCCGACATTTTTGTTTAGTTACCACCTCCGGTTACTAATGTGGACTAATTGGAATCTTAGAAATCAAAAATGAAGTCCATAATTGGATTTCTAAAACGTATTGCTAATATAGACTATTAGCGGGTTAATCATAACCTTATGAACCTCCAACACAAATATTGGCTAGAAAAATCAGCCATATATAGTGTGTTTTCCTTATGGGTAAAACAATAACACCATAGTGTGCAAGCTACATTATTGACTGCATAGACTGTGCGCCATTTACCGGTGGCGTCATTCTAAATGTAATGCTCCACTATTCACCTTTGATGGTTCTATCTGCGCATGTCTAATGCAAAAAACCTACTCTGCTGACAGTCACAACCAACTCATTGGTTAGAGTTAATAGACTCTGGTCCGTGGACCGGGACTGCCAGAGACTAAGTATCCAGGAGACAGTTAGCATTGGGAGACAATCCGGTGTGTTATAGTTAGTAATAAACTAGTGTTTAGCCCCAAATAGCCAATTAAGGCCAGACTATTTACCGAAATGGAAAACAGGGGGCAATACAGGATAGTCTATCCCATATGGGTATGACTATTATACCCTATATAAAATATGGGGTATATATTGTATAATAATAATTTATTAAATAAATCAGTTTAACTATATTAAAATTGTATTAAAATTATGTTAGTATAATTTTTGGATTTTAAAATTAGACTATAAAATCCATAAGAATACCTTACATTTGAATAACAGAGTGAATTAAAAAATCAATAAAATAGATATATATAACCAAGCATCCCGGAAATGCAGTAGTCAAGTGATATCTACATCTCTATATAAAACATGGTTAAAAATTACTTAGAAAACAATTCAAATCAAAGTCAACATTCAACCCTTCAGGAGTCAGTGTACGCATCCTATGTATCCAGAGGGATTCCTTTTGACTAATGGTTCTGGTTAGGTGGCTACCTCTCCATGAGGGGTTATATCTCTCTATGCCCCAGAACTGCAATTGTGTGGGATCCCTGTTATGTTTTCTATCGAAATGCCTAGATACATTATGCTTAGGGGACCCTTTAATGATGTTGCGAACATGTTCTGCTATTCTGATCTTCAATTGTCTTTTTGTTCTACCAACATATTGCAAATTGCAACTACATTGCAGCACATACACCACGCCCTCTGTATGACAGCTAATAAAATCTTTTATGGGATAGATTTGTCCTGTGGTGGTAGCTGTAAAATCTGCCCTTTTGGATTGGAATTTGCTGTGCTTTTCTGGCCCTTTTGGATTGGAATTTGCGTGCTTTTCGGCAGGCATTGCAGTTTTTACAGGGATAGAATCCTTTCCCATTAAACAAGGTAAAACTCTTTTTAGTCGGTGGTTCAACCACTGATTTCACAACCAGGTCCCTCACCGTGGGAGCTCTTTTGTAGATGATCTTTGGTAGAGCAGGTAAAATGGGTTTGAGGTCCTTATCGCTTCTCAATACATGCCAATGCTTTTTTATCATTTTCTCTACTGCTTTATGCTGTACATTATAGTCCAATATTAGACACGGTGCCTCAGTAAATTTGGATGTTCCAACTTTGGGTTTATCCTGTAACATGGCATCCCGGTCCATATTTCGGACTTGGCATATTTGATTATTGATCACAGATTCATCATAACCCTTATTTCTGAATCTGGTGCCAATAAGTTGGGCTTGTGTTCTGAAGTCCTCTTCCTTAGAACAGTTTCTCTTAATGCGAACCAGTTGGCCCTTAGGTATATTAAAGAGCCATGAGTTGTGATGGCAGCTTTTAGTTGACAGGTAACTGTTGGTATCCACACTTTTAAAGAAGGTTTTGGTGACTACCTTATCGCTTTCTATGGCTATATTCAAATCAAGAAAGTCCACTGACTTATTATCAATTTTCCAGACCAGATTAATATTTTTCTCATTTGTGTTAAGTTTATTCAGGAAATTTTCCAACGACTGGTGGCTTCCATTCCATATAATCAGTATATCATCGATGTACCTTTTATACAATATCAATTCTGCCGGCATATCCTCGTACACGGCTTCTTCCTCCCAGTAGGCCATAAAGGCATTTGCGACACTTGGGGCAAATTTTGCTCCCATCGCAATCCCTATCGCCTGCCTGTAGTATGCCTGATTATGCCAAAAATAGCTACACTTGAGGCAAAAATCTAAACATTTGATTAAGAATTTTCTTTGTTTACAAATCAAAGTGCTGTGTGTCTTCAAAAGCCATTTAATGGCAGTACAGGCCTCATGGTGTGGTACTATTGTATATAAGGAAGAAACATCTGCCGTAGCAACTAATGTTCTACCCTCTAGAACTGGTATCTTCTGCAATAATTGTAGTACATGTTTGGTATCTTTTAAGTAGGCTCTCGTTTTTTGTACTGCCGGTTGTATAAATAGGTCTAGATATTCTCCTGTTCTTGATGTCAGTGAGTCGATACCATTTACTATTGGTCTTCCCGGTGGACATTCTTTACTCTTATGAATTTTAGGTATAGTATAGATGACAGGTGTCCTACACGCTTCTGGTATCAAGTACCTTGCTTCCTTCTTATTTAGGATAGCCTTTTTCAATCCTAGGTCTACCACTCGTTCCAACTCTCTTTTATAACTCTTCATAGGGTTTCCAAGCAGTTTAATGTATGTACTCTCATCTTGAGGCTGTCTATTCAGCTCATTCATGTACTGTTCTTTTGATTGTATCACCACTGCTCCTCCCTTGTCTGCAGGGCGTATTACAATATCTTTCCGTGCCTGAAGCGATTTTAGCCCCTTCTTGATATGTATGGGGTCAGATACTTTTTTAATTTCAAGTGATTGAAGATCATCCAATACAAGTTTTTTGAAAACCTTAATATGATGGTTATTGGCTACTTGTGGGTTATAAATAGAATTGTTCCGTAACTGGCTGTGTACAGGTTGTTGTGGGTTTTGTGTCAGATAGTTTGTAGTCTGAAACGGGTTGCCCAAAACATATTTCTTGATATTCAGTTTCCTAATAAATTTCCTTATACCTATATATGTGTCAAATTTATTAAGGTTTTTTATCGGGGCATGTTTGAGTCCTTTATCTAGAACAGAGAGTTCTTCAGGGGTGATGGTTTTCCCACTGAGGTTTACTACTCCTTCTCCTTTTACTCTCTTTTTCGTTTGGACTCTCTTTCCCGCTCTGCAGCCTCTCTTTGTTCGGGATTGTCCTCCATCCTCTCTTCTTCCGTCTGTCTTCTTGGTGAGCGGCGTTGTTCCCACGTTGATCTCCTGGGGGAATAGTCCCTCCTTTCTCTGTCTAAAAAAACCCCTTGTGTTGGTCTATCGTATTGATACTGATAGGTGGGTTGTTGGTAATATTGTTGTTGATTCTGATAGTTTTGAATAGGCTCATATCTGTTTCCCGTTGGAATAGGGCTTCTATCTTGTCTTCCTTGAGTATAGTAGTAGGGTTGTGGTGGAGGTGGCCCTCTATTATCTCTAGTATTTTGATGCCCATTATTGTAAGGTTTCTTAAAAGGTTTTTTAAAAGGTTTTTTCCAAGTCTTCTTGGGTGTTTGTTGTCCATATGGGCCCATGGGCCTTTGTTCTGGATATGGTCTAGGTGTCTCCTGGTATGTATTCCGCTGGTCATATCCTGATCTGGTTGTTGCTTCCATACTTCTTTCCCATCTTGGTCCATCCGATGGGTGCTGGGCTGTTGGATCCTGTATCCTGACTTCCCTTATGGGTGTAGCATAAGTAGGATTCACTGGTGTTGGTTCATTTTTATTTTGCCACTTAAATGTACGTCCAGCTTTATAGTCAGCTACATCTCTCTGATATTTTTTCATTTTACGTTGCTGTACTTCCAGATCTTTGGCAATGAGGTCCTTGTTTAATTGTAAGGCTAGTTTTTTGAAATCTGCTGTGTCTTTATGTGGGTCCAGTTTGGTCTTTATTTCTTCAATTGTTTTCTCGATCACTTGGGTTTTTCTCTGTTTCCTTTTTAATAACAACCTCAAGCAGTCAATGCTTCTACTATTAAAAAATTCGTACCACTCTTCCATAGATTCTGTGTCTACCAGCCCATCATTGGGAGGTATGTCCCATCTGAGGCGCCTGGGGACTATATTTTCTCTTATATAACGTTCAAACGTATTCGTGTCCCACCAGAGATTCACCTTTTTTTCCATTTGTTGCCCCAATTTACGCACAAGACCTTCAAGGTCTGAATTGCGTGTTTTGTTCTGTATATTAAACACCTCATCTAAGTTGACATTCCTATTCTCCATAAAAGTGAATAGGTCCATAGTGGCAGCAAAGGGGAAATGTGTATAACTCAAGAATATAGTGTGATGTGTCCTTCGCGCCGCTAAATAATCATATACTAATTGATCACTACAAGTGCTAAAGTGCAAATGCTAATTATAGTGAATACAATAAAAGTGTTTAAAAATACTGTGATAAATATCAAAGAACATAAATAAATAAATACAATCCTGTGTTATAAAAGTTGCTACCTGCTGCAGAATCTAACATGTGCACCAACACACTTAAATGTAATTAAAAAGTAAAAGTGACTCAGCGCATAGTATATATATAACATCAAGTGTTCATGATGGATCAATCATAAAAATGATAAAAAGCAAAGTGAAAAATTAGTGGATAAATACGTAAAAAACAAAAGGCTAAAATGCACCAAAAAAATGTGTCCAAGAAAAATGTGTCCAAGTAAGATAATTAATCCGTGCTAGGAATGCCGGTATAGATAAATGAAATGGGGCTCCGGTGCTTATCTTCTAGTCTCTATTTGTATAACACAGAAGCAGATGAAAGACTGCCACACATATCCTCAAATAGGCTCACAGGCCTCTCACCTCCAGATTTCTTTTCTTATTGCAAATCGCCACTTTCTTTTACTGCTGGTTAAACTGCTCCACGCACTGGACTGCGTCCTTTGGATGCCCCGGTCAGTTGGTCCAATCCGCTAAAACCTCATCAAACAGAGAGATAAGGGGGAAGGAGGGCAAAGAGGACTTCCATAGTGTAGTAGTTTAAAAGTAAAGTGTTTATTTAAAAGTAAAAATTGCGCCCTTACATCTAAAATAGTAATAACAGGCAAGGAATCAAAAGAAGCGTTGTTACACGCTATTCTCACTGCACTTCCGGTTGCGTCCGTCCAGACCACTCCCTACGCGTTACGTCACACGTGACTTCTTCAGGGGATACTGATTGGTCGTGGTGTGGACGTTTAAATAGTGTTCAAGGCGGAAGTAGATCGGCGGCCATTTTGATGCCTATACTTGCATTGGTGACAGTTGAGGCTAAACAGTGATGGCCATTTTTGAGAGAGATGTTTATTAACTTCCGGGTTAAGATCCCCGGAAGGTCGTGTGCGGACATTTTTGTTTAGTTACCACCTCCGGTTACTAATGTGGACTAATTGGAATCTTAGAAATCAAAAATGAAGTCCATAATTGGATTTCTAAAACGTATTGCTAATATAGACTATTAGCGAGTTAATCATAACCTTATGAACCTCCAACACAAATATTGGCTAGAAAAATCAGCCATATATAGTGTGTTTTCCTTATGGGTAAAACAATAACACCATAGTGTGCAAGCTACATTATTGACTGCATAGACTGTGCGCCATTTACCGGTGGCGTCATTCTAAATGTAATGCTCCACTATTCACCTTTGATGGTTCTATCTGCGCATGTCTAATGCAAAAAACCTACTCTGCTGACAGTCACAACCAACTCATTGGTTAGAGTTGATAGACTCTGGTCCGTGGACCGGGACTGCCAGAGACTAAGTATCCAGGAGACAGTTAGCATTAGGAGACAATCCGGTGTATTATAGTTAGTAATAAACTAGTGTTTAGCCCCAAATAGCCAATTAAGGCCAAACTATTTACCGAAATGGAAAAAAGGGGGCAATACAGGATAGTCTATCCCATATGGGTATGACTATTATACCCTATATAAAATATGGGGTATATATTGTATTATAATAATTTATTAAATAAATCAGTTTAACTATATTAAAATTGTATTAAAATTATGTTAGTATAATTTTTGGATTTTAAAATTAGACTATAAAATCCATAAGAATACCTTACATTTGAATAACAGAGTGAATTAAAAAATCAATAAAATAGATATATATAACCAAGCATCCCGGAAATGCAGTAGTCAAGTGATATCTACATCTCTATATAAAACATGGTTAAAAATTACTTAGAAAACAATTCAAATCAAAGTCAACATTCAACCCTTCAGGAGTCAGTGTACGCATCCTATGTATCCAGAGGGATTCCTTTTGACTAATGGTTCTGGTTAGGTGGCTACCTCTCCATGAGGGATTATATCTCTCTATGCCCCAGAACTGCAATTGTGTGGGATCCCTGTTATGTTTTCTATCGAAATGCCTAGATACATTATGCTTAGGGGACCCTTTAATGATGTTGCGAACATGTTCTGCTATTCTGATCTTCAATTGTCTTTTTGTTCTACCAACATATTGCAAATTGCAACTACATTGCAGCACATACACCACGCCCTCTGTATGACAGCTAATAAAATCTTTTATGGGATAGATTTGTCCTGTGGTGGTAGCTGTAAAATCTGCCCTTTTGGATTGGAATTTGCGTGCTTTTCGGCAGGCATTGCAGTTTTTACAGGGATAGAATCCTTTCCCATTAAAAAAGGTAAAACTCTTTTTAGTCGGTGGTTCAACCACTGATTTCACAACCAGGTCCCTCACCGTGGGAGCTCTTTTGTAGATGATCTTTGGTAGAGCAGGTAAAATGGGTTTGAGGTCCTTATCGCTTCTCAATACATGCCAATGCTTTTTTATCATTTTCTCTACTGCTTTATGCTGTACATTATAGTCCAATATTAGACACGGTGCCTCAGTAAATTTGGATGTTCCAACTTTGGGTTTATCCTGTAACATGGCATCCCGGTCCATATTTCGGACTTGGCATATTTGATTATTGATCACAGATTCATCATAACCCTTATTTCTGAATCTGGTGCCAATAAGTTGGGCTTGTGTTCTGAAGTCCTCTTCCTTAGAACAGTTTCTCTTAATGCGAACCAGTTGGCCCTTAGGTATATTAAAGAGCCATGAGTTGTGATGGCAGCTTTTAGTTGACAGATAACTGTTGGTATCCACACTTTTAAAGAAGGTTTTGGTGACTACCTTATCGCTTTCTATGGCTATATTCAAATCAAGAAAGTCCACTGACTTATTATCAATTTTCCAGACCAGATTAATATTTTACTCATTTGTGTTAAGTTTATTCAGGAAATTTTCCAACGACTGGTGGCTTCCATTCCATATAATCAGTATATCGTCGATGTACCTTTTATACAATATCAATTCTGCCGGCATATCCTCGTACACGGCTTCTTCCTCCCAGTAGGCCATAAAGGCATTTGCGACACTTGGGGCAAATTTTGCTCCCATCGCAATCCCTATCGCCTGCCTGTAGTATGCCTGATTATGCCAAAAATAGCTACACTTGAGGCAAAAATCTAAACATTTGATTAAGAATTTTCTTTGTTTACAAATCAAAGTGCTGTGTGTCTTCAAAAGCCATTTAATGGCAGTACAGGCCTCATGGTGTGGTACTATTGTATATAAGGAAGAAACATCTGCCGTAGCAACTAATGTTCTACCCTCTAGAACTGGTATCTTCTGCAATAATTGTAGTACATGTTTGGTATCTTTTAAGTAGGCTCTCGTTTTTTGTACTGCCGGTTGTATAAATAGGTCTAGATATTCTCCTGTTCTTGATGTCAGTGAGTCGATACCATTTACTATTGGTCTTCCCGGTGGACATTCTTTACTCTTATGAATTTTAGGTATAAAAAAAAAAAGGTGAATCTCTGGTGGGACACGAATACGTTTGAACGTTATATAAGAGAAAATATAGTCCCCAGGCGCCTCAGATGGGACATACCTCCCAATGATGGGCTGGTAGACACAGAATCTATGGAAGAGTGGTACGAATTTTTTAATAGTAGAAGCATTGACTGCTTGAGGTTGTTATTAAAAAGGAAACAGAGAAAAACCCAAGTGATCGAGAAAACAATTGAAGAAATAAAGACCAAACTGGACCCACATAAAGACACAGCAGATTTCAAAAAACTAGCCTTACAATTAAACAAGGACCTCATTGCCAAAGATCTGGAAGTACAGCAACGTAAAATGAAAAAATATCAGAGAGATGTAGCTGACTATAAAGCTGGAAGTACATTTAAGTGGCAAAATAAAAATGAACCAACACCAGTGAATCCTACTTATGCTACACCCATAAGGGAAGTCAGGATACAGGATCCAACAGCCCAACACCCATCGGATGGACCAAGATGGGAAAGAAGTATGGAAGCAACAACCAGATCAGGATATGACCAGCGGAATACATACCAGGAGACACCTAGACCATATCCAGAACAAAGGCCCATGGGCCCATATGGACAACAAACACCAAAGAAGACTTGGAAAAAACCTTTTAAAAAACCTTTTAAGAAACCTTACAATAATGGGCATCAAAATACTAGAGATAATAGAGGGCCACCTCCACCACAACCCTACTACTATACTCAAGGAAGACAAGATAGAAGCCCTATTCCAACGGGAAACAGATATGAGCCTATTCAAAACTATCAGAATCAACAACAATATTACCAACAACCCACCTATCAGTATCAATACGATAGACCAACACAAGGGGTTTTTTTAGACAGAGAAAGGAGGGACTATTCCCCCAGGAGATCAACGTGGGAACAACGCCGCTCACCAAGAAGACAGACGGAAGAAGAGAGGATGGAGGACAATCCCGAACAAAGAGAGGCTGCAGAGCGGGAAAGAGAGTCCAAACGAAAAAGAGAGTAAAAGGAGAAGGAGTAGTAAACCTCAGTGGGAAAACCATCACCCCTGAAGAACTCTCTGTTCTAGATAAAGGACTCAAACATGCCCCGATAAAAAACCTTAATAAATTTGACACATATATAGGTATAAGGAAATTTATTAGGAAACTGAATATCAAGAAATATGTCTTGGGCAACCCGTTTCAGACTACAAACTATCTGACACAAAACCCACAACAACCTGTACACAGCCAGTTACGGAACAATTCTATTTATAACCCACAAGTAGCCAATAACCATCATATTAAGGTTTTCAAAAAACTTGTATTGGATGATCTTCAATCACTTGAAATCAAAAAAGTATCTGACCCCATACATATCAAGAAGGGGCTAAAATCGCTTCAGGCACGGAAAGATATTGTAATACGCCCTGCAGACAAGGGAGGAGCAGTGGTGATACAATCAAAAGAACAGTACATGAATGAGCTGAATAGACAGCTTCAAGATGAGAGTACATACATTAAACTGCTTGGAAACCCTATGAAGAGTTATAAAAGAGAGTTGGAACGAGTGGTAGACCTAGGATTGAAAAAGGCTATCCTAAATAAGAAGGAAGCAAGGTACTTGATACCAGAAGCGTGTAGGACACCTGTCATCTATACTATACCTAAAATTCATAAGAGTAAAGAATGTCCACCGGGAAGACCAATAGTAAATGGTATCGACTCACTGACATCAAGAACAGGAGAATATCTAGACCTATTTATACAACCGGCAGTACAAAAAACGAGAGCCTACTTAAAAGATACCAAACATGTACTACAATTATTGCAGAAGATACCAGTTCTAGAGGGTAGAACATTAGTTGCTACGGCAGATGTTTCTTCCTTATATACAATAGTACCACACCATGAGGCCTGTACTGCCATTAAATGGCTTTTGAAGACACACAGCACTTTGATTTGTAAACAAAGAAAATTCTTAATCAAATGTTTAGATTTTTGCCTCAAGTGTAGCTACTTTTGGCATAATCAGGCATACTACAGGCAGGCGATAGGGATTGCGATGGGAGCAAAATTTGCCCCAAGTGTCGCAAATGCCTTTATGGCCTACTGGGAGGAAGAAGCCGTGTACGAGGATATGCCGGCAGAATTGATATTGTATAAAAGGTACATCGACGATATACTGATTATATGGAATGGAAGCCACCAGTCGTTGGAAAATTTCCTGAATAAACTTAACACAAATGAGAAAAATATTAATCTGGTCTGGAAAATTGATAATAAGTCAGTGGACTTTCTTGATTTGAATATAGCCATAGAAAGCGATAAGGTAGTCACCAAAACCTTTTTTAAAAGTGTGGATACCAACAGTTACCTGTCAACTAAAAGCTGCCATCACAACTCATGGCTCTTTAATATACCTAAGGGCCAACTGGTTCGCATTAAGAGAAACTGTTCTAAGGAAGAGGACTTCAGAACACAAGCCCAACTTATTGGCACCAGATTCAGAAATAAGGGTTATGATGAATCTGTGATCAATAATCAAATATGCCAAGTCCGAAATATGGACCGGGATGCCATGTTACAGGATAAACCCAAAGTTGGAACATCCAAATTTACTGAGGCACCGTGTCTAATATTGGACTATAATGTACAGCATAAAGCAGTAGAGAAAATGATAAAAAAGCATTGGCATGTATTGAGAAGCGATAAGGACCTCAAACCCATTTTACCTGCTCTACCAAAGATCATCTACAAAAGAGCTCCCACGGTGAGGGACCTGGTTGTGAAATCAGTGGTTGAACCACCGACTAAAAAGAGTTTTACCTTTTTTAATGGGAAAGGATTCTATCCCTGTAAAAACTGCAATGCCTGCCGAAAAGCACGCAAATTCCAATCCAAAAGGGCAGATTTTACAGCTACCACCACAGGACAAATCTATCCCATAAAAGATTTTATTAGCTGTCATACAGAGGGCGTGGTGTATGTGCTGCAATGTAGTTGCAATTTGCAATATGTTGGTAGAACAAAAAGACAATTGAAGATCAGAATAGCAGAACATGTTCGCAACATCATTAAAGGGTCCCCTAAGCATAATGTATCTAGGCATTTCGATAGAAAACATAATAGGGATCCCACACAATTGCAGTTCTGGGGCATAGAGAGATATAATCCCTCATGGAGAGGTAGCCACCTAACCAGAACCATTAGTCAAAAGGAATCCCTCTGGATACATAGGATGCGGACACTGACTCCTGAAGGGTTGAATGTTGACTTTGATTTGAATTGTTTTCTAAGTAATTTTTAATCATGTTTGATATAGAGATGTAGATATCACTTGACTACTGCATTTCCGGGATGCTTGGTTATATATATCTATTTTATTGATTTTTTAATTCACTCTGTTATTCAAATGTAAGGTATTCTTATGGATTTTATAGTCCAATTTTAAAATCCAAAAACTATACTAACATAATTTTAATACAATTTTAATATAGATAAACTGATTTATTTAATAAATTATTTTAATATAATATATACCCCATATTTTATATAGGGTATAATAGTCATACCCATATGGGATAGACTATCCTATATTGCCCCCTTTTTTCCATTTCGGTAAATAGTTTGGCCTTAATTGGCTATTTGGGGCTAAACACTAGTTTATTACTAACTATAATACACCGGATTGTCTCCTAATGCTAACTGTCTCCTGGATACTTAGTCTCTGGCAGTCCCGGTCCACGGACCAGAGTCTATCAACTCTAACCAATGAGTTGGTTGTGACTGTCAGCAGAGTAGGTTTTTTGCATTAGACATGCGCAGATAGAACCATCAAAGGTGAATAGTGGAGCATTACATTTAGAATGACGCCACCGGTAAATGGCGCACAGTCTATGCGGTCAATAATGTAGCTTGCACACTATGGTGTTATTGTTTTACCCATAAGGAAAACACACTATATATGGCTGATTTTTCTAGCCAATATTTGTGTTGGAGGTTCATAAGGTTATGATTAACCCGCTAATAGTCTATATTAGCAATACGTTTTAGAAATCCAATTATGGACTTCATTTTTGATTTCTAAGATTCCAATTAGTCCACATTAGTAACCGGAGGTGGTAACTAAACAAAAATGTCCGCACATGACCTTCCGGGGATCTTAACCCGGAAGTTAATAAACATCTCTCTCAAAAATGGCCATCACTGTTTAGCCTCAACTGTCACCAATGCAAGTATAGGCATCAAAATGGCCGCCGATCTACTTCCGCCTTGAACACTATTTAAACGTCCACACCACGACCAATCAGTATCCCCTGAAGAAGTCACGTGTGACGTAACGCGTAGGGAGTGGTCTGGACGGACGCAACCGGAAGTGCAGTGAGAATAGCGTGTAACAACGCTTCTTTTGATTCCTTGCCTGTTATTACTATTTTAGATGTAAGGGCGCAATTTTTACTTTTAAATAAACACTTTACTTTTAAACTACTACACTATGGAAGTCCTCTTTGCCCTCCTTCCCCCTTATCTCTCTGCTTGATGAGGTTTTAGCGGATTGGACCAACTGACCGGGGCATCCAAAGGACGCAGTCCAGTGCGTGGAGCAGTTTAACCAGCAGTAAAAGAAAGTGGCGATTTGCAATAAGAAAAGAAATCTGGAGGTGAGAGGCCTGTGAGCCTATTTGAGGATATGTGTGGTAGTCTTTCATCTGCTTCTGTGTTATACAAATAGAGACTAGAAGATAAGCACCGGAGCCCCATTTCACTTATCTATACCGGCATTCCTAGCACGGATTAATTATCTTACTTGGACACATTTTTCTTGGACACATTTTTTTGGTGCATTTTAGCCTTTTGTTTTTTACGTATTTATTCACTAATTTTTCACTTTGCTTTTTATCATTTTTATGATTGATCCATCATGAACACTTGATGTTATATATATACTATGCGCTGAGTCACTTTTACTTTTTAATTACATTTAAGTGTGTTGGTGCACATGTTAGATTCTGCAGCAGGTAGCAACTTTTATAACACAGGATTGTATTTATTTATTTATGTTCTTTGATATTTATCACAGTATTTTTAAACACCTTTATTGTATTCACTATAATTAGCATTTGCACTTTAGCACTTGTAGTGATCAATTAGTATATGATTATTTAGCGGCGCGAAGGACACATTACACTTTATTCTTGAGCTATACACATTTCCCCTTTGCTGCCACTATGGACCTATTCACCTTTATGGAGAATAGGAATGTCAACTTAGATGAGGTGTTTAATATACAGAACAAAACACGCAATTCAGACCTTGAAGGTCTTGTGCGTAAATTGGGGCAACAAATGGAAAAAAAGGTGAATCTCTGGTGGGACACGAATACGTTTGAACGTTATATAAGAGAAAATATAGTCCCCAGGCGCCTCAGATGGGACATACCTCCCAATGATGGGCTGGTAGACACAGAATCTATGGAAGAGTGGTACGAATTTTTTAATAGTAGAAGCATTGACTGCTTGAGGTTGTTATTAAAAAGGAAACAGAGAAAAACCCAAGTGATCGAGAAAACAATTGAAGAAATAAAGACCAAACTGGACCCACATAAAGACACAGCAGATTTCAAAAAACTAGCCTTACAATTAAACAAGGACCTCATTGCCAAAGATCTGGAAGTACAGCAACGCAAAATGAAAAAATATCAGAGAGATGTAGCTGACTATAAAGCTGGACGTACATTTAAGTGGCAAAATAAAAATGAACCAACACCAGTGAATCCTACTTATGCTACACCCATAAGGGAAGTCAGGATACAGGATCCAACAGCCCAGCACCCATCGGATGGACCAAGATGGGAAAGAAGTATGGAAGCAACAACCAGATCAGGATATGGCCAGCGGAATACATACCAGGAGACACCAAGACCATATCCAGAACAAAGGCCCATGGGCCCATATGGACAACAAACACCCAAGAAGACTTGGAAAAAACCTTTTAAAAAACCTTTTAAGAAACCTTACAATAATGGGCATCAAAATACTAGAGATAATAGAGGGCCACCTCCACCACAACCCTACTACTATACTCAAGGAAGACAAGATAGAAGCCCTATTCCAACGGGAAACAGATATGAGCCTATTCAAAACTATCAGAATCAACAACAATATTACCAACAACCCACCTATCAGTATCAATACGATAGACCAACACAAGGGGTTTTTTTAGACAGAGAAAGGAGGGACTATTCCCCCAGGAGATCAACGTGGGAACAACGCCGCTCACCAAGAAGACAGACGGAAGAAGAGAGGATGGAGGACAATCCCGAACAAAGAGAGGCTGCAGAGCGGGAAAGAGAGTCCAAACGAAAAAGAGAGTAAAAGGAGAAGGAGTAGTAAACCTCAGTGGGAAAACCATCACCCCTGAAGAACTCTCTGTTCTAGATAAAGGACTCAAACATGCCCCGATAAAAAACCTTAATAAATTTGACACATATATAGGTATAAGGAAATTTATTAGGAAATTGAATATCAAGAAATATGTTTTGGGCAACCCGTTTCAGACTACAAACTATCTGACACAAAATCCACAACAACCTGTACACAGCCAGTTACGGAACAATTCTATTTATAACCCACAAGTAGCCAATAACCATCATATTAAGGTTTTCAAAAAACTTGTATTGGATGATCTTCAATCACTTGAAATTAAAAAAGTATCTGACCCCATACATATCAAGAAGGGGCTAAAATCGCTTCAGGCACGGAAAGATATTGTAATACGCCCTGCAGACAAGGGAGGAGCAGTGGTGATACAATCAAAAGAACAGTACATGCATGAGCTGAATAGACAGCTTCAAGATGAGAGTACATACATTAAACTGCTTGGAAACCCTATGAAGAGTTATAAAAGAGAGTTGGAACGAGTGGTAGACCTAGGATTGAAAAAGGCTATCCTAAATAAGAAGGAAGCAAGGTACTTGATACCAGAAGCGTGTAGGACACCTGTCATCTATACTATACCTAAAATTCATAAGAGTAAAGAATGTCCACCGGGAAGACCAATAGTAAATGGTATCGACTCACTGACATCAAGAACAGGAGAATATCTAGACCTATTTATACAACCGGCAGTACAAAAAACGAGAGCCTACTTAAAAGATACCAAACATGTACTACAATTACTGCAGAAGATACCAGTTCTAGAGGGTAGAACATTAGTTGCTACGGCAGATGTTTCTTCCTTATATACAATAGTACCACACCATGAGGCCTGTACTGCCATTAAATGGCTTTTGAAGACACACAGCACTTTGATTTGTAAACAAAGAAAATTCTTAATCAAATGTTTAGATTTTTGCCTCAAGTGTAGCTATTTTTGGCATAATCAGGCATACTACAGGCAGGCGATAGGGATTGCGATGGGAGCAAAATTTGCCCCAAGTGTCGCAAATGCCTTTATGGCCTACTGGGAGGAAGAAGCCGTGTACGAGGATATGCCGGCAGAATTGATATTGTATAAAAGGTACATCGACGATATACTGATTATATGGAATGGAAGCCACCAGTCGTTGGAAAATTTCCTGAATAAACTTAACACAAATGAGAAAAATATTAATCTGGTCTGGAAAATTGATAATAAGTCAGTGGACTTTCTTGATTTGAATATAGCCATAGAAAGCGATAAGGTAGTCACCAAAACCTTTTTTAAAAGTGTGGATACCAACAGTTACCTGTCAATTAAAAGCTGCCATCACAACTCATGGCTCTTCAATATACCTAAGGGCCAACTGGTTCGCATTAAGAGAAACTGTTCTAAGGAAGAGGACTTCAGAACACAAGCCCAACTTATTGGCACCAGATTCAGAAATAAGGGTTATGATGAATCTGTGATCAATAATCAAATATGCCAAGTCCGAAATATGGACCGGGATGCCATGTTACAGGATAAACCCAAAGTTGGAACATCCAAATTTACTGAGGCACCGTGTCTAATATTGGACTATAATGTACAGCATAAAGCAGTAGAGAAAATGATAAAAAAGCATTGGCATGTATTGAGAAGCGATAAGGACCTCAAACCCATTTTACCTGCTCTACCAAAGATCATCTACAAAAGAGCTCCCACGGTGAGGGACCTGGTTGTGAAATCAGTGGTTGAACCACCGACTAAAAAGAGTTTTACCTTTTTTAATGGGAAAGGATTCTATCCCTGTAAAAACTGCAATGCCTGCCGAAAAGCACGCAAATTCCAATCCAAAAGGGCAGATTTTACAGCTACCACCACAGGACAAATCTATCCCATAAAAGATTTTATTAGCTGTCATACAGAGGGCGTGGTGTATGTGCTGCAATGTAGTTGCAATTTGCAATATGTTGGTAGAACAAAAAGACAATTGAAGATCAGAATAGCAGAACATGTTCGCAACATCATTAAAGGGTCCCCTAAGCATAATGTATCTAGGCATTTCGATAGAAAACATAACAGGGATCCCACACAATTGCAGTTCTGGGGCATAGAGAGATATAATCCCTCATGGAGAGGTAGCCATCTAACCAGAACCATTAGTCAAAAGGAATCCCTCTGGATACATAGGATGCGTACACTGACTCCTGAAGGGTTGAATGTTGACTTTGATTTGAATTGTTTTCTAAGTAATTTTTAACCATGTTTTATATAGAGATGTAGATATCACTTGACTACTGCATTTCCGGGATGCTTGGTTATATATATCTATTTTATTGATTTTTTAGTTCACTCTGTTATTCAAATGTAAGGTATTCTTATGGATTTTATAGTCTATTTTTAAAAATCCAAAAATTATACTAACATAATTTTAATACAATTTTAATATAGTTAAACTGATTTATTTAATAAATTATTATTATACAATATATACCCCATATTTTATATAGGGTATAATGGTCATACCCATATGGGATAGACTATCCTGTATTGCCCCCTTTTTTCCATTTCGGTAATTAGTTTGGCCTCAATTGGCTATTTGGGGCTAAACACTAGTTTATTACTAATTATAATACACCGGATTGTCTCCTAATGCTAACTGTCTCCTGGATACTTAGTCTCTGGCAGTCCCGGTCCACGGACCAGAGTCTATCAACTCTAACCAATGAGTTGGTTGTGACTGTCAGCAGAGTAGGTTTTTTGCATTAGACATGCGCAGATAGAACTATCAAAGGTGAATAGTGGAGCATTACATTTAGAATGACGCCACCGGTAAATGGCGCACAGTCTATGCAGTCAATAATGTAGCTTGCACACTATGGTGTTATTGTTTTACCCATAAGGAAAACACACTATATATGGCTGATTTTTCTAGCCAATATTTGTGTTGGAGGTTCATAAGGTTATGATTAACCCGCTAATAGTCTATATTAGCAATACGTTTTAGAAATCCAATTATGGACTTCATTTTTGATTTCTAAGATTCCAATTAGTCCACATTAGTAACCGGAGGTGGTAACTAAACAAAAATGTCCGCACACGACCTTCCGGGGATCTTAACCCGGAAGTTAATAAACATCTCTCTCAAAAATGGCCATCACTGTTTAGCCTCAACTGTCACCAATGCAAGTATAGGCATCAAAATGGCCGCCGATCTACTTCCGCCTTGAACACTATTTAAACGTCCACACCACGACCAATCAGTATCCCCTGAAGAAGTCACGTGTGACGTAACGCGTAGGGAGTGGTCTGGACGGACGCAACCGGAAGTGCAGTGAGAATAGCGTGTAACAACGCTTCTTTTGATTCCTTGCCTGTTATTACTATTTTAGATGTAAGGGCGCAATTTTTACTTTTAAATAAACACTTTACTTTTAAACTACTACACTATGGAAGTCCTCTTTGCCCTCCTTCCCCCTTATCTCTCTGCTTGATGAGGTTTTAGCGGATTGGACCAACTGACCGGGGCATCCAAAGGACGCAGTCCAGTGCGTGGAGCAGTTTAACCAGCAGTAAAAGAAAGTGGCGATTTGCAATAAGAAAAGAAATCTGGAGGTGAGAGGCCTGTGAGCCTATTTGAGGATATGTGTGGCAGTCTTTCATCTGCTTCTGTGTTATACAAATAGAGACTAGAAGATAAGCACCGGAGCCCCATTTCATTTATCTATACCGGCATTCCTAGCACGGATTAATTATCTTACTTGGACACATTTTTCTTGGACACATTTTTTTTGGTGCATTTTAGCCTTTTGTTTTTTACGTATTTATCCACTAATTTTTCACTTTGCTTTTTATCATTTTTATGATTGATCCATCATGAACACTTGATGTATATATATATACTATGCGCTGAGTCACTTTTACTTTTTAATTAAAAAGAAGTTTTTGTTTTTGTATGGCATTGCTGGAAAAATTTCCTGAAAACAGTTAACTTTTTCTAATGTGTGTATATATATATATATCATATATAAAATATGTCTGGCTTCGGTGGCATAAATCTTTTATTGTAACGTTCTCCCCCATTTTGTTACATTTAAACATACTAATGAAGGCATTTTTGGATCCATGGAAAATCCATTTTGTGAGACTGGCTTGACATTAACATGTTTTAATCTAAAAATAATGCTAGAAATGTTTATTTTGATGGACTTTTGTTTAAACTGAACACATCACTCGGAAATGTCACAGAATACAGTAACAGGAAGGAAATATTTCCCTAGCAAAATCCATGGTGTGAATGGGAACAGTTTAAATAATTTTAGGCAAACCTGTGAGTAGAAAAAAAGGGTATACATTTGAAACTTGCTTTAATAGCGTGTCAGTTCTGAGACCTCTGAATAATAGGGTGCTCTATTATGCAGTTATTGATTACCTACTGTGAATGCTAGCTCTGGCTTGCTCTGTCCTTCACCTCAATAATGATTGATTAGGCTGTCCAAAAATGACAGGGAGCAGGTCAGAGATAGAGTATGTGATTGCTGTTGGGATATCAGACAGATTTACATCCTTTTTATACTTTTTTTATGATGGTCATACAAGTCTGTTATTCTATCATGCAGCTATCTATTTATCTGCTTATCAGTTCTATCTAAAGCTGGCCATACTCGACTCGAATTTCAGCAGAGTCTTGTTAATTTGCCGAAATTCTAGCCAAAATGCCTGGCCTAATGACACTACATGGCTCGACAAACTTAGATTGGCAGAACAAAAGAACCGTGCAGAAAAGGGTCAAGATACAACAAACCAACAACGAGGAATTCGTCCATCCACATTGTCTGTACCCACATTATATGTTCAACTTAAAGCTACTCATAGATCTAAGGCGATGCTTGCTGAATAAGTGGCTGACTACTTGCTTGCCTGCTAGTTTCATAGGATCTTTGGTTATATAAACATATACAACTGTCGTCTATTACGAAAAATAACAAATCTAGAAAATACTCATGCAATACTGCTGGATATCAACATAAGGTTTCCAACTATAGGAAATGCACATGTCTATCTTCAAGAAACCTGTCCAGAAATAAAGGGCTGTCATTGTTGCCTTCCCTAGTAGTTTGGCTGTCTCTGGTTTCGCTTCTTTGTTACTGATCCAGAACAAGTATGCAGCAACTCAATCTAGGTAATCTAGGTAAAGTCAGAAATCCTGAATATTTTGAGGGTCAGTGACTTAGTGAGTACTGAAAACACTGGACCAGAGGGACAACCAAGCAACTAGGAGATGTTGTGAAAGGCAGCCTACACACTGTATTCCTCTTAGCACAGGTTTTCATTATGGCTCATTCACACTACAACACACGTTATAATAACAAACGTCCGAATGCATGTTACAGTAGCACTCTTGCGGTATTTTGCCTGTCATATCTAGTTGCACCCCAATGCATGCTTTTACTGCTCTACAGAACAGTGCAATACAGAGACACAAATGCTGTTTTGCAAATCCAAAGAGTGTACAAGTACACAGTACATACAGCGATCCTAGGAGAAGTGCAAAGTCCCTTGGTTTATTGGAACTATCATCTGTATCTGCTGTTTTTGCGAGCATTGGCAGCTCATTCAAAACATAGCCCCCATTGTGTATCTAAATTTAAACTCAAAAAAATATATATAATTGCAGCTTGCAGGCCTTAGACATGGTGACTGCATTTGTTCTTTTGTCAGGCTTTTTTTCCTTTATTATGACCTGGTAGCAACACCATCCCTGTACTAGGGTGAAAACTGGGGAGGCACACCTGAGAGAACTGGGAGATTGCAGTTTGAGAGATGGGTGCATAACCAGTGGAGAGAGGAGAAGGGCAGTGGAAAGAGGTCGCTTCAGCCGGGCTGGCTGGCAGGGCCTGAAGAGAGCTACCTGTGATTGGAAGCTGAACAGAAGATACCGTATATACTCGAGTATAAGCCGAGTTTTTCAGCACATTTTTTGTGCTGAAAATGCCCCCCTCGGCTTATACTAGAATCAAGCATTTTTCTGCAGCAGAGAATGAAATTTTTGGAACCGACTTTGGGGCCCCAGTGGAACTAGTACTACAACATATCCAAAGATGGGGTTCCTAGCACCAAGTGGCCCGAGATACGGGACCCCAAAGTCGGTTCGGAAAATGTCATTCTCTGCTGCAGAAAAGTGCTTGACGTTTTCCCAACCTAATTTGGGGCCCCGTATCTTGGGGCCACTTGGTGCTAGGAACCCCATCTTTGGATATGTTGTAGTGCTGGTGTAGATTGGCCCAGTGTAGTGTGGTGTAGATTGGCCCACTGTAGAGTGGTGTAGATTTTCCCACTGTAGAGTGGTGTAGATTGGCCCACTGTAGAGTGGTGTAGATTGGCCCACTGTAGAGTGATGTAGATTGGCCCACTGTAGAGTGATGTAGATTGGCCCACTGTAGAGTGATGTAGATTGGCCCACTGTAGAGTGATGTAGATTGGCCCACTGTAGAGTGGTGTAGATTGGCTAGATTGACCCACTGTAATGTGGTGTAGATTGACCCACTGTAGTGTGGTGTAGATTGGCCCGCTGTAGTGTGGTGTAGATTGGCTAGATTGGCCTACTGTAATGTGGTGTAGATTGACCCACTGTAGTGTGGTGTAGATTGGCCCACTGTAGAGTGGTGTAGATTGGCCCACTGTAGTGTGGTGTAGATTGGCCCGCTGTAGTGTGGTATAGATTGACCCACTGTAGTGTGGTGTAGATTGGCCCACTGTAGTGTGGTGTAGATTGGCTAGATTGGCCTACTGTAATGTGGTGTAGATTGACCCACTGTAGTGGGGTGTAGATTGGCCCACTGTAGTGGGGTGTAGATTGGCCCACTTTAGTGTGGTGTAGATTTGCCCACTGTAGTGTGGTGTAGATTTGCCCACTGTAGTGTGGTGTAGATTTGACCCACTGTAGTGTGGTGTAGATTGACCCACTGTAGTGTGGTGTAGATTGACCCACTGTAGTGTGGTGTATATTGGCCCAATGTAGTGTGGTATAGATTGGCTTAAAGTCTCCTGAGATGTGTGACGCTGGTATCCCGGGAGGCTTTGTATGGGGGCGAGGAGTGCAGGTCTGTGTTTCACAAAAAAAAAAAAAAACATCCAACCCTCCCCAAATTTTTTTTCAAAAACTAACTAACTGCTGGAGGCAGAGGAATACAAGGGACAACAGTTATGGCAAGTGAAAAAAGAGGGGAAGGTTCGCTTTAACTTCTCTAATTACCATGACTACAAATAAATTATTACCGGCATATAAAAATCACTGGCAAAGTACGTTTTGAACTGCCATCTCTTCCTTTGTACAAAACCATTAGATGCCCTTTACTGAATAAGCCCTGTAATGGTGGTCTTTGGAAGTGACAAGCTTCAGCGCAGTGAGCGCTTCCTTTGGCAGGATTAGTTCCCCACTAAATACTATCTGGCACATCACCACATCCAGCAAACAGAGAAATTTGATTTTAAATTTGTCTTTATTAGCTGCTTGGAACTAATGAGTGCTATTTGTTCATTTCAGAGTGAACAGACTTTTTATTGGTATTTTTATATGCTGTAATTAAGATTTTAAGGGTGAATCTCAGCAACCCTTTCATTGCATGCAGAATATATTCAAGCTATTTCAGTGCATTAAAAGGGAATCTATAATGTGTTTTCAGCAATTGCATCATCTGAGTTATTTCAAGTTTTGGTGTGAAAAAACTGTTTAAGTAATGTTCAAAATTTTACACAGGAACTCCGGCAGTAAAAGCATCCCCCACACAGTTAGAAAACACTCCCTAGGGACACATTTAACCCTTTGATCATGCCTGATGTTAACCCCCTGCATGCCAGTGTCATTCGTACAGTGATAGTGCATATTTTTTAGCACTTTGACACTGGTCCCCAAAAAAGTGTCAAAACTGTCACTTAGTGCCCGATTTGTCTGTTGCAATGTCGCAGTCCCGCTATAAGTTGCTGATCGCTGCCATTACTAGTAAAATAAATAAATACAAATTCCATAAAAATATCCCATAGTATGTAGACGCTATAACTTTTGCACAAACCAATCCATATAATGTGGCAGGGAGGCCGCACAGGCCCCCTGGAGCATGGGATGGGGTTACTATTGCGACCCCTGATGCTAACCTAGTGGTTGGGGGGGGGGGGTTGGTAAAAACATGCCTCGACTATGGGGTTTTGGCTCAGTGCAGCTAACCCCCCAGGAAAGCTGAAGGTACCCTGTGCTGCTCCTGCGGCTCAGTGTGAAAGCAGCCATTGCAAAAGTTCAGTGTATGCGTTTAATACATTGACCATTTCTTCTTCCAGCTTCAGCTGGCATTACTCTCTGTCTCCAGGCTGCTAGAAAGGTCCCAGGCGAAGTGCACTTGATATTACAGAGGAAGCATCGGGTTATGTGGCTTCTGCTCCTTCCGTGGCTGCTTGTTTCCTCCACTGCTGGCACTGGCTTGTTGCACCCTGATGCTCTGGGATGGCTCGTCGGCAAGCCCAGATCGCGACCAACGGGTTGCTGACTCCGGGCATGCTCTTCCCTGGTTTGAGGTCGAGGGCAACATCAGAGGGCTCTGAGGGCCACAGGTTAAGAACCCCTGCCCTTTAGGCTCGCCCACAGTTTGTATAGGAAGCTGTAGTGAATTAGTGGATGTTACTACCATACAATCATCGTAAAATCGGGATCTTCGCTGGCAGATCTTGATATAGTGATAATCTTGTGATGCCATGTGAATAAAGGACAAGATTATCACTATATCAAGTTGTGCCAGAGGATATATATTTTACATACTGTGCATTCACATCATTCCCTGTCGACACATTTCATCCATGATGTATCTGCCGGTTCCTGAGCTTCAAATTTCCAGACCACACATCCCTTTGCTAAGGCACAGAACGCCGGAGATTGGAGCGTGGGTGGGCAGACAGAGGGGTAGGTTTGGGAGGAGGAGGAGCAGATCAAGCCCTTTCTCCTCTCCTGTCAGTGTATGGGGATGGGGCCTGTGCGCACCCCTATGCACTCGGCGGTTGTGGTACTTGGTTACTTGGGGAGCCACAGTCCATTATGAATATTAAGTCCGGGTTTCAGGCAGTCTGAAACCTGGACACACTATTCAAAACCCGTACTGTCCGGGTGAATCCCGGACAGGTGGCAATTCTAAGGAGTACGCTCGCGCAAGCGCTCATGAAATGTGCAAACTCAATGTGGGAAGTGTTCTGGTTGGTATTTAAACTGAGGATTCCATTGCTGCAAGCCAGTGCTAACCAAACCACCATGCAAAGATGTGAACATTTGGATTGTTTTTAGGAAAATTTAAACAATTATAACTGGTTGCAGTTTGAAATGAAAAGGTAAATTTAAACAATAAAATGTTATAATAAATTAAAAATGTATTGTAGAGCAGTTATATTTGCCATATCAATTAATTAAAGTTGACTTTTGTTTCATTTTTTTTTTATCAGCCCCCCTTTAAAATACTTTCCTGCCTTTTTATGATTATAAGTAATAATAATTATAAGTAATAATGTAATGCAAAGAGCCTCTGATTAACACGCAGACATGAAGAATCCAAGATGAATGGTGATAATGGAAGGAATGTAATACTATACAGTACCATACAGTAGGAAAGTAAACGCTTTAGTGACAAGGAAAAAAAGACAATGTGAAGTGTCTTCATCCCAGATAAGATATAAGCGGAGGGAGCAATCCATGTAAGGCAGGTAAGCCAGTCAGCCCGCATTAGTGATCCTTCCAGCACACAGCTCTACTGGGAGTGGACTGTCAGCGCTGGAGTAAGCGTGTAGTTGATTGTGCAGGCAGCAGCAAAGTCATATGCACCAAGGTCAAATCTTTCCGAATTTCCTCTTCTTAGCTCCTTCATGAAAAAAACCCCCATTAAGGTTGATTTACTAAAGACAAATATACTGTGTACTGTGGGTGCATTTGCTCTAGATCTTTGGGGATGCTCTGAAATAAGGGGAAGCTCTGCTAATTTCTATCATCCAATCATGTGCAAGCAAAAATTTAGTTATTTTTTTTTTATTTTCCTTGGGTGTCATTGGGTATTCTTTGCAAAGTGAAGCTTTATCTTATTTACAAAGCTCTGGAGCAAGTCCACTTGCAGTGCACAGTAGAGCTGCACGATTCTGCATAAAATGAGAATCACAATTTTATTGCTAAGAATAAGGCTGCTTTCACACCGAGGCGTCGGCGGTAAAGCGCCGCTATTTTTAGCGCCGCTTTACCGTAATTTTAACGGCGCTATTCGCCCGCTATCGCTTTTAACCCCCGCTAGTGGCCGAAAAAGGGATAAATCCGCCCGCAAAGCACCACTGCAGTGGCGCTTTGGCAGTGCTGCCCATTGATTTTAATAGGCATGGGCGCTTTAGGGGCGGTGTATACACCTCTCCTACAGCGCTGCAAAGATGCGGCTTGCAGGACTTTTTTTAGCGTCCTGCAAGCGCACCGCTCCAGTGTGAAAGCACTCAGGCTTTCACACTGGAGTGACGGGAGAGGCTCTTTACAGGCGCTATTTTTAGCGCTGTGGCTCCTGTAAATAGCCTCAGTGTGAAAACAGTCTAAAGATCACGATTCTGAAGAACTTTATTTTGAAGATCTACAACCCCTGAACATTAAGTTATCAAACAAGATGGCCATAAAATAAGACCTAATACGCTTTGCTTCAATCAAATTTAAAGAAATGAAATGGAAAAACAATGTATTGTGTAAAGAAATAAAAAAAACTTACCATTAAGTTTTATATTAGGGTTTTTTATTTATTTTAAATTTTTTTTAGTACCGATACCAATTACCGATAGCTACCGCAACTTTTTTGTTTACACTTCAGCTGTCAGCAATAGTACAAAGCATTGAAAAGTTATTTTACAAATGAAATAAATGTATTTTTTCAAATTTTGCATTTTTTGGTGTACAAATATTAATGAACAAAGCAAACACAAAAAGTTTTAATTAATAATGGTTTATAAAATAAAAGTAAATAATAAAAAAAAAAAATCAGCAGGAAAATAATAATGGAGAAGGAGAATAAGGAGTTAATAAGGCTGACTGGATTAAATTAAGGGTTAATAAGGGGTTAAACAGAGAAAATTTAATTAAAATAAATATTTGTTTACTGGACAAGGTTGCTTTATCCCTGGTTTACACTGACTACGGGAATAAAATTCAGTTGAACTCGCACGATTTCATTCCCGCATGTCAGTTTCCGACTTCGGGGGCGATTTCAGAGACCTCTGTGCGGGTTTCTGCACAGATATCAATGGAAATCGCACCCCCAAATCGCAAAAAGTAGTTCAGAAACTACTTTTGGGAATCGGTGTTGCACCGCAAATGCTGCGTCGCACTGATTCGGACGGTGCCATTGCCGGAAATTGCCACCGACTTAGCATGCGATTTGACATGTCAAATCGCATCAATATGAACCAGGGCTTAAACTGACTTTATTTGCAGACCAAAGTTCATCCCTTTTAATCTGTAAATGAATAAACAGAAGGGCAGATAAGAAGATACAATGTTTCTTTTTATCTGTCTCTTTCAGCAGCTGAGCAATGTTGTTGATAAACACTTCCAGCTGCTTTTTTTTTTTTTTTTTTTTCACAGCTGTGAACAGGGGAACTGCTCTGACAGCTGAATGAGTCATCAGCCGAAATGTAAAAAAATAAAAAAGTAAAAAAAAAATAAAAAAGCCACAATCACGGTTGATGAGAGACGTAGAAATGCTGGATTGGGGTCGAATCGAGATTGGGCAGCTCCAATGCACAGTATATTTGCCTTTATTAAATCAACCCAATTATGGGAGTATAGCTTATCAGATTTAGGCTGCATTCACACCTGAGCGTTTTGTAGCTTGAAGCCTAAAGCTACAAAACGCTAGAGGGAAAAAAATACATTATTCTCTATGGAGATGGTTCACATCTCCACTCCAAAACGCCTGAAGCCCTACGCCTGAAGCTCAAAGCGCGAATCGGGCAGATTTAGGCGTTTTTATTCATTTTACATTAGTGACCTTTTGCTCTGCAAAAAATTCGCGGCAAAACGCGGTAAAAAACGCCGCGAATCGCGGTAAAAAACGCCGCAAAAAACGCCGCAAAAAAGCGCGATTTTCTGCCTGAAAAGCTACGCTCAGGTGTGAATGCAGCCTTAGATTACCTATTGTAAAATGCCCCAAAGAATTATTTCCATCTCAGCTTTGTTAGTAAACATTTATTTATAAAGTTTATTATAGAGTTTAAAGCTGAACTCCAGGCATACAGCTAAGTACATAGCGGAAATGCACATATGGGAACTGTGTTACCTACCAATGGATTTTTGTTTCTGTCCATTCAGTTCTGAGATTTACACAGCCCTGGCACACAGGAAAGCCAGCCCGGACACCTGATTTTCTCTGCTTCAGTGAAGTAATGCAACTTGGTCTTGTCCTGGCCCCCAGCCAGTGATTGGACGGTGAAGGAGAAGCATCAGTCTGCTCATCTCTGCCCTCTCCTTGTATCAGCATAATGAACCTATTGGCTCTATGTGCTGCCCCTCCCTGGCTCAGTCTAAAGATGGCCATAGATCTGTTTTCTTTCATTCAGACAGAGTTTTACAACTCTCCCATTCAAAAGAAATCAATCGATCGACTTCTGTTGAGCAGCAATAACTATGCACAGATTAAAATTTGACCTGTCGCTGCTGAATTGGCTGAATTTCAATCCATCCATGGCCAGCTTAAAATATAACTAACGGCAATTTTTTTTTGTTTTGGATGGAGTGGAGCGGGATTAGAAAACCTGTCGGTTTTTATTGCTGTCACGTTAGGGATATTCACCCTCTCTATTTGTCCTGTTTACCATTATTGAATGTTAAAGTAACAGAAAATCACACATTTTGGGCTGTCCCCAGAAGAGTAAATATTTCAATGGGGACATGGCTATGGGCCAGGACAATGGGTGGGCAAGAGGGACGGCTGAGTTTGGGGGGGGAGGAAATTTGTGTTAGAAAGGGGGAATTGGGGGGCAGGAGGTCTGAATTTCCCTAGGAGGGGAAATTTGGGAAGGTGTGCTAGTGATTTAGGGGATTTCTGTTGGGGGGGGGGGGGGGGGGGAATTTGAGGAGTCGAGGGTTTGTGCTAGCAGGGGAGTTTTTTTTTTTTTTTTGGGAGGGGGGGATTTGTGCTGGGGGCATATGGGGAGAGAGAGGATTTGAGCTGGGGGTGAATTTGTGCCAGGAGGGGTGATTTTTAGAAGGGGGTGGGTTTGTCCTTGGAGGAAGGGGGAATTTATGCTTAGGGGGGAGCAGGCAGATTAGTGCTTGATTTTTTTTCCGGGGAGGGGTTTGCTGACACATAATCATACATCTTGGGGGGGGAGGGGGGGGGGGGGGCTTTGGGCACAATTTGCCATGTTCACCATGGGCTCTAGATGACCTTATCCCGGCACTGAGTGAAGGTATATTTCCCCAATGGGACAAAAATGGCAAAAATTATTCTTACAAGGGTTAAAACCTTCCCTTACTCTATTCAAAATGAAAGTTTTGCCTATACTTCTACTTTACTTGCCTAATGGGCACTTTCAACCCCTTCCTGCCCAGGGTTATTTTTTTGCCTTCAGCACTGTCACACTGTAAATGACAATTGCGCGGTCATGCAACACTGTACCCATATGAATTTTTTATAATTTGTCTTGTACAAATTAAGTTTTCTTTTGGCAGTATTTAATCACTGCTGGGTTTTTCATTTTCTGTTAAATAAACAAAAATTTCAAAAATTTGGATAAAAACAAAACATTTTTCATAGTTTGTTATAAAGTTTTGCAAACATGTAATTTTTCTCCTTCGCTGATGTGTGCTAATGAGGTGGCACTGATAGGCTGCACCGATGGGCACTGATGAGGAGCCACTGATGAGGCTGCACTGATAGGTGGCACTGATGGGTGACACTGATGAGGAGGCACTGATGGCACTCATTGGCGGCACTAATGGGCACTGATTGGCAGCTTTGGTGGACGCTGATTGGCGGCACTAGTGGGCACTTATTGGAAGCACTGGCGGGCACTGTTGGGACTGCACTGATAATCAGGACACTGATAATCAGTGCCCTGATTATCAGTGTAGATGTCCCTTTCACACAAGTCGGTTATTGTCTCTCCTCTCCTATCCTCATGCTGTCAGTTGTAACCGACTTGTGTTTACATCATGATCAGCTGTGATTGGACCCATCTGATCACGTGGTAAAGAGACGCTAATTGGCTCTTTACCCTGATCTGTGATCAGCTGTGTCTGGAGGACACACACCACAGCAGACGCTATCATGTCAAATGATGCCCTTCCAGAACTGTCTGGCCGCTCTGCATCCGTCATTCGGTTATACAGTTAATGTATAGAGTTAAATGGGGTCTATGGTCACAGCAAACACTTATTTCATAACATCTTCTTGTCAAAAAGGTTTATTGATTGCACAATAAAATGAAATTACATTGGTTACATGTACAAGGATGTATAAACCTAAGCTCTTTGTTAAATAATAAAACAAATTATATATATATATATATAGGTAACATAGTATGTTATTGTTTGCATTTAACTTCATCACATACATTTAATTAATTAACTGCTCTATGTAACTTTATCTTATAAGTATGAAAGTTGTAACTATAAATATCTAACAGAATATATCTTTATAAAAAAACTTAGTACATACATTGGTCTAGTATGTATAAATATAGAGCAGATATGGATGATCAAATATTGAACCATAACATAAAATGAGATAAAAAAGAAAGGTAAGAGAAAAGGAAGGAGAAGAAAGAATAGATAAAGAGTAAGTTCACAAGGTTGGTCCAGGTACCAGAGCATGGTTCTGCGTATTTATTCCATGTATGAATAAAAATGTGGTTACACGGTTTTGTTAAGTAATCAGGTAATCCGTTAAATAATCAGTTACCGTGGCTAAAGGACTGAATCATTGAAATTTGGGGGTAAATTAGTCTTTATCCATGGATTCCATATTTTCTTGAATTTTGGAAATTGGTTGCCTTCAATAGCATGAGACATTGCAGAATTCATTCTGTTCTTGGTTTCAGCCAATGACAGTTTTGGTGATTTCCATGCTTTTGCCATTGTTTGTTTAGCAGGGGTTGAAAGTTGAACAAAAGCTTAAATTGGGAGAATGTTAGATGGTCTGGTTTTAAATTAAGTAATGCAATGAAAGGGTCTAGTGTTAGTGGTGTTTGGAACATTTTGGAGGCAAGTTCAAATATTTTCCCCCAATAAAATTTCGCTATTGGACATGTCCACCATATATGTAGGTGTGTACCTGGATCTGTACAACCTCTGAAACAGAGGGCTGAATGCTTGGGAGTGTATTTAGCCATTCTGGCAGGTACAAGGTACCAGCGGGTTAGAACTTTATAATTTGCTTCCATCGCAGTGACATTGGGCGAGGAAGATTTAGTAGTTAACCATATTTCCGACCATTCTGCATCGTCCAGTTTTCGTCCCAAATCTTCCTCCCACTTTTGGACATAGGTTAATTTATCAGATTTTGATTTAGTCAAAAGTTGTGTGTTGATGATATCATTCCTTTAGCAAGTGAGTCATTTTTGCACATTGATTCAAAATGTCATAACATCTTCATTGTAATAACAATACAAGCAATACTTATATTTGACAATCCAATAAACGCTTACCTGAAAGATCTACTTTCGTGTTGAAAGTTCTACCTGTTTGCTGACCATCTCTTTCCACAACTTCCTGACTTCCATGCATACTTTGCAGGTTCTCCTCTGCTGTTTTCTAAGGACTACATGCCCCATGGTATCTCGTTGCCTGCAAGCAGTGATGGTGTGCTATGTTTTCAGTACTGACTCATTCCGAAGGCAGGCTCCGTGAAATGTGTGACACAGTAGTGCCTACTTGGACCTCTTTCACACTGAGGCAGTTTTCAGGTGTTTTAGCGCTAGAAATAACACCTGTTAAGCGTCTGAAAACTGCCTCCTATGCCGTCCATGTGTGAAAGCCGGAGTGCTTTCACACTGGGGCGGTGTGCTTGCGGGACATTAGAAAAAGTCCTGCAAGCAGTATCTTTGGGGTGATTTGTGAGCGCTGTAAACAGTGATCCCAAAACGCCCCTGCCCATTGCAATGAATGGGCAGCGCTTCAGAAGCGCCTGAAAAGTGCTTCGGAAGTGCTGCAACATGGGCGATTTGGAGTTAAAAGCATCCCGCTAGCGGACGAAAAGCGCTGCCTAAACATAGGTAAAGCGCTGCTCGTTTTTTAACGCTAACGCACTTGCAGCCCCAGTGTGAAAGAGGTCTTACAGGGCATAGAGAATATTGCATGCAAAGAAGTAAATGTGTGCGGATCTTCACAAAGTAAGTTTTCAAGCTTCAGGATTAATAGGAGTAGGTTAGAAATAATCAAAATTCAGCATGTAAATGAATATATGGTTTTACATTTCGACCATAGATACTTTAAAACCAAATCAAATTCAGATACTTACACTAGTTACTTTTAAACATATACTGAGTGATCTCATTAATTAATATGTATCTGCATGCATTGCTTATATCTGCTGGCTGTTCTTCTTTATAAGTACTATTTCTATAACAAAAAATCTTTCACTTATCTTAAAAGAGAAGTATGAGGTGTAAAAAAGACCCCCCTATACTCACCTAGGTGGATGCAGCATTGATCCGATGCTTAATTTATCCCCTGCCGCCTCTGCACTAAGAACTGAGCGATCAAGCACCGCTGATCCCTCAGTTCTCCCTTACGCTCTAAGCAGGGTCAGTCACCAGCTTTCTGCTCTGCATCTCTGGGAAGAGCTGGGCTTGGAAAGAGAGGGAGCAGCTGGCTCAGTCTTCCAAGTGGCACAGCTGAGGGGCTGAACCAGTTGCCGGTCCAGGCTGGACCAGCTGAGTGATGCCAGCTGACAGTGGGTGGAAAATTACAACAAGAGGGTACAGCACAGGGTTTTTTATTTCACCATTTTAATAAAATATAAGTTATTTAGATGAACATCCTGGCTGTTTATATCCAGAAAATGTAAGAATGTTTACATCTTTAAAATATAAAATATACCTGTTCAAAGAAATCAACCAAACCATAACATGTACCTGTTGAAATAACGCTTCCAAGCACTGCCCATATAAAATATCCACAACATAATCTTACAAATCCTACAGTCTTCTTTGTAAGCCATATATATATATATATATATATATATATATATATATATATATATATATATATATATATATATATACAGTAGCTCGCAAAAGTGAGTACACCCCTCACATTTTTGTAAATATTTTATTATATCTTTTCATGTGACAACACTAAAGAAATGACACTTTACTACAATGTAAAGTAGTGAGTGTAAAGCTTGTATAACAGTGTAAATTTGCTGTCCCCTCAAAATAACTCAACACACAGCCATTATTGTCTAAACCGCTGACAACAAAAGTGAGTACACCCCTAAGTGAAAATGTCTAAATTGGGCCCAAAGTGTCAATATTTTGTGTGGCCACCATTATTTTCCAGCACTGCCTTAACCCTCTTGGGCATGGAGTTCACCAGAGCTTCACAGGTTGCCACTTGAGTCCTTTTCTACTCCTCCATGATGACATCTCAGAGCTGGTGGATGTTAGAGACCTTGAGCTCCTCCACCTTCTGTTGGAGGATGCCCCACAGATGTTCAATAGAGTTTAGGTCTGGAGACATGCTTGGCCAGTCCATCCCCTTTAACCTCAGCTTCTTTAGCAAGGCAGTGGTCATCTTGGAGGTGTGTTTAGGGCCGTTATCATGTTGGAATACTGCCCTGTGGCCCAGTCTCCGAAGGGAGGGGCTCATGCTCTGCTTCAGTATGTCGCAGTACATGTTGGCATTCATGGTTCCCTCAATGAACTGTAGCTCCCCAGTGCCGGTGTCCTGTTGAGAAAGGTCCCCCGCCGGATAGTGTCCACCCTGTACTGCGCAGGCGCAGTATGGAGGACAAAGGAGATGCTGAAAGTCTCCAATATGAACAGCTGTTCATCAGCTGTACACGGCGCCTGCACAATTAACACTACATCGTGCCACACGCTCCCCAAGCTCGCGCAACTCTGCAAGGGGCAGGTGTAGGGGCGGATGCATGCAGAAGAGGCCGCATGATAGGCAGAGCTCATACGATGGGGCTGGATTTCTCAAAGGGGCGGATGTATTATTGAGAAGCGTGTAAGAGGCAGATGCATCATGCGGCCTCTTCTGTATGCATCCGCCCCTACACCTGCCCCTTGCAGAGTTGCACGAGCATCGGGAGCGTGTGGCACAATGTAGTGTTAATTGCGCAGGCGCCGTGTACAGCTGATGAACAGCTGTTCATGTTCCGAGACTTTCGGCGTCTCCTTTGTCCTCTGTACTGTGCAAGCGCTGCGCCTGCGCAGTACAGGGCAGACACTATCCGACGGCGACCTTTCTCAGCAGAACACCGGCAGCACTCATGCAGCCCCAGACCATGACACTCCCACCACCATGCTTGACTGTAGGCAAGATACACTTGTCTTTGTACTCCTCACCTGGTTGCCGACACACACGCTTGACACCATCTGAACCAAATAAAAGTTTATCTTGGTCTCATCAGACAACAGGACATGGTTCCAGTATCCATGTCCTTAGTCTGCTTGTCTTCAGCAAACTGTGGGCTTTCTTGTGCATCATCTTTAGAAGAAGCTTCCTTCTGGGACGACAGCCATGCAGACCAATTTGATGCAGTGTGCGGCGTATGGTCTGAGCACTGACATGCTGACCCCCACCCTTTCAACCTCTGTAGCAATGCTGGCAGCACTCATACATCTATTTCCCAAAGACAAACTCTGAATATGAAGCTGAGCACGTGCATTAAACTTCTTAAGTTGACCATGACGAGGCCTGTTCTGAGTGGAACCTGTCCTGTTAAACCGCTGTATGTTCTTGGCCACCATGCTGCAGTTCAGTTTCTTGGCAATCTTCTTATAGCCTAGGCCAGTGATGGCGAACCTTGGCACCCCAGATGGTCATTGGCAATCTTCTTATAGCCTAGGCCATCTTTATGAAGAGCAACAATTCTTTTTTTTCAGATCCTCAGAGAGTTCTTTGCCAGAAGGTGCCATGTTGAACATCCAGTGACCAGTATGAAAGACGTGAGTGAGAGTGATAACAACAAATTTAACACACCTGCTCCCATTCACACCTGAGACCTTGTAACACTAACGAGTCACATGACACCGGGGAGGGAAAATGGCTAATTGGGCCCAAATTGGACATTTTCACTTAGGGGTGTACTCACTTGTTGCCAGCGGTTTAGACATTAATGGCTGTGTGTTGAGTTATTTTGAGGGGACAGCAAATTTACACTGTTATACAAGCTGTACACTCACAACTTTACATTGTAGCAAAGTGTAATTTCTTCAGTGTTGTCACATGAAAAGATGTAATAAAATATTTACAAAAATGTGAGGGGTGTACTCACTTTTGTGAGATACTGTATATATATATATATATATATATATATTTATTAGGAGCCACTGTGACTCATGGGCTGACACATACATATGCTGTCCTTTTAATTTTAGCTCCTTTGTTAAGTTCAGCTTCAGAGACATTTAGTTTGTTTTCCCTGCAGCAATGCAGCATGGGTGGAATAGCCACTTGGCGCGATGAAGTGGCAGTTTGAGAGGGGGCCACAGTTTTACGGTAGGGATGAGCAGGGTGATTTGAGCAAAATTGATTCTAATGCAAACTTACGAGTAAAGGTTTGCTAAAGCGGAAACTCAATTTTGCTCATCAAGCTGCTTAGATGAAATATGCTTGGCACAACAAAAAGATGTATTCTTTTTTTAGAATGTGTTTTTTTCAACGGGGCATATTTAGAGTAGCTAAGTGAATTTAGTGTAGTGCTTTTTTGCATTTTTTTCTGTAAAAATTTGAAAAAAATACTAATGAGGGGCTATTTTCTGGGAGAAAAACAGGTCCAGGATATTCAAATATAAGCTTTTGTATCCCCCAGGAGCTATTAAATGGTAATTTCACCTTAAAAAACACCTGGAGTTCACCTCTTCCTTAAACTCCAATGCATTCCGTGATGGGAGTCACTTTGGGTGGGGGGCTTGTGGAACCCAGGTTACCTTGGAGAGCTCTGGAAGCTCCTTGTCCAGTTCGCCCAGCCCCTCCTATGTGTAAGTGAGCATGCGTAGGAATTTTGCGCGTCTGAATTTGTACAGATGATCAGAATTTCGGATCGGAACTTTTTCCGACCGAAAAATTGAGATCTGCTCTCAATCTTTTGCTGGCGAAAAGTCCGATGGAGCATACACACGGTCGCATTTTCCGACCAAAACATCACATCGTGGCATTAGTTTCGTCTCTGCCTTCTACATTTTAGGTAGACCAGAAATTTCTGTTTTCGATTGCAATCTGTGATTGAGCTATAAGTTGGAGGCATTGGCCATATATTATGTTTAGAGCATCAGTGAATGTATTTGATTGACACTGTAATTCATTTCACTAAAGCATTCTGGGAGGAGTATGCCAACTGAACCATGGTGTCCATTGGCTCTAGAGCATGGACTGTTATGTTGGCATCACTCATATTTTCCTTCGTGCAGAAATTGTTTCTAGGTGGCTTATGTCCTGCCATATGTTCAAAAAATAGGTCCAACATTAAATAATGAAATCATAGCAATTCTGTGGGCAGAAGAAAATTCCCTAATTAATTGTGTAAATGACAAATGCCAAGGCTATTAACTGCTAATTGGCTAGTGATTGAACAATTAATATTCATTTGTTTATGTGTCCCAATTTCATAAAAGTAGTTACTCATCAAGACATAACAACGGTTTAATCCTCACATTTACTTTATTTGGCTCTGTATATTGAGATCATGTCCCCTAGGCATATGTTAAAGCTCTGGGCAAAAATAGTGTTTAACATTGATATACTGGGGGGGGGGGGGGTTACCGAAAATAGATACATTGCCTGCTTTTTTTCTGCACAGCTCTGTTCACCACCAACCTCTTGTACTTTTTTCCCCTAATGCCCTGTACACACTATCGGAAATTTGGCCGATAGTCGATTGGTCAGTAAAGCGACCGTGTGTATGCTCCATTGGACTTTTGCTGGCCGAATTCCAGCCAAAAGATTGAGAGCATATTCTCAATTTTTTGGTCGTAAAAAGTTCAGATCAAAAATTCCGATCGTCTTTAGCAATTCCGACACGCAAAGTTCCTACGCATGCTCGGAAATAATTAGACGCATGCTTGGAAGCATTGAACTTCATTTTCTCGGATCGTCGTAGTGTTGTACGTCACCGCGTTCTTGACGGTCGAAAGTTCAGCAAACTTTTGTGTAACCGCGTGTATGCAAGCCAAGCTTGAGCGGAATTCTGTTGGAAAAAAAAACCAAGATTTTTCGGACGGAAAATCCGCTCGTGTGTACGGGGCATAACTCTGCCACACATTGAAGAGCTACATTATACAGTTCATTAATGTAGAGGCTGCATAGAAAGAGGAAATGGTTGGCTAAACTACAGAAATCCCCATTTAAGATGTTGCTGTTGTATTTCTGTAAAGTTAAAAATGTCCAAAATGCCTGAGATGCAGGCATTAGGCAGTGACAATAAATTCCATTTCAGTGAGATGAAGGAAGTCATAGGGTAATTTAGACCATACCCAACCCAATTCATTATCTCTGGGTGCAGCCGGTTTGTAACTTTTAGAAATACATATAACAAAATAATGCTTGCACTTATAAGACCTTCAAAGTCTTTAAATGGTTAGTTCACCTTTACCAAAAACTGCCTATGCAGGTAAAGGGCACCTGTAGATAAAAACAAACTGCGCAGCTTTGACCAAAGTTAAATAATGCTCTTGATATGAGTGTAGGCCCTTTACATACCCCCTGAAGCCTGACTGAAAAACTCCCAATAATGGCACCATCACCTTTTGCCTTGTTATGAGGATGTTGCTAAGACACTCCCAGCCGTTACTCTCACTAACTCCCACTATCATAGGAGCGAGTTCTCAAACTCATGACTAGGGATGAGCCGAACACCCCCCCGTTCGGCTCGCACCAGAACCCGCGAACGGACCTAAAGTCCGTGCGAGCTTTAGAACCCTATTAGTTATAATGGATGCGAACGTTCGAAATTAAAAGTGCTAATTTTAAAGGCTAATATGCATGTTAATGTCATAAAAAGTGTTTGGGGACCTGGGTCCTGCCCCAGGGGGACATGTATCAATGCAAACATTTTTTTTAAAAACGGCCGTTTTTTCAGGAGCAGTGATTTTAATAATGCTTAAATTGAAACAATAAAAGTGTAATATTCCTTTAAATTTCGTACCTGGGGGGTGTCTATAGTATGCCTGTAAAGGGGCGCATGTTTCCGTGTTTAGAACTGTCTCTGCGCAAAGTGTCATTTTTGAAAGTAAAAAAGCTATTTAAAATCACTCGCGGCTAATGTTAATTCACGGCTCCCGTAACACAGAGAACAGTGATTCATTGAAACTCATTCATAAAAAAAAGTCATTGTTAAAAAAAAAAAAAAAAAAAAAAAAAAAATGAAAAAAAAAAAAGCGTAGGGGTCCCCCAAATTCAATAACCAGGCCCTTCAGGTCTGGGATGGATAATTAAGGGGAACCCCAGCCAACAAAAAAAAAAAAATGGCGTAGGGTCCCCCTCAAAATCCATACCAGACCCTTGAGGTCTGGTATGGATTTTAAGGGGAACCCTAGCCAAAAAAAATGGCGTGGGGGTCCCCCTCAAAATCCATACCAGACCCTTATCCGAGCACGCAACCTGGCAGGCCGCAGGAAAAGAGGGGGGGACGAGAGCGGCCCCCCCCTCTCGCCTGAACCGTACCAGGCCACATGCCCTCAACATTGGGAGGATGCTTTGGGGGTCTAAGACCCCTAAAGCACCTTGTCCCCATGTTGATGAGGACAAGGGCCTCTTCCCCCACAACCCTGGCCGGTGGTTGTGGGGGTCTGCGGGCGGGGGGCTTATTGGAATCTGGAAGCCCCCTTTAACAAGGGGAACCCCAGATCCCGCCCCCCCCTGTGTGAAATGGTAAGGGGGTACAAAAGTACCCCTACCATTTCACCAAAAAAGTGGCAAAAATGGTAAAAATGACAGGAGACAGTCTTTGACAATTCCTTTATTAAAATCTTCTTTCTTCTTTCTTCATCCTTCGGATTCTTCATCTTCTCCTTCCTTCATCTTCTTCCATCTTCTTCTTCCATTTTCTTCTTCCTCCGATCCGCTTCTTCTTGCGCTGGTCTTCTCGTCCTTCTCGTCCGGCATCTTCTTCCGTCGGCGTCGGCGTCGGTGTCGGTGTCTTCTTGGGCCGCTCTGCGCAATGGGAGGCTCCCGCTGTGTGAGGCTCCGCAGCGCGGCGGCCTCTTATACCGTGGGGCGTGTACTAAAGCCCCTGAGCTATAATTGGCTACAGGCATCCTGCCTGTAGCCAATTATGGCTCTCCTCGCTGCCGGCGCTGTGATTGGCCAAGCATGCGGGGTCACAGTGCATGCTTGGCCAATCATCAGCCAGCATTGCACTGCGCGGGCCGCAATGCATTGCGGGGCCGCTCGCATCACACGAATTTGATGCGAGCGGCCCCAATAGTTCTGGGCTCGCCGAGCGAGCGAACACCCGGTGCTCGATTCGAACATGGGTTCGAATCGAACACCAGGCTCATCCTTACTCATGACCATGCGTGGTCCACTATCTCCTCTGTTGCACCATCACTTAGCTCAGAAATACTTCAGCAGGGGATAGAGAGAGCCCATGAAAGGTGGTTTGAATCAGCTGGGAGTGTCTTAGCAATAAGGCAGGATGCGTTGGTGCCATCTTTGAGATTTTTTTTGCTGAAGCTTTGGGGGGTACTTAAATATCCTACATCTATGGCAAGGGCATTACTTTGGTCAAAGCGGCACAGTTTGTTTTTATCTACAAGCGTCTCTTAACCAAATTGGCAGTTTTCTGGTAAAGGTGAACAAACCCTTTAGGTGTCTAAGGAAACAGACATACAACGTAATAAAATAAGCCTGGATTCCAGATTGAAGCACAAACTTTTCCAAAGACGAAACATCTTCCAAAGCACATTAGCTTTGGAAAATATAAGAAAGATCTTCGTTGCTATGGAGATAGCTCAAGAACATCTCCCAAATTGTTGGGCCTGCAGGCCATGGATAACTAAATAAAAATGAGACTTTGAAAATGTTACAGATAAAAAGGCATGCTCAGACACATGCCTTGTCTTTGTGTTTTTTGTTCACTACTGCATATTTGAACATTATTTGTTATAGCGTATACTTCAACAGAAAAAAGTGACCATGAATGATGAGTGATCAGTAAGTTGTCCCTCAGCCAATCACATGACAAATCGCTATCAATCTTTTACAGCCCCGGCCCCCAACTATTTTGACTGGCTGGTAAAACATATTACATTTTTCGCATTGCATTTTTCCCTACCATGTGTTCTAAACCAGGTTAGGGATGTTTTTATTAGATTAGTGGCCATGGGGCAATAAAGACAGTTCTTAATATTAATATTCTGATGTGTGCAAACCTATACCATGATCTGAACATACACTATATTGCCAAAAGTATTGGGGCACCTACCTATATGCCGCGTACATACGGTCGGAATTCTCGGAAAAAGCTCTGATGGTTTTCCCGTCGGAATTCCGACGGAATTTCGCTAAAACTGTCTTGCCTACATACGGTCACACCAAATTCCGGCGATCAATAACACCGCGGCATACAACATGTTCAACAGCACTATAAAAGGGAAGTTTAATGCTTCCGAGCATGCGTCGAGTTGTTTCCGAGCATGCGTCAGAATTTTGCGTGTCGGAATTACATACACACGATCGTAAAATCCGATAGAAAGGTTTTCCGTCGGAAAAATTAAGAACAGGTTCTCAATCCAAAGTCCGTCGGAAATTCCGACAGAAAAAGACCGATGGGCATACACACGGTCAGAAAATCCGATGAAAAGCTCCCATCGGACTGTTTCCATGAAAGTAGGGGGAGCAAAATAGCG
This sequence comes from Lithobates sylvaticus, assembly GCA_028564925.1. Taxonomy (NCBI): domain Eukaryota; kingdom Metazoa; phylum Chordata; class Amphibia; order Anura; family Ranidae; genus Lithobates; species Lithobates sylvaticus. The sequence goes on from CM053027.1 coordinate 111,489,726, forward strand.
CCCCCTACACATGGGAATAGGGACAATAAATGGAGGTGACCAGTATATTCAAAATATCATACTTTGAATTGATTGGTTACTTACCTTTTAGATTAAGTCAGCTAATCCAACAAATTTATAAGAAAAAACAGAAGGTTATAAAAGAAATTACACCAACGGTTTCTGTCAGAACGACGGTTGCAGCAGAAGAAAAAGGCGCCCTCCCCCCCCCCATATTTGTTGCGGTCCTTTTCCCCCTCCTTTTCTATTTGGTAATTATCCCCAATTAGTATTGGGGGATAGTGTTTTAAGGTTTTGGTTGGTTCAAGCTTTTAAAGCTGGACCATTGGTTTTATAATCTTTGTAAGGTTATACATGTAATATCGTTAATGTAAGTGGTTATATGTATATATATATTGTCATTAATAAAGGGCAGCGGACATTCATACCACATTTAAGTCTTAATTGTTTTTATTATATCCAAAGTTTATGTCATAAATTTGAATTTGTCCTCTAGTCCCAAATTTCGACCGCGTGTACGCGGCATTACACGCACATGAACTTTAATGGTATCCCAGTCTTAGTCCGTAATATTGAGTTGGCCTGCCCTTTGCAGCTATAACAACTTCAACTCTTCTGGGAAGGCTGTCCACAAGGTTTAGGAGTGTGTCTATGGGAATGTTTGACCATTTTCCCATAAGGGCATTTGTGAGGTCAGGCACTGATGGTGGACGAGAAGGTCTGGCTCACAGTCTCCACTCAATTCATCCCAAAGGTGTTCTATCAGGTTAAGGTCAAGTTCCTCCACCCCAAACTCACTCATCCACACTATATTGCCAAAAGAATTGGGCCACCCCTTCAAATAATTTTGGTGGGGGTTGGGGGAGGGAATTATGGTGTGGGTTGTTTTTCAGGGGTTTGGCTTGGTCTCTTAACTCTTAAAGCATCAGCATACCAAGACATTTTGGACAATTTCATGCTCTCAACTTTGTGGGAACAGTTTGGGAATGGCCCCTTCCTGTTCCAACATGACTACGCACCAGTTCACAAAGCAAGTTCCATAAAGACATGGATGAGTTTGGGGTGGAGGAACTTGACTGGCCTGAACAGAGTCCTGATCTCAACCCGATAGAACACATTTGTTGATGAATAGATGAATTAGAGCAGAGACTGCGAGCCAGGCCTTCTCTTCCAACATCAGTGCCTGACCTCACAAATGCGCTTATGGAGGAATGGTCAAACATTCCCATAGACACACTCATAAACCTTGTGGACAGCCTTCCCAGAAGAGTTGAAGCTGTTATAGATGCAAAGGGTGGGCCAACTCAATATTGAACCCTACGGACTAAGACTGGGATGCCATTAAAGTTCATGTGCGTGTAAAGGTAGGCGTCCCAATACTTTTTGCAATATAGTGTAGATTACAAGGATATCATTGGGCATGTAAATGAACAAATATTCTACAAAATTGTGTCAGGTTAAAGTGAACCTTGCATTGATAACAGTCACAAAGCCGTAGAACACATTTCAAGCAAATCGGATCTTTTCAGTTAAAATTTTATAAAAGGTCTGGGGCCTGCTTTGTATGCCCACCATTGTCTGCCTATTCAGATTCACAGAATCCGAGATCTTGTCTTCGTAGTCAGGAAACCAATTGTTCTGGATATTCCCTTGGTAAATTGTTTTATATTGAGTGTCACAGCTATTGTAAATGTTCTGTAGTGGGCTAACAATAAAATGTATTCTTGAAAATTACAAAATAGTTGAATTAGATTGTTTCTACTTATTTTATGATGGTTAATTTATTATCAAACTTGGTATATGTATCTAGGTTCCAAACTGAAAATGCACAAATCTTGTAAGCTACTCCAAATCTACAAATATAAGGCTAATTATATGATGGAGTATATTTAATGCAGAGCAAAATAACATAGTAGACAATATGCAGGTACTTCAAAGCATATAGTAGGTATCTTTGTACAGTTTCTGTTTGAAATAAACATGTTTGTGGTAAAATACTAATTACTGTCCGTTCCCTTTATGTGGAACATTTATAGCTTTATGGCTCATGCTGAAAATAGACAAATATATTTTGTATGATGGTGTTTTTGAAGATAACCAGCAGAGGCGGCTCTCTAATTAGGCAAATAAGGCAGTCGCCTAAGGCCTCGCACTTACAGGGGTCTCGCGACCGCCTAATTGAAGAGCCGCCTCTGCTAACAACAATGCCGCTGCGGCGTTAAGCTCTGGCCAGCAACGGTTTAACATTGCCTGTGAGATAGAGAGCACTGACACGAGCCCCGAGATAGAGAGCACTGACACGAGCCCCGAGAGAGATAGCACTGACACCAGCACCGAGAGCACTGACACCAGCACTTTAAAGCTCTTAATATATGTAATTTATATAGTTAATTTTTTTATCGCTTGAATTATTTTTCCCATTATGGGCGTGAGTGGGGCCTCATGTCTAGGTTTTGCCTAAGGCCTCACAAAGCCTAGAGCCGCCTCTGATAACCAGACAATCTTTTGTTATGGAAGACTAGAAAAACTGTGCATGTTCTAGACAAGGCTGAGGTAGTTTGCGCATGGGAGGGGGTGGTTGCAGGTGCAGTGGTAAGAGCAGAAAGGAGGGAATTTGGTTTAGGGTCACCGGATGTGTAGGCGGCAAGCTTTCAGCAGGCATAGGGAGATGGCAGAGGAGAGGGCATTAAGTAACAACAGGGAGAAAAGCAGTTACAGGCTTGGTGAAAAAGGGGCTACAGGTTCAATAGTAAAAGAGGGTGAATAGCTGTGGTAGTGAGAAGGGGGTTATACCGGTGCAGTGTTGGGGGTCTCTTTGTGAAGGCATGATATGAGAGATATGAGAGATCGCCTGCAGGTGGCGATGGATAAGAAATATTGGTAAGAGGAAGGGAGGGGGGGGGTTAAGGCACAAAGGTCAGAGGGGGGTGGTGAAAGCAAGAATGGATGAAAGTGAAGAGATGCAGTGTAGTGAGGGCGATTTGCATAGGCATGTAAATAGAACTTTACAAAGGTGCATTTCAGAGAGGGGTTCAGGCACAATGGTGAGAGCAGGGGGGGTTCAAAGGAAGGAGGGATAGTGCACAGGTGTAGTGTTGAGAATAGGGGTGGAGGGGCTTATGCATGTCAGATGGTGTTGGAGGGAGTGGTGGTGTTAAAAACAGGAGAAGTATACAGGTACAACAATGGGAGCAGAGGGGTGTGTACATTTGCATTTGGAGGTTTCTACAAGTGCAAAGGTGAAAGCTGGGAAGGGAGCATGCAGACGTGGGGTGGGTGGTGAGAGAGGGCTAGTGCAGGCACAAATGGTAGTGAGAGAGGCTGCAGGTGTGGTGCAGTAGGATAGGTTGGATGATAATGGGGCGAGAGGGCTGTCTGACATTGCAGGAGGAAAGGTTGGATGATAATGAGGGGGGGGGGTCTGAGATTGCAGGAGGAAGGGTTGGATGATAATTTCGAAAAGGAATTTACCCCCAGGAGGATGTTTTTTTTTGGCAGCGCAGTATAAAAGATTAAATGATTGATACAACGTATGTCAAAAATAAAATATATGAATGTTTATTATATTGGCACAATTGTGACAACATGGATAAAAGACATGAGCCCCAATAGGAAGTACCACAGAAAAACCATAAAATACAATACACACAAATATTAGCAGACAAGAACTTTCAAAACAACACAAATAATGAAAACATGTCGATGTTAGGGAAGTAAATCTGACGCGTTTCAACCCGTATTTATATGGGTCTTCTTCAGAGGATTATTTTTTGTCTGCTGTAATAAAGAGCAAAATAACATAAAAGATTGTAGGCATATATAAATCGCAGTCGTCTCAATGTACACTAGTTAGACATGTGCACAACAAAAAAATTTGTTTATTTTCGTTTCGTTTTTTTCATTTCCGTTGATTCGTAACGATTTGTAAATTCGTACATCGTCGGTGTTCGTATTCGTAACGATTCGTACGTTCGTAAGTTATTTTTTCGTTGATTCGTTTTTCCGTTAGTTTAATGTTCGTTTATTCGTTTATTCGAAATTCGGACGCATTCGTATTTATTCGTACATTCGTAACATTCGTAGATTCGTAATCGGAGCATAATTCATAATTTTATGTAATGTGTATGCTATTATTACATTTTAAGAGACACGGAAAATTACGAATCGAAAAAAAAAGTTACGAATGTACGAATTTTTTCGTTCAATCCATTCGAAGCACGTTAAGCAACGCCATTGTAAGAGACACGGAAAATTACGATTTAAAAAAAAAAAAAAGTTACGAATGTACGAATTTTTTAGTTCAATCCATTCGAAGCACGTTAAGCAGCGCCATTGTAAGAGACACGGAACATTACGAATCGAAAAAAAAAAAAAAAAGTTACGAATGTACGAATTTTTTCGTTCAATCTATTCGAAGCACGTTAAGCAGCACCATTGTAAGGGACACAGAAAATTACCAATTCTTTTTTTCAAATTTTAAATCTTTATTTATCTTTAGAAGAAGCAAGGAATACCAATTCAACAAAAAAAAGGTTACGAATTATTTTTGGATTCGTTCGATTCGAACGATTTTTTAAAATTTTTAGCGAATCGTTCGTTCATTCGCACGAAAACAAACGAACGAAAATAACGAAAAAAAAAAGAAAAACGAAACGAATTGCACATGTCTAACACTAGTGCAGGAGATGTAGGAACCATCTATTATGGAGATGCAACATATATTTACCAAAACGTGTATAGTTATCGTGGGTTTTCTTGAATGGGGATCCCTTAAAAAGATTCTCTCTAAAATCGATAATGGGGGGGGGGGGGTTGGTTTGGCTTTCTATGAAGTTTAGGCTTTCTATGAAGCAGTGATGATGATAAAGGAATTCTCTGGTCACAGAATACACTGTCGTTTTAGAACACCAGCATTGCAATAGATATTAAAATAGAAGGCAAAAAAAAACTAAATAAATCACATTGTGAGTTTTGCCTGTCTGCTGGTCATCTCTTTCCACTACTTTGTGGATTCCTTTTCTGCTTTGCAGCTTCTCTTCTGCAATTTACTTTTAATTTCTAGGGACTACACATCCCATGGTACCTTGCTGCCTGCAATCAGTGATTCCTGTACTGACTCCACCTCCTGAAACACCCCCTGGCAGCACCTCTGTAGATCAGAAGGCATGCTCTGTGAAATGTGTGACACAGCCAAGCCTACTCACAGGGCATAGTGAATACGTGTTACAGAATTCAAGGATGTAAAAATGCGAGGAGCTTCAAATATGGAAACTTCATGATCATTCAAATGAATAGGAGTAGGCTAGAAATAACTGAATTATTATGAAAAATATATGTTTTTATATTTTGACAAGAGATATGCTTCAAACTTATTCAGCACTAGAATAAGTTTAGAGTGTAAGCAGAGCCGATCCGCCCTATACACTCACTACGCAAGCTGCGTAGGGCCCTGCCGCTGTGGGGGGCCCCAAGGGTGGATCGGCTCTACTCCCAGAGCTCCTCGGTCCGCCACTTCCGGCGGCTAGGGGCAGACTGGCACGAAGCCGGAAACTGCTTTGTTTCAGTCTCCTGATTGTAAACATGGAAGCGACGTCACAACGTCACTTCCTGTTTACTCGGCTGCTTTGAACGACTTTAAAGTGCAAAGGAGGCATCGGGGGTCTTTTAGACCCCCTATCCCTCCATAAAGAGTACCTGTCACCACCTATTAAATATAATGGGTACTAAAGCACTGATAAATATTTAAAACCTAAAACCCAATAAATATAATAAATAAGATGACTAAATGATATGCTGCTACCATCAAAAGTGTTCCCACACTTAAAATATGTAAAAAGATATACAAAAAACTTATAAATGGTGCGCAAATCAACCTTATTATGTGATTTGAGATCTTGAATCAATTATTGCCAATAAATCCGATATGGTCAATAATACACAAGTGTTGAAAGTATATACAGTCCGTATATTTGTAAGTGTGTTAGAGGTAAGTGAGATTAAAAGTATACAATCCGTGTATACGTATAGAGTAGTGAGTGTGTCTAATCCTTGTGATAAAAAATGCCAAACGTGCATAAAATTACTCTTATTAACAGGTATCTCCAGATATCTGTAGTGGAAGATAAAAATGAACAAATGTTCAAAGTGGCAGAAAAGTGATAGAAGTGTGTCCTGTGATAGAAAGGGTAAAAGATATCTGGTGTAGCAATAATAACCAACGAAAACGATCTGATGGTTAAATAGATCAAATACACCAGACGATTGGTGATGGATACAATCTGATTGCTAAAATGACGATTGGTGTTAGGTGAAATTGTGCTCTGCTGATGGTAATGTGTAAAACAGCTTTTTAGCTTCCACTAGCGAATGCGGCAAGGCGTCCCAAACCTACTGATTTCCCAAATGGTGTGGGAAAAAAACAATCGCAGTTGCCAATACAGTGGTAGTATTTATAAATAAATATGGGGATAAAAATAAGGGGATAAAAAAAACAAGCAAAACACTTCCCTTAGTATTGCCGGTTAATTAGAGATGTTTCCTCATAGAGATCCTTCCACTAACTCTGTCCGGTATTTACATGTAAGAGAAAGATCAAACAAAAATACCATTGCGCAGCATTGCTAATAATACTTCACATGAGATGCCTATGATTAGTTGCACTCACGTGTACCCGGTAGATTAGCGCAGATAACTGTATCAATGGTCAGGCTTTGATTGTGGGCTGTCAGCTCTTCTCCTCCTTCACTGAGCTCATGTATCACACGGCGTCACTTAGGCCCCTCCTCCCGACGCGTTGCATCACAGGTCACGTGACTTTTTCAAGGGACCACCACCTATTACTGTCACAAGGGATGTTTACATTCCTTGTGACAGCAATAAAAGTGATCAAAATTTTTTTTTTTTTTTTTTAAACACAATTTAATTATATAAAAATAAATCAAATAAATAAGAAAAAAACATTTTTTTTTAAAGCGCCACCGTCCCCGCGAGCTCGCGCAGCAAAGAAAACCATATGTTAACGGTGTTCAAATCACACATGTGAGGTATCGCCGCGATCATCAGAGTGAGAGCAATAATTCTAGCACTAGACCTCCTCTGTAACTCTAACCTGGTAACCGTAAAACATTTTTTAAATCATCGCCTGTGGAGATTTTTAGGTACCGTAGTTTGTCGCCATTCCATGAGTGCGTACAATTATAAAGCGTGACATCTTTCACATTATACAAAAAAAATTGGGCTAACTTTACTGTTTTGTTTTTTTTAAATTCATGAAAGCGTCCCTTTTCCCAAAAAGTTGCGTTTAAAACACTGCTGCACAAATACCATGTGACATAAAATATTGCAACAAACGCCATTTTATTCTCTAGAGTCTCTGCTAAAATATATATATATATATATATATATATATATATATATATATATATATATATATATATAATGTTTGAGGGTTCTAAGTAATTTTCTAGAAAAAAATACGGATTTTAACTTGTAAACACCAAATGTCAGCAATAGGCTTAGTCATGAAAGGGTTAAAAGAGGGAGGATTGTATTGGGAGCACTTACTGAGTATTTACTCACTGAGACAGAACAGATGCGCAACACTTAAAATATATGTATTTTGGGAAAATTCCATATTGCAGAAATAAAGTAAACTTACCATACATGTACTGTATATAAAAGATGCAGCCAGTTTGGAGCTGGATCAATTTGAATTAAAGTTTAATCTACAATACAGTGGGATCTTTGATATCTGCTTCATGAAGGCAGACCAGAGTTGACCTTGACCAAGTCTAATAAATATGGTTTCATTTTGCAAAATGGCCACACGTATAAAGACAAGGGCATTTAAAACTATCAAAAGCAAACAAACAAAGCTCTCTGGGTTAGACAGGGTGATCAAGCTTGTTTATTTGTAAATCTCGTAGTGCTTAAGCGCATATTCATCTGTGACTTTGTTATCCCAAATCGTTTCTGCTAGACAGATGCAATTTTTCCTCTGGGCTTTTCTAGGCTTTAAAATATCACATCTGCTCAGATCTAGCTTAACATATTGGAAGCTTGGTGACTTACCTTCTATTCTGCGGATCTGTCTGATTCTGACAGCAAGACGGACCAAAGGTAATATCACAAAGTGAATAATAAAATGGAAACTAACCACAGTTTTGCCTTTTTGTACGTAGCATGACAAGAATAAAATAATAGTCAGCAATACTATGTGGGGGGGGGGGAAAAAAAATCTTAAACAATTTTATTGTTTGTGTGTGGTCAACATATTTCTGTTTTTGCATTTTGTAGAATAAAGAACTACAATTTCAGTTGAAATCTCCAATTGGCTTCTTAAAAAATGTGTGTATATTCAAAATTATTTTTTAAGAGTCAGGCAGGTTTAAAACCATTTTCCCATTGGGGAGATTTCTCTTGACTCTTGATCTCAAAGATGCAACACTAAGTTAGAGGAACTCCCCTCTTCGGCCATTGTCACTGGAATAGATCTCAATTGGAAGATTTACCTTCACATCTTGTTCTGGAGACAACTCTAAAATTTGGGATTTCCCCATCACTTTTGTTGGAGTGATAATGGTCACCACAACAATCAGAGAAGATGAATCGCAGTGCATAGAAGTGCTCCTACTCCTCCCCCACTTCTTATACATCCAAAGAACAGCACAACAACTTCACTAGAAGACCTAGTTAAAATATAGGAGTGGACAGCTACAGTGCCTTGAAAAAGTATTCATATCCCTTGACATTTTCCACTATTTGTCATGTTACAACTAAAAACGTAAAAAAAAAAAAAAAAAAAATGATTGAGATTTTATGTGACCAACACAAAGTGACACATAATTGTGAAGTGGAAGGGAAATGATAAATGGTTTACAAAATGTTTTACAAATAAATATCTGAAAAGTGTGGGGTGCATTTGTATTCAGCCCCCTTTACTCTGATACCCCTAACTAAAATCTAGTGGTACCAATTGCCTTCAGAAGCCACCTAATTAGTAAATGGGGTCCTCCTGTGTGCAATTTAATCTCAGTATAAATACAGCTGTTTTGTGAAGCCCTCAGAGGTTTGTTGGAGAAGCTTAGTGAAGAAACAGCATCATGAAGGCCAAGGAACACACCAGGCAGGTCAGGAATAAAGTGGAGAAGTTTAAAGCAGGGTTAGGTTATAAAAAAAAAAATCACAAGCTTTGAACATCTCATGGAGCACTGTTCAATTAATCATCCGAAAATGGAAAGAGTATGGCACAACTGAAAACCTACCAAGACATGTCCGTTCACCTAAACTGACAGGCCAGGCAAGGAAAGCATTATTCAGAGAAGCAGCCAAGAGGCCCATGTTAACTCTGGAGGAGCTGCAGAGATCCACAGCTCAGATGAAAGAATCTCTCCACAGGACAACTATTAGTCATGTACTCCACAAATCTGGACTTTATGGAAGAGTGGCAAGAAGAAAGCCATTGTTGAAAGAAAGCCGTAAGAAGTCCCGTTTGCAGTTTGCGAGAAGCCATGTGGGGGACACAGCAAACGTGGAAAAAGGTGCTCTGGTCAAATGAGACCAAAATGAAACTTTTTGGCCTAAAAGCAAAGTGCTATGTGTGATGGAAAACTAACACTGCATATCACCCCGAACACACCATGAAACATGGTGGTGGCAGCATCATGTTGTGGGGATGCTTTTTTTCAGCAGGGACAGGAGAGCTGGTCAGAGTTGATGGGAAGATGGATGGAGCCAAATACAGGGCAATCTTAGAAGAAAACCTGTTAGAGTCTGCAAAAGACTTGAGACTGGGACAGAGATTCGCCTTCCAGCAGGACAATGACCCTAAACATACATCCAGAGCTAAAATGGAATGGTTTCGATTAAAGCATATTCATGTGTTAGAATGGACCAGTCAAAGTCCAGACCTAAATCCAATTGAGCATCTGTGGCAAGACATGAAAATTGCTGTTCAGACGCTCTCCATCTAATCTGACACAGCTTAAGCTATTTTGCAAAGAAGAATGGGCTAAAATGTCACGCTAGATGTGTAAAGCTGGTAGAGACATACGTGTCAGGACCCCACAGGGCAAGGACCGCACTATACCACAGATGGACACCAGTAGCAAAAAGCGCCCTGAGGCGATTCAGTTCGCATAGGTTGCGCTATACAAGTCATTCATTCATTCATTCATTCAAAAAGACTTGCAGCTGTATATGCAGTGAAAGGTGGTTCTACAAAGTATTGACTCAGGGGGGCTGAATACAAATGCAGGCCACACTTTTCAGATATTTATTTCTAAAAAATGTAGAAAACCATTTATCATTTTCCTTCCACTTCACAATTATGTGCCACTTTGTGTTGGTCTATCACAAAATCCCAATAAAATGTTTGGTTGTAACATGACAAAATTTGGAAAATTTCAAGGGGTATGAATACTTTTTCAAGGCACTGTATAATGCATTAAAAAATGTAAAGTAATGCACATGGGAGCTAAAAAATATGCATGCAAGTTACTTGCTAGGAGGAAAACCTCTGGGGGAATTAAGGATGTAAAAGGATCTGGGGATCCTAGTAGATTACAGACTCAGCAATAGCATGCAATGCCAAGTTGCAGCAAGCAAGGCTAGCGGACATCTAGCAGATAACTAGCATAGGGTTCAGTAGCGGTGCGTGCATAGAGGGCCTTGAAATGGAGAGAGCAGAGCAGGACAACATAGCTATTAAGGGGGCTGGAGGACCTCAGTTGAGGACCTCATGATGCACCGCTCTATCACCTTAATAGATAGATTCATGCATATGCATGAATCTATCTATTGTCTGCCATAAATGCATCCTCCTGCCGCCCCCTATTCAGGCATCCGGCCCCAATTCCTTGTCGCAGCGATGTGACTCCTGTGCGCATGCTTGGGAGGGACATCAAGGCCCAGGCTAACAAATGGCCAAAGGCACGGAAACCCAAAAAGGAAGACCAGGTGAAGATGGAAGTCCGGTCCACCCCTTGTCGGGCGCCTTTTGGGTATCTGAATTACAGCGAGGGGGGTGTTTACGCTCCAACTTCAGAAAAGGATCCTGTACTACTTGGAAGTACCCCTATTAGAGCTGTAAAGCTCTAATATGTGAACCCGACGCTGAGTGTGTTGGGGACCTGAATTAGAGCGGTGTGCTCTAATAGGCTTCCATAAGTGTAAACAGCGGGCGCACTGCTGTGCGTTCGCTGATTACACAGTATTGTGTTAGAGAAGCGAATACATCGCTTCCCTAACACAGACCCGCCTCTCAGCCAATCAGGTTGACAAATATGATGAGGTCACCGGGTGTTACACAACATGTTTGGGCTGCACCATCCGTCTATCCTTTCAAGTTTCCAGCTTTCTTTTTTCTTTATCTTTAATACACAATGAAGTTAAACACAGTCTTAAACTGCAAAGGAGTACTTTACTTTTGGAATGGTAAAGAATGTAGAACTCCCTTCCACAGTTTGGGGTGTTGTTACCTGTCACCTGATCACCCGATTTCGTGCAATGACTTAAAGACTGCAGACCACAAACAATCACCATCAAATTTACCTAAATTTGAGCAGTTCTGCAAACAAGAATGGGAAAATATTGCAAAATCTAACTGTGTAAAGTTGGTGGAGACATATAACAAACAAACTAAAGGCTGTAATTAAAGCAAAAGGTGGTTCAACAAAATACTGACATAAGGGGGTGATTCTTTTTCCAACTCAGTGATTCTTTTTTTGAATTTTATTATATTTCTTTCTCTGACATGCTGGAAGTTGCAGAGTAAATACAGCTGGATAAAAAAAAAAAAAACTCTTCAGTTCAGGCTGTAAAGCATCAAAATGTGATTATTTTAAAGGGGGTGATTCTTTTCTATTCCCACCGTACAAATCTTTAAATGGTGACTGTATCATTGAAAGAAAACTATTTAATCGTAGGTTTTTAAGGAAGACACACAATCACACAATGAAGTTATAGAAACGAAAAAATAAAAATATATAAAAACAGCACAGACCATGTAGCGAACACTTCCCAGTCCTATCCCTCCCCACCTCACTCCCAGACTACCCTACAAACCCCACCAATTCCCTCACCCCCTAGACCTATGAACTGCCTCACCGGGATCTCCCCAAGGAGCTGAGAATGTGCGGCTATGCCGCTAACCCCTCACAGAGATGAAAAAAACCCCTGGTGACTACACCTGCAAAGATAGTTATTTGAACAATGGGGATTTATACATCCATCCAAGCAGCTGAGAGGAGAGCACTGCACCTTAAAGCTATGAGCGAATGCAGTGCAATCTAACAGACGGCTGCATCTGGGGGATGGATGTAAAGTCTGATTAATGAAATTGAGCCCCGCTGTTAGTCCTGTAACAATTGGTGGGGTTTGTAGGGTAGTCTGGGAGGGAGGTGGGGGAGGAATAGGACTGGTAAGTGTTTGCTACATGGTCTGTGCTGTTTTTATATGTACTATTTTTGCATATGATTAATAAATATGATGAGGTACACAATTTTTAGTTTTTTAGTTTCTATGGTTATTTGCTGTGTTACACACCATGCCCGCATGTTGGGCTGCACCATCCGTCTATCCTTCAAGTTTCCAGCTTTCTTTTTCTTTTTCTTTAATACACAATGAACTTAGACAAGAAACAGTTCAGTCTTAAACTGCAAAGGAGTACTTTACTTTTGGAATGGTAAGGATGTAGAACTCCCTTCCACGGTTGGGGGTGTCAGCGGGGAATTTAGATAAATTCAAAAAACTTTTAGGGCTCTTTCACACGGACATGTCCGTGTACGGAGCCTGCTCTGCACAGCGGGGGGTCGCTCCGTCGATCCCCCGCTGTGCAGGAAGATGACAGGTCTGTCTCTGCACTCTATGCAGGAATGGACCTGTCAGAGCGCCGCTCTCCCCTATGGAGGATCAGATGACGACGAACCGTAGAGTCCGTCGTCACCCGATCCGATCCACAGACGGATGGGAAAATAGGGTTTTCCTCCATCACACTTTTTTCGGATCGGAGCGGGTCAGATGTCAGCGGACATGTCACCGCTGACATCTGACTCTCTATAGAGGTCTATGGAGGTCCGTTCAGGTCCGCCAAAAAAAAACTTACAGGTGGACCTGAACGGCCCGTCCGTGTGAAAGGGGCCTTAGATGTGTTTCACAACACACATGGACAGAGGTATTGAAAATGGTAGGGACACATACACACAATCAGATTGAACAGGATGGACCAGTGTCTTTGTTAGTAGATCAATCATCCAGCAGCACAAACCTCTGTGCAAGGGTCTGTAAGATTTGTAGCTGTACAGTCATCAATCATTATACAGTCTTCAAGTAGGTGCAACTTCATGTCTTCCTACACACCTCCGATCACTTTCATAATCAAAATTCTCATTACCAGCAATGTATGCCATGTCACTCGATACCCAATGGTCAGCTTTGGCAGACACAGGAAAACAATGGCGGCCTCTCATAGTACAATATAAAAAATGAGAAATGAAATACACATTACACTTGCAAGGGTCCCCATAATTTATAAATAGGTTCACTGTTCCTTCTGCCTGTTGTCACGGCTGTCAAACTCTTGCAACTGGTAACTGGTAAATCTTGGATTTTTGTATAGCTTTCTATTAGTGTTATGATCAGGTCATGTATTGGGATTGTGTTGGAGGTTTAACATTCTGCAATGTATTTTAACCATGTCAAGCAATAAAGTCATCATAGGCATGCGCACAGGATGTGCTAGGTGTACCTGGGCACACTCTAATCACCCTGTGCGGCACAGATTCCATCTGTTTAAACCCCTAATGGGGCTCCTCAAAAAATTGTGAAATAAATAAACAAAATTGATAAAAATAATAATACAAATAAAAACGACTGACACATCGACTGCCCTACTGACATCGTCCACTGCTCTACTGACTGTCAATGTATATATATACACACACACACACACACACACACACACACACACATATATGTATTTGAGGTGTAAACACTAATGCAATAGGCTGTGTACACATATGGAGGTCATGTTGGATGAGCTAATATCCCGTGATGATTTTAGCAAGTTTGTAAAAGGCTGTAAATGCCCTTGGAACGGCATTTTGTAATTTTTTTGTGTTTGTGTCTCCCATAACTAAGATTTGCAATCTACAAGTGAACACCGACTAATGGCACTTTAAAAATTGTTTGCACCATCAAATAAGTCTCATTATAGTAAAGTGATAAACATCAGCATAAATCATCTTGCATGATTACAAGTCAGAGAAGAGTGTGCAGTTGCTGGGTATAATCAAGCAGTTGTTTTATTCCACATCATTTTTTCTCTAGAAAAACATAACTGTTGCCAGATGACACTGAAATAAAGGCAGAGAGCAATAAATACAAACTACGTTTCAGTTTATGGAAAAAACAGCCAAAAAGTAATGTTTTGGCACAGCGACCAAAAGTTTTGTGGATTTCAGCTCTTTTTGGTTCATTGCAAATCATTGTTTTATGCCTCCTGACACCACTATGCCTTTTTTGAAAATTATATGTGAATGTTAATGAACCAGATCTTTGAACTATAAATTCATATTCTGATTTAAATGTTTTTGTTTTTTTTAATCTCACGTGCATAAATACACATTCAGGAATGAGTAGTGATAAAAAGAAATGATGCAGAGAAATGCTCATTGTGTTTTATTTAAAATATTTTTTACATAACATTTGCAAAAACAGTAATGACAGTACTTCATATCAGAGTCAGTGCAATTACTTTTTTTGTTATACTTTCCATTATTTCAGATTATGAAGAAGGAACCCTTGGATTTACATGCAGACACATAGGAAGAGGTTTTAGTAATTACTTTAAATCTGTAGACACAGGCAGATTTCCCATAAGCTGTTTCATTATTGGTGTTCTACCCAAGCATAAAATAAACCTATGTGGGTTTTGTGTGATTTCAAAAATCCTGGGCAGGCTAAAAGGGGCTGTGCGTTCAAAGTAATAACCAGTTTAAACAGCCCTATCGTTATGAACTTTGATAAACTGATAGTATTTTGTTATTTAAATACAAAATGCCTTTTAACTGTATGCGTAGTAAATAGAAAGAGTGAATCGCTGCATCTTAGCTTGATGATCTCTGACACCATACAGTCTGCCATTTTAAGAGAGTGAATAAATAGCATTTTCAATATAGCTGGTATTTATTAGATAAAAACTGTACAGTACATAATAGATAAAACTAGCTGTACAAATACGTTCTAGAAATAATGGCATTAGGAGACTTGATGGATTTGATGGTGTCATATTGATGAAATGATTCACTCTATTTGCTATCCATTCAGTTAAAAAGCATTATGTATTAAAACAACAAAATGTCTTGAGATTGTAGGCCACACTCACCCACAAAAATACCTTACCCAACAACCATAAATGTAATAAAGAGAACAAGAAATTATGGCAATTAATGGCCGCTGCACTTTTATTGGATTAAAGCATTTATTATAACTCGAGCAACATAAATACAGCTTGTATCAGAATATAAACGTCCCCACAAGCCAGGCTGGAGACCTCAAGCACGGCCCACCAGGGGCGGGCTGGGCCGGGGGGCAGGGTGGAAATTTCCCCCCAGGCCGCCTACCTTGACATTAAAACGGCCGTAGCGGTGTTCTGTCATAAATTCCAACTTATCAAATTCGGAAACTTATGACAGAACAGCGGCCGCCGACTGGCTGTATGGTTGCTGCTGCACTGCACTCTGGGAGTTGTAGTCCGGCCGCGCTCGAGTTCCTAGCGGTGGGAGGAACTCGGCAGCGCAGCAAACTACAACTCCCACTTCCCAGGAGTCTCAGAGGCAGCCGTCAGGGCGTAAGACATACCAGGGGAGGAGGTGCGTCACGTCACACGTGACCTGAGCTGTTGTGGGCTGGGGCCGTGCGCTGGCTTGGAGGAGTGGCAGAGAAGAGGTGACAGATTCATCACCCCCCTCGAAGAGACGTGCAAGGCAAGGACCTGGCTGTGAGACAGACCCTGACACACCCCCAGCTGACCCCTCACATCCCATGGGCACTGATCAAACTACACTGATGATGGGCACTGCACTGGTAAGTCTGCATTGTTGGGCACTTATCAAACTGCACTGATGAGGGGCACTTAAACTGCACTGATGAGGGGCACTTAAATGGCACTGATGAGGGGCACTTAAATGGCACTGATGAGGGGCACTTAAACTGCACTGATGAGGGGCACTTAAATGGCACTGATGAGGGGCACTGATGATGGGCACTTAAACTGCACTGATGAGGGGCACTTAAATGGCACTGATGAGGGGCACTTAAATGGCACTGATGAGGGGCACTTAAACGGCACTGATGAGGGGCACTTAAACTGCACTGATGAGGGGCACTGATGAGGGGCACTTAAATGGCACTGATGAGGGGCACTTAAACGGCACTGATGAGGGGCACTTAAACTGCACTGATGAGGGGCACTGCACTGATGAGGGGCACTTAAATGCACTGATGAGGGGCACTTAAACTGCACTGATGAGGGGCACTTAAATGGCACTGATGAGGGGCACTTAAACTGCACTGATGAGGGGCACTTAAATGGCACTGATGAGGGGCACTTAAATGGCACTGATGAGGGGCACTTAAATGGCACTGATGAGGGGCACTTAAATGGCACTGATGAGGGGCACTTAAATGGCACTGATGAGGGGCACTTAAATGGCACTGATGAGGGGCACTTAAATGGCACTGATGAGGGGCACTTAAACGGCACTGATGAGGTGGCACTGATGGGCACTGATCAAGCTGCACTGATGGCACTGGTGAGGCTGCATTGATCAGCACGGATGCCTGGGCACAGTCTGCACTGATGAGGCGGCACTGATCAGGCTGCACTAATGTGCACAGTCTGCACCGGTGAGGCTGCACTGATGGGCACTAATCAGGATGCACTGATACCTGGGCACTGATCAGGATGCCTGGGCACTCTCTGCACTGGTGAGACTGCATTGATGGGCACTGATCAGGCTGCACTGATGCCTGGGCACTGTCTGCACTGGTAAAACGGCACTGATCAGGCTGCACTGGTGAGGCTGCATTGATGGGCACTGGTGAGGCTGCATTGATGGGCACTGGTGATGGTGAGCTGATTCAGTGGTTTAACCACTTCAGCCCCGGAAGGATTTAGTAACTTCCTGACCAGGCCATTTTTTGCGATACGGCACTGCATCGCTTTAACTGAAAATTGCGCGGTCGTGGTGACACTGTACACAAATAAAATGTATGCCTTTTTTTCCCCACAAATAGAACTTTCTTTTGGTGGTATTTGATCACTTCTACGTTTTTTATTTTTTGCGCTATAAACCAAAAAAGAGTGACAATTTAGAAAAATAAAAAATATTTTTAACCATTTGCTATAATAAATATCCCCAAAAAATTTATTTCTTCATTAGTTTAGGCCAGTGGTCTTCAAACTATGGCCCAGGGGCCAGATGCGGCCCTTTGCTTGCCTCTACTGGGCTCTTGGGACTTTATTCCTCCCACTGACACCACTGATGGGGCACCATTCTTCCCACTGACAACATTAATAAGGCACCCTTCCTCCCACCGACCCCATCGATGGGGTTCCTCCTGCGGACACCAGGGATTGGGTACCATTACTCCAACTGATACAATTAATGGGGCACTGTTCCTCCTGTGAAAACCATTGATGGGGCATTGTTTATTCCCAGTGATGTCGGGACATTTTCTACTCACAATGACCGCAGTCCAGCCCCCCTAAAGCCTGAAGGACAGTAAACTGGTCCTTTGTGCAAACAGTTTGGAGACTCCTGGTTTAGGCCAATATGTATTCTACATATTTTTGAAGAAAAAAAAAAAATCGGAAGGGGTTAACACTAGGGGGCGATCAAGGGGTTAACACTAGGGGGCGATCAAGGGGTCAATTGTGTTCCCTGGGAGGTGTTTCTAACTGGGGGGGATTTACTGACAGGGAGTAGAGAGAGAGAGAGAGAGAGAGAGAGGAGAGAGAGAGAGAGATCACTAGGAACAGCAGATCTCTCTCTAAGGCCCCTTTCACACCGGGGCGTTTTTCATGCGGTTCACCGCATGAAAAAATCCGGCCCCTTTAACACTGGAGCGGTGCGCTAGCAGGATGACAAAAAAAGTCCTGCTAGCAGCATAATAGGAGCGGTGTGTTCACCGCTCCTATACCGCTCCTTCCCATTGATTACAATGGGAGACCGCGGTAATACCGCGGTTACCGCGGCAATACGGCGGCGCTCAGCGGGGGGTGTTTAACCCCTTTTCGGCCGCTCGCGGGGGTTTTAACCGCACCGCGAGCGGCCGAAAACCGCTGTGTAAACGACGGTAAAGCAGCGAAATATAGCGCTGCTTTACCGTCACCGCGGCTCCCCCGCCCCAGTGTGAAAGGGGCCTAACTCCCCTGTCCGAACGGGGATATCGCAGACAGGTGAATCGGCTCTAGCGTAACGCCGCTTTGCAGAGGAGCCAATCTGCCGCTGTATAATGACGGCGGCTGGTCGGCAAGGTGTCAATGGGCCACTTGACTGGACTTGCCACCCAGGCCTAAGGCTGCCAGCCCTCCCCTGCGGCCCACCCTTCTCTATACCACACTGTAGGCCTAGATTAAATATATCCAGCCCCACATCTGAGAGGTGGACCCCATCCTGCCTATAAAAGCCTGAGATGCCACCTTCAAGGTCCACATGTCTATACGACAAACCCCCCAATCAAAGGCATATTCTTCACCATCGCTCTATTGATCCTCTTCCTCATCTTTTCCATCACTTTCTGCTGCGAGGAAGAGGAATTTCAGAAAATACAATCACAGTATACAGTGATGTTAACTTAAATCAGTGCAAATCTTGTTTAATCCCAAACAAATCTAAAGTTCTAATATTACCTAGGTCATTGCCCCCTAAATTAATAACTAAAATAGAAGGCCCAGTATATGTATGAATGCCCCAGTATCCATACACACTGATTTAAACCTAAAGAAAAAGGTTAGGTCTTACACACACTTTAAAACAGTCTGACCTCCACCTCCCCAGTTCTTTAATGGCGGGCAACGCTAAACCCCTTCTGGCGGCCTCTGAAGCCACACCTAGTCTAAAGAAGTGGGAAGAGAAATGGTAATTACTTAATCCTAGGTGCCCCAAGCAACACATAATTGAACTGGAACTTGGTGAGTGGCAATGCGTTTGTATGTATGAAAAAATGCCCTCCCACCTGGGGTCTAATCAATACCAACTGTTTCACCAGGGCCACTGGGCATAGAGAACTATCGCCCTGTGCCTGCAAAGACGGTGTGGAAGCTGCCATGAAATACCCCGAAGCCAGGGAATAATTCTGATATATCCATAATGCCCCGAAAAAGGCAACCACAAACGCCATCATAAAAAGCAGGGCTTCATAAATTGAGAAACACACTGACATAGTAACCTCGCAAAGACGGTGTGGAAGCTGCCATGAAATCGGCCTTTTGCTATCAGGGGTAAAGTGCAACTTCCTGTACCCTTTAAGTGCCTGTCTCACAGAAAAGTATGAAACACGTGCTGGGTACCTTTTGTAAGCTGAAGAAAAATGATATACCAGCCAATGTCCATGAGCGACTGTAGGAATGACAAAATGGCCTGCTCAGAGGTGCTATTGACCTCCAAACCTAGAGTCCCTGCGAATTCCCTCCACATGTGCCATGCAGCCGAATAACAAGCCCATGTTTTCGGAGCCACCAAGCTCTGTATAGCTGCTGTGGTCAGGTTTAGATTATATCCCATAAGTGTTCTGGACAAGCAAGACCCTCTACATCTGCCTCCTCTCTGAAAACGAGAGAACACGTCGGCTAAATCGTTCAAAACACCCAGAGTGTTGGCCTTTAGCCATATATTAAATTTTGAACATAAAAAAAACAATTGTCTCAAAACTGTAGCCACGAACAAAGAGCTAAACAACAGGCAGTTTATAGCAAAGAGAACACCCTTATTATCTGTTTCACCAAGCATACGTCTATTCGCAAACTGCCCTCCCACAACTCGAGAGCTACCAGGACCGGCAATAATTCAAGCAAAACCAAATTTTTTGTAGCCTGCTTGCTATGCCAAGACTCTGGCCATGCTGTGCAGCACCAGTGCTTTCTCCTAATGGCAGCAAATCCTTTGGAGCCTGCAGCATCCGTAAATAGGCGAAAATCTGGTGTAAATATAAAATCCATCTGGAAAAAAGAATGACAGTTGTATGAATCAAGAAATCTCACCCATACACAGATCTTCTTTTAACGACTTAGACAGCCTTATATGAGCAAAAGGAGACTTCAGCCCTGAAGTTGAAAGATACATTCTACGAGAAAAGATACACCCTACTGGCATAATCCGGCAAGCAAAAGTCAAAACTCCCAAAAGGAATTGCATTTCCTTCAAGAGGACCTTACGCCGACTAAGAAACTGGGCAATCAGAGACTTGAGCTGCAGGATTTTTTCCATGGGGAACCTAAACTCCATGCGTTGTGTGTCAATTACTATGCCTAAAAATTCCAATGGAGTGGTATGCTAAAACTTTTTTCTTTCGCTAAAGGCACTCCAAAAGTGCTTGAGATGCCATGAAAAGTCTGCAGCAATTGGCCACAAGCATATGTAATAAGAGAACAGATGCTCCCTACCCGCGCATATAAATATGTAAATTGTGAAAACAGGTGCCCGTTCCAAAAGTTGTGAAAAACATTAAATTGAAAAGTGTATGTGGTGAACCTCTTTGTATTCTAGTAATTAACTAAATATAAAGTGCAAACAGTACAAATAAATCTGAATAACCACCGGATCCACCTCAATGGGACATACACAACAATCAAACAATCAAATAAAAAAAAAAAATTATTGTGATCAAACATATCATCAACTGTGCAAAATAAATTAATAAATAAAATCCAGATGGTCAAAAAACATAACAAAATGCTAAAGTCCAAGAAAACAGAGTCGTCCAATGTGTTTATGTTATGGGGGGACTTTTCCAATGCTTGAGTGACTATAGTAATCCTCCACCAACACAGAGCAAACAGCCAGATGGAGATAATCCCTACTACAGAGATCATAACAGCCTTTGGATTATCAAACTGCATCTGGAAATCCGTCACTGCAGGTCCAATGATATCTCCAATTGAAAGGAATGGCCACACGTATCCAGGTTACACATAGGATAAAGAACAATCTCCCATGGGGAAGTATATCAAAAACGTAGTTTTATTTAATAAAAATGGCGCTTAACGCTAACCGGCATGATAACAAGGTTAAAAGCAAACAAGTGGACGTGGGGACGCTGTGGTGCGCTCCACCTGCATTCCACTATGGGAGGGAAGTGACATATAACGCTCGACCGCTCCCTACGTGTTTCGTCAGCACGTCTGACGTCTTCAGGGGATGACCCTCGTGCTGCTGGGCGCCTAGCCCCGCCTCTTCTTCCATCCCTTCTGGCTGGGGATGGTGGATATGTCCGCCTATTCTTGCTGGCACGGCGGCTCTGCCCAGTCACTCCTCCGGCTTCTTCAGCTCCACTGCTCGGTGGTGCACGGTCTTCTCCTCTCACCTCAGAAACCTGCACTTGCCGCTCCAGCAGTACACTGCGCCTTGGTCCTCTTCTCTGCCTGCAGCGCTCCTCCTCTTGACAAAGCTGCTTCTCCACTTCCTCTGCGCCCCCCTCCGGACTCCTGCCACCTCCATTCTCTGACATGTTCGGCTCTTCTCCTGACACCAATGGCAGGCAACTGGGCAGCCGCTCTTTGCCCCCCCTCTTCACCTGCCTTTTCCAATACCTGGCGGACATGGACTTCAAGACAGGTAAAACAAATCTGCCCAAAGAACTTACCGGGTCAGATAGCTCTTCAGCTGGATGGGTCAAAGTAGAACCCAGCCTCTGCAGCTCCTTATATGCATTATCACTGGAATTCCAGAAATTTCCGGGTGTTCCCATTGGATCCCGATAGAACAGCTCATTAACATTTAAAGAGACAGTACTCCCTATACCACTGCCTATATTTATAATAGTAGAAAATGGCTAATACTTTAAAATGGGGCTGGGGAGGCCACAATCTCAAGAAAGGGGGCCCCCAATTAGTGCCCCCCTTTTATCATTATATTCTAAAAGATCCTGATGATATCATGTTATCATATTCTGGGTATCACTGTGGACACTCAGCCCCTCCTAGTCCAGTCCAGGATTTTGGAGACCAGACAGTAACCAAAGTGGCAAAACATATTTTTTTTACCCCATGTTTATGCAGAAGACTAATAGAAATGGTTTATGAAAATTCTGCCTCTTTTTATATACCGTAGATTCCAAAAAATCTAAGTGATCTCTATCACCTCGTCTTATGTGTCCGCCTGTGAGTTTAAGTTGTAATCTGAAAAAATTGAAGTATAATAAAACTAGAATTGCACTGACTTTATTAGCATAGGCTA
This sequence comes from Lithobates sylvaticus, assembly GCA_028564925.1. Taxonomy (NCBI): domain Eukaryota; kingdom Metazoa; phylum Chordata; class Amphibia; order Anura; family Ranidae; genus Lithobates; species Lithobates sylvaticus. The sequence continues at coordinate 111,512,183 of CM053027.1, forward strand.
ATGTCCTCACATTTTTGAAAGTTTGATGCACAATATTATTACAAATAGAACAATGATGAATGTTGCTCTGTACCATTTTTTATCACACCTTGTTTCTAGTATAAATTTGAAAGTGTATTTATCCATGCTGTGATAAATACATTTCAATCGGAATATGCATTTTATATTTCAAAGTAAATCAACACGCTGGAAAACCACATGTGATGTGTGCCATAAATGGAAAGCAGCATTGTTAATGATGGATTATTGTGCTAGAAAATATCAGTATAAAACTGTTCGGTTCTGCCTCCATTTCACATGGTGCTGAAAAGGTAAGTATACAGCTCATGGGTGTCAGTTTGATTAGGCAGATGGTCAAGGGTGACAACTGTAAATTTATAGATTGCTCATAATTTTACATCCTGTTGACAATGGTCACCAGCACAAACAGTGAGTGTGAATCTCCCAAAAAAGGACACAGAAACTAGTAAAACCCAACTAACCCTTCACTCTGCTCAAATATAAGGAATTAAACTTTATGGTCAGAGTAGATCCTTTTGGTCATTTTAAACTAATATACACTATATTGTCAAAAGTATTGGGATGCCTTTACACACCTGGACTTTAATGGCATCCCCATCTTAGTCCGTAGGGTTCAATATTAAATTGGCCCACCCTTTGAAGCCAAAATTGTTTTGCCTCTTCTGGGGAGGCTGTCCACAAGGTTTAGGAGTGTGGCTATGGGAATGTTGGACGAGAAGGCCTGGCTCGCAGTCTCCACTCTAATTCATCCCAAAGGTATTCTATCGGGTTGAGGTCAAGACTCTGTGCAGGCCAGTCATGCTCTTCCACCCCAAACTCACTTATCCATGTGTTTATGGACCTTGCTTTGTGCACTGGTGCGCAGTGTTGTTGGAACAGGAAGGGGCCATCCCCAAACTATATAGAGGAAAAAACCGCGCTAACAAATGTACATATATGGGGGCAGGCTGCTGCTCAATGTGGGATACACGCACAAGAATACATAGAATAAAAAAGGAGCTGCGCCAATAGCAAATAAAAATACAATTACATAAAAAATAACTATTATAAATGTTGAGGCTGAGTGTATCCCAACACATAGGATGACCCAATGGTGAGAACCTTAGCCACACTTAGTCACCCTCAACAGTGACAAGAGGTCCCAGTCTCTGTCCACATGGTAACCAGTCCCCACAATGAAAAATAGATGACTCAAAAAGTCCAAATAGCAATCAAGGGATTCTTCAGGTTAAAGCAGTAATACGGGCAAGGTGATCCTGGCATCCGAATGTAAGTAGAAGGAAAAAACACCTCAGTGACTTGTATCGTATATAGTGATGAACACAGTGCCCGACACCCTCATACATTAACTGCTTACCAGAAAGCAGACGTAAATGAGCTCTGCTATAACATGAAAAACACGCGTCTGCGATTTCCTAATCCCACGAGTCGCCAATCCTCGTTTTGATACTCTGAGTGGTTAAGTATTGGGGGACCACTTGATCACATGCAGTCCATATGGGGAATGGAGGAAAAAAGGCAGCCCATAGTGTAAATCTGAAAACACCGGTTTATTAAAACAAATAAAAAGCACTTACATTGATCCCAATGGTAAGGCACATAAAGCATAAAAACGTTGCCGGCCGGCAAGATACAGGAGCCCGTCCTCCTCTAGGTCATGTGGTGGCGTCACTGCGTACCCTCCCAGACTAGTTTCGACAGATATGTCTTTCTCGATGGGGAACAAATCCCCAAACTGTTCCCTCAAAGTTGGGAGCATGAAATTGTCCAAAATGTCTTGGTATGCCTTAAGAGTTCCCTTCACTGGAACAAAACGGAACGCCCAACCCCTGAAAAACAACTCCACACCATAATCCCCCCTCCACCAAATGATTTGGACCAGTGCACAAAACAAGTCCTGATCTCAACCGGATAGAACACCTTTGGGATGAATTTGAGCAGAGACTGCGAGCCAGGCCTTCTCGTCCACATCAGTGCCTGACCTCACAAATGCACTTCTCTAAGAATGGTGAAACTTTCCCATAGGCACACTCCTAAACCTTGTGGAAGAGTTGAAGCTGTTATAGCTACAAAGGGTGGGCCAACTCAATAATGAATCCTACGAACTAAGACTGGGATTCCATTAAAGTTCATGTACATGTAAAGGCATACCAATACTTTTGACAATATAGTATACATGGGTTTTGCATCCACTTACAATTTTATTATAAAATATACATAATATATTTCAGATACTCTAAACTGAGAGAGAACAAAATGGTTGCTGCTGTAATAATCTGCCAAGCCAGGTTGTGGATTATTCCAGGACAGTGAACAAGTTAAATACACTGTTGGCTGTTTAAAGCGGAGTTCTGCTTTAAAAAAAATTAAAAGTCAGCCGCTACAAATACTGCAGCTGTTGACTTTTAATACCTGTCCCAGGGTTCAGCGATGCGGGGGGAACGCAGCCCCGCTCATCTCCCCCTCCTCTCTGCAGACCCGGCATTGTAACTGTGGGCGCCCGGCGAAGGTGTTCTGTGATGCCCTTAGAGGTTTGTTAGGAAACCTTAGTGAACAAACGGCATCAGGAAGTGTTGTAGAATCTCACATTAGCCAATGTATTTCATATTATTCATAATGATTTGCATATGTTTTATTAATAATATAATAATAATTATTATTATTATTATATAGTAGTGGTCTTATCAATATTATTAAATAGTAAAAAAATAATTATTAATCTTTATTAATGTATAAATATAGAGAAATTTTTAAATGCTGAACTTTATATGACCTCTCTGCTTCTTTCTCACACTTTTTATAAGATAGTTTACTGGGTGAAAGTTCATTAGAATAGATTCAAGTTATATAGAATTGTCAGATAAAATAAGAAAACAGGTGATTAAAATAAGTATGTGGAGTAAGGGAAAGTTATGTGCAGTACATTAATTAAGTTTGACAGGGTCAAACAAAGGTCTGTTTGTGCCCTCATTAAAACGGTTAAAATACATACATATAGTGAGACATATAACACATCTGGTGGGGTTATTGAAAGTTCATTCTCTCAAAAGTCGTAAATCTGTAATCCTCGAAGTTAAGTCAAATCTTATCAAGATGAGGAGAGTTTAAAAACACAACTGGGTGCCAGACTGTCTCTACACAGGTGTTTTTAATTGGATAAAATCAGTTATATATCACTTTAATGAATATATAGGAATTCTGGGAATAATTAAGTTTATCTGGCTGTAGAACAGGTGTCTGATTTATGGTTAGTTACATTGACGTAGATCGTAGCAACCAATCATGTTGTACCTAATATGCTTGCATTGTAAGAAACTGTATAAATTAGACCTGCATCTTGTAATACTTTGAACATAATCCTGTATGTTCCCAGCTGTTAATAAACCTGCATCACTGAGGTCCTGCCTAGTTCGATACTTTACTATTTTACTTCAGAAGGCCAAGGGACACGCCAGACAGGACAGGGATAAAGTTGTGGAAAAGTTTAAAGCAGGGTTAGGCTATAAAAAGGTGTGATGGTCAGATGTCCACAAACCTTTGGTCACTTGTTACGAAGGCCTGTTATAATTTTGCCTGCCCTAGGACTGTCTATCTTTGGAAACAAATTATTACAGCTAGACATGACCCCACAACAGCCTCCTAGAAAGACGTGCGCAATACCTTAGTTTCTAAAAAGAGATATGTTAAACAGCATGAAATAAAACCTGCCAAGAGACACATTAAAGTCCTGCTCAATTGAACTGTAAGGGATCATGGAAAAATTATACAAAACGCAAATTATGGAAATTTAAAGGGACTTTTAGAATTGTTGCCTATAGTTGCTCTGTAGATAGTCCTACAACTAGATTTTGTCGGTGAATGTGTGTGATCAAAGATTCAGTGAAACCCCCAGATGTCACCCATTTATTTCCTGCTTTTATGTGAGGTGCCAATTTAGATATCTCTTTTCAGGAATATATTATATGCAGCACTATATATTTTGCTATGAAGCCTCATTAGAGTGACAAGCTCCTAGCAGGGATTCTGGCTCCTGTTGAATCTGCAACAGAGATGCAGAATGGATTGGATCAAAGAAAGAAATAGAAGTTTATTAAAGGGAACAATATGTTACACTGTTGCCTTGTTCTAAGGTAATAGGCAGCCTATTACTCTCCAGGCAGTCCAGCCTTGCTTTAAATTTCACTGAGAGCTGCAGCCATGACTTGTACAATGATGATGCTTTAAGAATCCTGAATCTTTGAGGAGACGTGAAAACTAAGTGGTCACTGTCATTGAGACCAACAGATGACCAATGTTAAAAACACATTGGGGGGGATTTACTAAACCTGATGCAGCTGTGCATGGTAGCCAATCCGCTTCTAACATCAGCTGGTTCAATTAAGCTTTTATAATAATACCTGGAAGCTGATTAGTTTCTCTGCAGAGCTGCACCTGATTTTGCACACTCCAGTTTTTGTAAATAACCCTCATTGTCCTTATGTTACCAGTCTGTGTAATATGGTATATTGTGGATCTTAAGTGGAGGCCCTGCAAGCCAAAACTTACCTAGTGCTGTACATTAATCTTTACAGGCATTCCTTGACCATACGCAGGCACTGAATTATGAAAAACTCCTTGGGTTGCATTATTATATACAGTGCCTTGAAAAAGTATTCATTTTCCACATTTTGTCATGTTATAACCAAACAAGCAAATGTATTTTATTGGGATTTTAGGTGATAGACCAACACAAACTGGCACATAATTGTGAAGTGGAGGGAAAATGATAAAATGGTTTTAATTTTTTTTTTACAAATAAATATCTGAAAAGTGTGGTATGCATTTGTATTCGGCCTCCTTTACTCTGATACCCCTAACTAAAATCTAGCAGAACCAATTGCCTTCAAAAGTCACCTAATTAGTAAATAGAGTCCACCTGTGTGTAATTTAATCTCAGTATAAATAAAGCTGTTCTGTGAAGCCCTTAGAGGTTTGTTATGGAACCTTAGTGAACAAACGGCATCATGAAAGCCAAATAACACACCAGACAGGACAGGGTTACAGTTGTGGAGAAGTTTAAAGCAGGTTTAGGTTATAAAAAATATCCCAAGCTTTGAACATTTTATGGAGTACTATTCAATCCATCATCGGAAAATGGAAAGAGTATGGCACAGCTGCAAACCTACCAAGACATGGCCGTCCACCTAAACGTATAGGCCGGGCAAGGAGAGCATTAATCAGAGAAGCAGCCAAGAGGCCCATGGTAACTCTGGAGGAGCTGCAGAGATTCACAGCTCAGGTGCGAGAATCTGTCCACAGGACAACTATTAGTCGTGCGCTCCACAAATCTGGCCTTTATGGAAAAGTAGCAAGAAGAAAGCCATTGTTGAAATAAAGCCATAAGAAGTCCTGTTGCAGTTTGCGAGAAGCCATGTGGGGGGCACAGCAAACATGTGGAAGAAGGTGCTCTAGTCAGATGAGACCAAAATTTACTTTTTGGCCTAAAAGCAAAACGCTATGTGTGGCGTAAAACTAACACTGCACATCACCCTGAACGTACCATCCCCACCGTGAAACATGGTGGTAGCAGCATCATGTTGTGGGGATGCTTTTCTTCAGCAGGGACGGGGAAGCTTGTCAGAGTTGATGGAAAGATGAATGGAGACAAATATAGGGCAATCTTAGAAAAGAAAACCTGTTAAAGTCTACAAAAGACTTGCGACGGGGGCAGAGGTTCACCTTCCAGCAGGACAACGACCATAAACATACAGCCAGAGCTATAATGGAATGGTTTTGATCAAAGCATATTCATGTGTTAGAATGGCCCAGTCAAAGTCCAGACCTAAATCCAATTGAGAATCTGTGGCAAGACTTGAAAATTGCTGTTCACAGATGCTCTCCATCCAATCTGATAGATCTTGAGCTATATTGGAAAGAAGAATGTGCAAAAACTTCACTCTATATATATATATATATAAAGCTGGTAGAGACATACCCAAAAAGACTTGCAGCTGTAATTGCAGTGAAAGGTGGTTCTACAAAGTATTGACTCAAGGAGGTTGAAAACAAATGCACGCCACACTTTTCACATATTTATTTTTAAAAAATAAATTAAAACCATTTATCATTTTCCTTCCAATTATATGCCACTTTGTGTTGGTCTATTATATAAAATCCCAATAAAATATATTTACGTTTTTGGTTGTAACATGACAAGTTGAAAAACTTCAAGGGGTATGAATATTTTTTCAAGGCACTGTAGTAGCACTGAATCCCTCACTAAACTCCAATAGAAACTAACCAATTACATTTTAGTCATGGCTAAACTGAAAATTGGAAATGGCTGGAAAAAAATGCTAAATAACTCTTCCAGAAAAACAATAAGACATTGATAATATTAGGACCAATGAAAGACTACTAACTGAAACTAGAAACTAAACCATGAATCCCATGTTTTAATTCTTCCCTGGGCAGTGACTCTTAAGATACTTATGATCTTGGACAATTGGGATGCCCTGGGTCAAATACCAGGGGTGAGACAGGGCATAACTCCACATGTGAGTTAACTTTCATAGAGCCTTATAGGGACTTTTTCTTTCCTTTTACTAACTACCCCATCTCCCTTCTCTTCTGGCCTTTCCTACTTTTCCTTTTTTCTAAAGTACAGTTAAACCTCTCATATTCCCTCTGATCCCCATAATGAATACTGACTAACTAGTCTACATGATAATCCACCCAGTACCAGAATGTCATTGTATAATAGGTGTGTTTGCATATTTTTACAGTAATGTTTCTCTAATATGCAACACAAATGCAGTTTTAAGTCAGTGTTATTAAATCATAGCTACAGGTATGTAATCTGCCACCAATGGAAAACCTACAATATGATGTGTAACAAATAATTGTACTGTAATTTATCTTCAAATAAAAAACACAAAAAAGAAAATACATGAGTCAGATGTATATTATATTATATGTGCCTCATTAAGGTTTTTACGTTACTACTGGGGTTCATTCATTAAAGGCAAATTTACTTTGCAATGGAATTTTCCGTTAGCTTAGTGAATTTCTAGCGTCCACCATGTGAAACCAAAAATATTGCATTGTATTTTTTTTTGTATATGTATTTTTTGCTAAATTAATTTTCACCACATTCACTAATCTGAAAAAAATATTCTTGCAAAATGTACAGCTTATTTGCCTAGTAAATTAATCATGGTGGCTCAACCTTTCCCTAAAAAAATTCTAAATATTGAATTTAAAGTAATGTATACACATGTCATGTAATGTTATTCTTTCATAGTCCAATCTCAGGCTGGGTGGGTCTTCGACCAGGCTGTATTGATAAAATCCAGTGTATTCCGCACAGAGGTCCAGGATCTTGCTGATCTGAATTTCAAATCCACATATATGTATTTAGAGTACTGTTTGTATTTTCCTGTTATCCCAAAATGTGCATGTAAAATTCAACCAATAAAAACCTGGCTTAGACTCTACTCTACCTTCTTTAACCTCTAGAGATCCGCGCTATAGCCGAATGACGGCTACAGCGCGGATCTACATTGCTGGGACTACATTGACGTCATCTCGTGCATGAGCGGATCTACATTTCCGGGACTACATTGACGTCGTCCCGTGCACGAGCGGCCTGCGCGCCCCCTGAAGGGTGCGCGCGGCGTGATCTGTGATCAGCGAGTCTGTGAGACTCGCTGGATCACAGATCCGAGTAAGGGGTCGATCCCGACCCCTTACCACGTGACCAGCTGTCAGCCAATGACAGCTGATCATGTGATGACAACATAGCCGGTAATCGGCTATTTTTCCGATCACCGGCGGCAGTGAGAGGGACATTAGTCCCGATCATTGCGATGTGCCCCGGCTCCTTGGTGCCCACCTGTGCCCCCTACAAGTGCCGCCTACCAGTGCCCACCAGCTCCACCTGTCAGTGCCCACAGTGCCACCTGTCAGTGCCCACAGTGCCATCTGTCAGTGCCCACAATCAGTGCCTGAACAGTGCTGCCCATCAGTGTCACCTACCAGTGCCCATCAGTGCCAACTATCAGTGTCCATCAGTGCCAACTATCAGTGCCACCTATCAGTGCCCTCTTTTACTGCCACCTATCAGTATCCTCTATCAGTGCCATCTATCAGTGCCCATCCGTGCCACTCATCCGTGCCACCCATCCGTGCCACCCATCCGTGCCCATAAGTGCCATCTTATCTGTGCCCATCAGTACCGACTTATCTGTCCCCATCAGTGCCACCTTATCTGTGCCCATCAGTACCGACTTATCTGTCCCCATCAGTGCCACCTTATCTGTGCCCATCAGTGCAGCCTATCAGTGCTCACCAGTGCAGCCTTTCAGTGCCCACCAGTGCCGCCTCATCAGCACATATCAATGAAGCAGAAAAATTACCTGTTTGCAAAATTTTATAACAAACTATTAAACATGATTTATTTTTTTTCTAAATTTTCCATCTTTTTTTGTTTGTTTAGCAAAAAATTTAAAACCCCAGCTGTGGTTAAATACCACCAAAAGAAAGCTCTATTTGTGGGAAAAAAATTATAAAAATGTAATTTGGGTACAGTGTTGTATGACCGTGCAATTGTCATTCAAAGTGCGTCAGCGCAGAAAGCTGAAAATTGGTCTGGGCAGGAGGGGGGTTTAAGTGCCCAGTAAGCAAGTGGTTAATCAAAATATCTTATGTTTTGGAACAGTCCAGTGACACCATAGTATAATCATAAAATGTAATAACAAACTTTTTTGCAGACCTAAAGAAGACACAAAGGAAACATATACAAATTAATAAAAACATATTGGCCGATTGCTAAAAATACCTGGACTAGGTCTCCACCCCCTAGGTGTTGGATGTTTAGATGTATAATAAACAGGAACCCAAAGGGGTTTATTTCTTTACTAAAACTAAAAAAAAGATTGGCTAAGGGTCCCTAAATATGCAGAACAGCCCTTCCTAACCTCCGCTCTCTTGCTTCCAGAACATTCTCCAACATGCCCTAAACTCTAGTAACCCTGACCCAAATACAGACTGACAGGGTTTACACATGAGTCAGAAATATAGTTTGCCTACTCTTACACTAGTAGCACACTAACGAGTGTGACGAGTCACAGCAGGTGACATGACAGTTTTACACAATGGATGGCTTTCTTTCACGCGATCCATTGTGTACAATAGTGTTGTTAGCTGTGATTGGTCAATTTGATCACATGGTACAGGCAGGGCCAATCACAGCCCATGTGTACCATGTCATTAGCTTTGACCAATCACAGCTAATCACAACAAAACTGACTGATTCAGTTTCATTCAGTAAAATGCTTGCTTTTAGCAATGTAAATCACTGCTATAAGCAAACATAATGTGTAAAAAAAAAAAAAATTCCTGATCGCTTCCCCAGAGTAGTAGTACAATGTTATGAAAACATATTGCTCTGGTCACAGTGTGTTAACCACATGACATCCGCGCTATGGCCGAATGACAGCTACAGCGCGGATCTGAATTCCCGGGAGTCCGTCATATGACGGCCTCCCCCGTGCACGTGCCCTACAGGGCGCATGCGGAGCGCGCTGTGATCACTGAGTCACTGAGACTCGGGTGATCACCGATCCGAGTAAGGGGACAGTCCCGGCCCCTTACCATGTGATCAGCTGTAAGCCAATGACAGCTGATCACATGATCAAAACAAAAGCTTGGTGATTTGTTTTTTTTTTCTCCTCACGCTGACAGCACTGAAAGCTGGAAATTGGTCTGGATAGGAGGCGGGTTTAAGTGCCCAGTAAGCAAGTGGTTAAAGAAAAAAGAAAAAAAATGTAATGAATAAAAAACACAAAAACATTTTTTTTGTACAGTCACCTGTACACCACCACACCAGCTCTAGGATGACTCTGTACTGCACTGGTGACCGTATGTAAAAATAAATAAATAATATAAAAAATATTGTGAAAACATTCTCTTTAAAAAAAAAAAAAAACGCCATGCCTCTTACTAAATACATTGGACTGTCTACTTTCCAAAAAGGGGTAATTTGGGGGATATTTCTACTCTCCTTGCATTTTAGGGCCTCAAGAAATTAGATAGTTCATCAGTACATCAGAACTGATCAATTTCCAGATATATACCATAGTTTGAGGACTATAACTTTCACACAGACTAAATAATATACACTGATTTGGGTTATTTTCACCAAAGAAATGTAGCTGGATACGTTTTGGGCTAAATGTATGAACTATTGTTTATTTTCAAAATTTTAGAACAAACGAAGAAAAACTTTTTATTTTTTTTTCTACATTTTCAGTCTTTTTTCATTTATTTAGCAAACACTAAAAAACCCAGTGGTGATTAAATACCACCAAAAGAAAGCTCTATTTGTGTGAACAAAATTATAACATTTAGTTTGGGTACAGTGTTGCATGACCGTGCAATTGTCATTCAAAGTGCGACAGGGCTGAACGTTGAAAATTCGGCCTGGGCAGGAAGGAGGTAAAAGTGCCCTGTATTGAAGGGGTTAAATAATCTCTTCATAAGATATTTTGTGTAGATCGGGTGATAGATAAGTCAGGTTTTTATTGGTTGGATTTTGCATGTCAATTTAACCATTCGCTGACCACGCACTGTAATTTAACAGATTGCCTGCTGCACAATCACAGTCCCAATGATTCCGCAATACTAGTATTAAAAACAAAAAAATGTCAATATATATATATATATAATTATACACACACACATACACACATCATTTCTAGATGCTAGAATTTTCACACAAACCAATTATACACTTATTGGGATTTATTTATTAATTTTTTTACCAAAGACATATAGCAGAATAGATTTTTTTAAGGGATATGTTTTATAGCAAAAAGTCAAAATTATTATTTTTTATTTTATTTATTGCGCAAAAAATAAAAAATAAAACCCATTGGTTATCAAATACCACTAAAAGAAAGCTCTATTTGTGGGTAAAAAAAAGATATAAATGTTATTTTTGTACAGTGTTGCATGATCACGCAATTGTCATTTAAAGTATTGCAGCTACATATAGCAAAAAATGGCCTGGTCGTGAAGGGCGTAAATCTTCCAGAGGGCAAGTGGTTAAAATACCGGTGACTTCTCCCAATTTATTATTTGTTTATACATGTTATAAATGTAATTTTGTACATTTGCATATTGCTCTCTAAATGTGGTGCTTATGAATACATTCAGCAGCTTAGAGTTCTCGGGACCATTAGTGAAAAGGAGGGCATTTTGGATTTCTTTATAATTATGGATTTTTTTGTTAATGTTTGCTTTAGCAGTTACTGAGGTGTGTAAAGAAAGGCAAACTATAATGAATCATTTCACTCTGTAGTTAGATTAGAAAACAAAATGTACCAAGCTTTTCTGGTAACAATAAGGAAACCACAATCTTAATAGAAATCTGGTCAGGATGTATTGTTTTGTGTGTATATGTGGGTGTGCAGAATGAAATGATAGTTTTTAGCATTTTGCTTTTAGTTATATAATAAAGAATTATTATCCACGTTATATACTAAAGCAGTAACCCTTAACAACCAAATGTAAAAAAAAAGTATACCCAAAGCCAAACCTTTCTTTAACCACTTCAATACAGGGCATTTTCACCCCCTTCCTGCCCAAGCCAATTTTTATTTTTTCAGCGCTGTCGCATTTGAATGACAATTGCGCGGTCATGCGACGATGTAACCAAATTATATCAATTTTTATAATTTTCCCACAAATAGAGCTTTCTTTTGGTGGTATATGATCACCTCTGCGGTTTTAATTTTTTGCGCTATAAACAAAAGAAGAGCGATACGTTTGAAAAAAAAAACACAATATTTTTTACTTTTTGCTATAATAAATATCCCAAATATTAAAAAAAAAAGTTTTCCTCACTTTAGGCCGATACGTATTCTTCTACATATTTTTGGTAAAAATCGCAATAAGCATATATTTATTGGTTTGCGCATAATTTATAGCGTCTATAAAATAGGGGATAGTTTTATGGCATTTTTATTATTATTTTTTTTTACTAGTAATGGCGGCGATCTGCGATTTTTATCGTGACTGCGATATTGCCTAGGACACATCGGACACTTTTGACACCCGCCCAGGATGGGAGATCCCATCTGCAAGTGTAATATGACAATGGGCGGGTAGTGAAGTGGTTAATAAAAAAAACAAAAGTTAGTTTGTGTTGCCATTCTTGTCTCATTAGGGAGATTTCCCTTCATTTTATATCCCAAATAAAAAATAAAAAAAAAAGGTTTGCCTTTTAACAACAACAATTAGCAATTAGTTTCCTTGATTACATAGCATAATGCTGTTGAATAAAACAAATATCTTACAATAAAGAGCAGATTTTTTTTTAAAAGGCTACTTTCGGCTTTTAGAAAAAATAAAATAAAAATAAAATAAATGCACTTTATTTTTCAGGTGTAAAATGTGCAGTTTTTTTTTTTTTTTTTTTTTACACTGACGCCTGCAAAGCATTTCACCCACTATCAGTGTCAGGCTCTTGAAAGCACTCAGTACCGCTATCTGCTTTATACCTCTTTTACGTAGCAGATAGTTACTGAAATGCAGGAAGAGTCAATCAACTACAAGGGTGCTTATCAGTGCTCTCGTAGTTCATGGAAAACTACAATGAACTACAATGCTGCGGTGGCACGAAACATGTGCAGTTCGTTTTGCTCTGAATTAAAATTTGGACACATTTTTCGTTATTCGGAAATTTGCATGTATCCAAATTTCCAAATTACAATAGTAATGAATTTAAACAAATCTGAAATAATGAAAAACGAATTTCGGACTAAATTAGAATAGTTTTCGTATAGATTTAAATAGTTTGCAAATCTAATTAGATTAGTTTCCCAATACGAATATTTTCCAAATTCAAATAGTTTTTGATTTGTTTTTGAATTCCTGATGAGGATAAAATATAATAGATAAAAAATAAATAAAGGAATAGAGTAGAAAAAATATAGAACAGAAAAGAATAAAAAATAAAAGAATAGAATATAATAGCGTTAAACAGAACAGAATACAATATAAAAGAATAGGAAAAAAAAGAATAGAAAATTAAGGAATAGAATAAATCATAGAACAGAATAAAATAGAATATAACCATCTTCTGAAATTCGAATTTCAAATAGAATGAATTCAAATACAATAGAAAAGAATAGAGTAGAATAAAAAAAGAATAAAAGAATATAATTTAAAAAACAATAGAATATAAATAACCATTTCCCAAAATTCAAATAGAATCTATTCGAATTTGAATAGAATAGACTAGAATAGAAAACAACAATAGAATTGACTAGAATAAAAAAGAAAATAGAATAGAAAAAACTATACAATTGAAAAGATATAACCATCTTCCAAAATTCAGATAGAATAAATCTGATATAGAATAAACAAATAGAAAAGAATGGAACAGAAAGTATACAACAATACCACCGTTTTCCAAAATTCGCATTTCGAATAGAATAAATTCTAATTCAAAAAGAATAGAAAAGAAAAGAATAGAATAGAATAAACTATAAGGAATAGAAAGAATTATAAACATCATCCAAAATTCGAAATTTTTAATAGAATAATTTGGATTGCGAATGGAATTAGATTTGAATATAATTCAATTCAAATGCAATTCTAATCATTTGGAATTTGGAAAATTTAAATTGATTCAAATTCGAATAAACAAAACTTATTCCGAAAACAAATTTAACTAAATTAATTTATGTAAATAACGAATAGAAACAAAACTATTTTTTCCGTTCTGCACATGTCTAGGTGGCAACAAGGACATGTAGTTCATTCATTCATAGATCTCTGTCAATTAAGGGCGTGGTTACACAGCCCCACTGTTTTTAAAATGTGACAGCGTTTGCAGGGAGACAATCCCCCTCCCATTATCACAGGGGGGGATGAGGAGAGTGGAGGGGCAGAGGTCAGCTGCTGCACAGTAACATGTTACACACTAAGTATGGGTGTAATATGTTACAAAAGGTGAACATATCCTTTAATAAAAATAGAAAAAAAAAATATTTTGCATATACAATTACTACACAAGTCAAATTGTAATTAAATGTTATGAAAATTACCTTTCCTTTTCAATCTGCAGCTCTGTAATTGTCTGTAAGGCTGGATTCCCACCTATGCATTTTTAGTGCTTTTTGCATTTTTCAGGTTTGCACTACAGTCCATTTAACATGGTTTCCAATGGAACACCTTCTGTAGTTACATTCTCTGCCTTTAGATAAAAAGCATTATGTGTCTAGCAGCCTCCTCTCAGCCCCCTAATACTTACCTGAGGTCCATCTAGATCCAGCGATGTTGTAGGAGTGTCTCGGCTGCCCGGGATTCCTCATTGGCTGAGACAGCAGCACGGTGCCATTGGCTCCCGCTGCTGTCAATAAAAGTCAGTCAGCCAATGAGGAGAGAAAGGGGACGGGGCTGGGCCATGGCTCCAGGTCTGAATGGACACAGGGAGCTGTGGCTTGGCTTGGGTGTCCCCATAGCAAGCTGTTTGCTGTGGGGGCACTCAACAGGAGGGAGGGGCCAGTAGCGCTGAAGAGGGACCCGAGAAGAGGAGAATTGGGGCTGCTCTGTGCAAAACCATTACACAGAGCAGGTAAGTATAACATGTTTGTTATTTTTAACTAAAAAAACCCCACAAGACTTTACAATCTCCAGTGGCACATGCTTACCTTCCTTTTGATCCTCTTCTGTTCAGCCAATAGGAGCAAATAAAAGTTATCTTTATGTAAGCTCCAAGTACTCAGAGCGCCTGCTGAGCAATGGCCAGTAGTGCTGTAATGTGATAGAAAGGGGAGTAACAGAGGTACTAGGTATATATCTTCACTCACAATGGCTGAATAGACAAGTTTGCTTTAAATCAAGGACTAGGTGCATTAGGTGCAACCTATCACAAGCTGTATTTTATGCACTTTTTGACTTTGTGTATTGTATGAAGACCGTGGAGAACTAGGAACTATTTGTCTGGGATGCAAACTCAAATTTCATGATAGAAGCAGTTTTTTATGGGCTAAAGTCAGCTATCTTTTTCCACTTAAGGGCCGGATTCAATGTATGTGAATGTATGGAGAGCTGCAGTCACCTGCTAATAAAAGATAATAATCTGGACCCCTTTACATTACACAGCCCCCACACCTCTGGACCCCTTTACATTACACAGCCCCCACACCTCTGGACACCTTTACATTACACAGTCCCGCACCTCTGGACTCCTTTACTTTACACAGTCCCGCACCTCTGGACTCCTTTACTTTACACAGTCCCGCACCTCTGGACTCCTTTACTTTACACAGTCCCGTACCTCTGGACTCCTTTACTTTACACAGTCCCGCACCTCTGGACTCCTTTACTTTACACAGTCCCGCACCTCTGGACTCCTTTACTTTACACAGTCCCGCACCTCTGGACTCCTTTACATTACACAATCCCGCACCTCTGGACCCCTTTACATTGCACAGCCCCCGCACCTCTGGAACCCTTTACATTACACAGCCCCCACACCTCTGGACTCTTTTACATTACACAGTCCCGCACCTCTGGACTCCTTTACTTTACACAGTCCTGCACCTCTGGTCCCCTTTACATTGCACGACCCCCGCAAATTACACACACTCGGTTTAGCGACAAACTATGATACTTAAAAATCTCCATAGGCAGCGATTTAAAATTTTCTTCAGGTTACCAGTTTAGATTTACAGAGGAGGTCTTGTGCTAGATTTATTGCTCTTGCTCTAACGATTGTGGCGATACCTCACATGTGTGGTTTGAACACTGTTTACATTTGCGGTCGTAACTTACATATGCATTCGCTTCTACGCATGAGTACGGAGGGATGGGGTGCTTTAAATTTTTTAATTTTTTTTTCTTATTTATTTTATTGCATTTTTTTTCAATTTCACACTGTCCCTTAAAAAAAAAAACTGATCACTTTTATTACTATCAGATGGAATTTAAGCATCCCTTGTGACAGTAATAGGCAGACCCCAAATTCCTCTGCACTTAAAAGCATTCAAAATATTCAAAATGCCAAGTTTGGCTGTTTTGAATGCTGTATTTATTTTTTTTTTTAATGTGGCGCCTTTAAGTTTTCTGTAAGCGGGAACTGATGTCTTGACATCGCTTCCGGGTTACTAGTCCAAAACCCGATCAAAGCCAATTCCGGCTTTGTTCGGGTCTCCGGCCAGCCTGCGGATGAGCCATTTTTGGCTGAAATTCTGCTTAAATTGTTCACCTTTTCAGAAAAAATGAAAAGGGGAACTAACATGGAACACCCTCTGCACCGCCACCACCCCCCTCCCCTGTAGCTGCTGTACTTACCTCCGTGGGCTGTCGTTAACCTACACCAGGGGTCTCCAAACTATGGCCCGAGGGCCAGATTTGGCACTTTGCTAGCCTTTATCCGGTCCTTGGGGCACAATTCCTCCCACTGACATCAACAATGGGGCACTATATCTTCCACCAATACCAATGATGGGCTACCAGTCCACCTACTAATAGGGGGTATACTCCTCCTCCTATTGACCACCCACCCTGAGGCCATATTTTTTCTCACTGATGCTGGGCCCGTGACATTTTCTGCCCCTGCTGGCTACAATCCGGCCCTCCTAAAGTCTGTAGGACAATAAAGTGGCCCTTTGTTTGAAAAGTTTGGAGACCCCTGCCCTACACAGCCGGAGCAGTTAAAATCTCTGCTCTTCTTTTCTGTGCAGCGCTTCTGGGATGGATGAGTGATTGTGATGGTGCTGACCAAATAGAATCGCTCTGGTCTGGGAGAAGAGCGGTAAATTCATATCGCTAGGCCGCTGCACTGGCTGCGCAGGTCCACACAGCTCAGCATCCACGGAGACGGAGTTAAGTGCAGTGAGGGGAGGATGGGTGTACGGTGTTAGTTCAACTTTTTTTTTTCTGAAAAGTTGAACTAACACTTTACAGCTTGTGCAGTTTTTTTTGTAAGCCTTTTATATTTCTTTTTGGCACCATCCAAGCACACTTTCATAATGTAAATACTAAGCTGCAGTAAACAAATTAAAATGTACAAATGTAACATATAATTACTTATATTCATGAGTTATTTAAGGCACACCAGAGACTGCAGAGAGCAGTATTTTAGAAAAAAAAATGGGAAATATTGTATAATAAAAACTTTTGTTCAAAATGGAAACTACTGAGTAGCCAAACCGGGCATAATTGTTTGTGAGCCACTTAATAAGCATCCAAAACAAACATTTAGTGTGCCCACCTAAAAATATGAACTGCTGCAAAAATATATTTCATCATCATGATCACCTTCAGACTTTTGCCTAATGCAACTTTCACGAGCACATTCTTTATCCAACAATTTTTAGTAAAAATGGGGGCAATTCCACAACTAACAGCATGTACACTATATTACCAAAAAGGATTGGCACTTTAACCCGACACAATTTTGTAGAAAATTTGTTCATGTACATGCCCCAATGACATCCTTGTAATCTACACTATATTGCGAAAAGTATTGGGACGCCTACCTTTACACGCACATGAAATTTAATGACATCCCAGTCTTAGTCTGTAGGGTTCAACATTGAGTTGGCCCACCCTTTGCAGCTATAACAGCTTCAACTCTTCTGGGAAGACTGTCCACAAGGTTTATGAGTGTGTCTATGGGAATGTTTGACCATTCTTCCAGAATTGCATTTTTTGAGGTCAGGCATTGATGTGGATGAGAGATGAGCCTGGCTCGTAGTCTCCGCTCTAATTCATCTCAAAGGTGTTCTACCGGGTTGAGGTCAGGACTCTGTGAAGGCCAGTCAAGTTCCTCCACCCCAAACTCGCTCATCCATGTCTTTATGGACCTTGCTTGGTCCAAATCATTTGGTGGAGGGGGTTATGGTTTGGGGTTGTTTTTCAGGGGTTAGGCTTGGCTTCTTAGTTCCAGTGAAGGGAATGCTTAAAGTATCAGCATACCAAGACATTTTGGACAATTTCAAGCTCCCAACTTTGTGGGAACATTTTGGGGATGGCCTCTTCCTGTTCCAATATGACTGTGACCAGTGTTTGCCCGTTAGTTGAATTTAGAACATTATGGGGCGTTTGCGGGAAATTCGATCGCCAGCGGAACACCCCATAATGAACTGCGGGATCACCAATGCACTACGAGATCGCAGTGCATTGACAGCTGCTGATTGGCCAAAGCATTCACCTGACCTGCATGCTTTGGCCAATGACAGCGCGCTCTGCTGTGAGAGTCATGATTTGACAAAGGCAGGGTGCCTTTGGCCAATCATGGCTCAGGGGGCTAAGTCCAAGCCTTACACTATGTGAATGAGAGCAGCAAAATGAAATTTCTAAAAGAAAAAATGTAATTTAAAACTGCTCACGGCTGTAATGTATTGTCACATCCCGGCAATACAGATAAAAATCATTTAAAAAAAGTTGCGAGTCCCCCCTCCCCAGTCTATAACTAGGCCCTTTGGGTCTGGTATGCATAGTAAAGGGAACCCTGTGCCAAAAAAAAAAATAGCGTGGCCCCCCCCCCAAAATCCATATCCGACCCTTATCTGAGTACGCAATCTAGCAGGCCGCAGGAAAAGGGGGGGACGAGAGAGCGCCCCGCTCCTGAACCTTACCAGGCCACATGCCCTCTACATGGGGGGGTGCTTTGGGGTCCCCCCAAAACACCTGGTTTTGGGGGTCTGCAGGCCGGGGCTTATCTGAATCTGGAAGCCCCCTTTAACAAGGGGATCCCGAGATCCCGCCCCCCCATGTGAATGGGTAGGGGTACATTGTACCCCTACCCATTCACCAAAAAAGTGTCAAAAAAGTAAAAATGACAGGGGACAGTCCTTTATTTAAAAAAAAAAAAAAGTGTCCCGTGATGTCCATTAACAGCGTCCGACATTCCCGGAAAAAAAAAGGAAAAAACTGACACATGCCGGTTTTTTCATTGATTTTTATGTATATTGCTGGGATCCGACAATACATTACAGCCGCGAGCAGTGGTCATTTTGCTGTGGTACTGTTATAAACACGCGAAAGATGTGCTACTTTACAGGCAGACTAAGGGGACCCCCAGCACAATATTTAAAGGAATATTTTGTTATTATTTCACTTCAAGCATTATTAAAATCACTACTCCTGAAAAACTGCAGTTTTTTAAAACTTGTTTTTGCATTGATACATTTCCCCTGGGGAAGGACCCAGGTCCCCAAACACTTTTTAATAGCTTGCATATAAGCCTTTAAAATTAGCACTTTTCACGTTCCTGTCCCATAGACTTTAATGGTGTTGGCACAAATCTTTTTCCTGTTCGCATGTTCTGCTGCGAACCGAACGGGGGGGTGTTCGGCTCATCCCTTTTCATGATAACTAAGACCATACAGTAGCAACAATGTACAGGTGCAGTATTTAGAAATTTCTATAATCCTCTCTCCTGTAAATTTCTAATTGTTTCCCTCAGAAGTCTCCACATTTGGCATCCTTTAATTCCTTAGATTTACTACATGGGAGTTTCATCTCTTTGGGGTAGATTTACTAAAAGCAAATTCTGTGCTTAGTTATTGTGATAAAGCTCTGATGATTTCCATCATCCAATCATGTGCAAGCAAAAAATTTTTTTTTTATAAATTGCACCTGATGGCGTATTCTTTCCAAAGTTATGGTTTACCACATTTACTAAACTCTGGGGAAAATGAGTGCAACTGCACAGGCTATTTGCCTTTAGTAAATCAACCCCTTAAATACCTCATTGCAATATGTCTAAAGGTATGCTAGGGTGCGGTGTTTCTTGTTACAACATAGGACTGATTATATAATTACGGTAAATTTGTTTTAAGTAGCACATTTACAACACAGAGGCAGGGAAGTGTCTACAACAAACTCTGTTGAAATGCTTGCAGTTGATATAGCTGTTCTGGATGAGTTTGCTTATTATAAACACTGGCATTTCACTTTATAATGTTGAATGTTATATGGGATTCAATAAAACAAAGATTTAGGCTGATATCATTTTTGTTACTGAAGAGAAACTTGTAAACTTATAGCCCGTACACACGATCCGAAAATCGGACGAAAAATACCGCTTTCGACACGATCGTACGATAATCGGATCGTTCATACAGAGCTTTTGAGAGCTGATCATGACAGTTCGTCCAATATTATCCGATGGGACAAGCATGAAAATTTCTCTCATATGATACCAGATCGTACGATTTTTGTTTAATCAATACAGTTGCCGTCCGAAAACACAATACAACTACACTACAACACATGACATTACTTCCAATTTTTTTATTCTGTCGTACGAGAATTTTCGTAACTTTAGTAAACTCTCCATTGTTGATATGCAACTAGCATGCAAAAAAAAAAACGGACGATCTGTCATCAGATTTTCGGATGGTGTGTATGGGGCATTAGGCTACAGCCTGTCCTATGTGAAAGAAGGATGTTACTGCTGAAATAACAGCTGGGTTGTGTCTTGAATGATTGTTTTGCAAGCTCTGCCAAGTGACATGTTACTGCGTGTGCCGGCAGTTAAAAGGTTGTGCAACCAGGAAGAACGACCTTAGGTTGTCAGTATAAAAAAGATACGTTCTACTATTTCCAGTTTTATTATTGGAGATCCCAAAACCTTATTCGCTGACAACAAAGTTGCAGAAAAGTCAAAACGTCAATAGTCTGGCTGCTGCTTGCTATGAGTATAATTTAATTATCCTTAGGGCACAGATACTGTCATAATGACTATGATGATTGATGAATACAATAAGTAGTGTTTGTTTCCTTTTGCAAAACTTTAACGTCCTATTTTTTTTATTTTTTCAATCAAATCATTTTTTATAGATTTTTTTTGAATATTTTTTGTAGAAGCCAGTCCAGATTCAGTGGGGAAAACAGGGATATGGTTTACTTCACAGAGGAATAACTGAATGACTTGGAGATAGCTCTGAATTGCTCAGGGCCTCCTAGGATCTGATTGCTCACAGACTGGGGTTTCACAAATGGTAGTTTTTGGGCATTTTTGTATGTTTGGGTGTTCCTGGTTACAGTTTAGGCTAAAAGGGGTTTTACCTCTTCAGAGTACATTCACACAGGGGCAACACGACTTCCAGCGTGACTTTGGGAGGCAACTTGGACACGACTGGAGGCAACTTACAAGGCAACTTGAAGTTGCCTCCAGGACAGGAGATTTTGCCAGTGGCCAATCACACAATAATCAGCTCTGTGGGAGGGAGGGGTTTGCCTAGAAAACTATTTTTACTTCCTGGAAAGTTGCTTCAGTTAAGACAGGGGATCCGACTTGGAGGCAACTTCCTATGAAATCAATGGCTAAAAGTCGCCTAGAAGTTGGATTGAAGTAGTACAGGAACCTTTTTTGAAGTCGGAGCGACTTCAGTAGTGTGCATTAAGATGGCTCTCATTCACTTACATTGATTTTATCATATTGCGCGACTAGGGGCAACTTGAGGCGACTTCAAGTCAGATCCAAAGTTGCCCTGTGTGAATGAACTCTTATTCCCCGTACACACGGTCGGAAATTCCGACCACAAAATCCATCGGAATTTTTCAGACGGATTTTGTCCGACAGTGGTGTTGCATACACACGGTCGGACAAAGTTGTCGGAAAATCTGATCATTCTGAACGTGGTGACGTTCGTTGCGTACGACGGAACTACGTAGAGGCTAGTAGCCAATAGGTTTGGCATCCTAATTTGATCTGAGCATGCGTGGCACTTTGTCCGTCGGAATTCTCTACACACGATCGGAAAAAGTCCGATCGGATTTTGTTGTCGGAAAATTTGAGAGCAGTATCTCAAATTTTTTCAGTCGGAAATTCCGACGGAAAAAGTCCGATGCAGCCCACACACGGTCGGATTTTCCGACAACATGGTCCGATCGGACATTTTCCGTCAGAATTTCCGACCGTGTGTATGGGGCATAAGTCTTTTTTATTTTCACCAGTGTTGCCAAACACAGGTAAACAAGTCTTTGGTCCTGGGCGAGTTACGATCATATCACATCTATCTTTTTTTACCAGGTTTCTGTGTGTAATGGCATACTTAAAGTAGCATTAAAGGGAATGTTTGTAGATAAAAACAAATCCTGCAGCTCTGACTAAAGTTGAATAATGCCCTTACAATAGGTGTAAGCAGGGGCGAGGTGTAACTACAGGGATTGCAGGGGTCTCAAGTGTGACCCGTCCCCATGCTCTTGGGGGTCTGTGACCCCTCCTATACACCTGGACAGGAGGGGTGGCTTATAGAAAAACAGATCCCCTCCATTTCCTTCCTGCACCAGCTGAAAGCCTGCTTCTCCTCCTCTCTCTCCCACAGGCATTCAACGGCTGCAGGTAGAAAATGGAGCAGAGTAATTTCTCTACATGACACTCCCACTATCCAGGTGCTGCCCCCTGTGTGCTCTCCTCCCCCCCGTTATCCCCCCACAGTGCTGCTGGCTTCCTTCCTCCCCTCTTTGCCGACTGCTGCAGGAGCAATCACGTGGTAAATGGCCGCTATCAGTGGCCGTTTACCGTGATCCGTGATGCGCCGGGTCCTCCAGACCCGACGGTCATGGATGTTCCCGAGTGCGCACCCAAGGGGGCGCGGGAGCAAGGTTCTGGGAGGACGTCCCACGGACGTCCACCCAGAATAAGCCGACTGCGCTGTAGCCATCTTTCGGCTATGGCCCGGTCGGCATGTGGTTAATATAATGCCCTAAGGCAGGGGTGTCCAAACTTTTTTCAAAGAGGGCCGGATTTGATGAAGTGAACATGCGTGAGGGCCGACCATTTTGCTTGACATTCTTTTTTTTTTTTTAACATAAAGTTTATTTCATTTTAACAGCCAGAAAGACAATAGATCATGGTACAAAAACATTCAGACATATTCACTTGACAGTAGTATATGTTTTGTGGCAAATTGAATACAATACATGTAACAGTCATGCCTGACATTCTTTGAACCGTTAAAATTAAATGCAAATTAACTAATATACTGCCCAACAAGAATTCTTTTGCCTTTGTGGCTGTGTGTGGTGAAGAGTCTAAAGATGAGCTTGGGCGTGTTATTTGGATATACCGTATTTATCAGCGTATAACACACACCTTCACTTTAAGAGTGAAGTTTCAGGAAAAAAATAAAATTTTAAATAAAGAACTGTGAAGCAAAATAAGGGTCAGTCCCCCTCAATGCAGCCTAATCAGTGTCCATCTGCAGCCTCACCATGGCCATAAATGCAGCCTCACCATGGCCATAAAAGCAGCCTCACCATGGCCATAAAAGCAGCCTCACCATGGCCATAAAAGCAGCCTCACCATGGCCATAAATGCAGCCACACCATGGCCATAAATGCAGCCTCACCATTGCCATAAATGCAGCCTCACCATTGCCATTATTGCAGCCTCACTATTGACATGAATGCAGCCTCACCATTGCCATTAGAGCAGCCTGATCGATGCCCATCTGCAGCCTCGGAGGGGACAGGGAGGGGGTCGGGACGAGCGCCAACAGACAGGGGACAGGGAGGGGGGGTTTACTCGGCGGCCTCTTTAATACAAAGTCCCTCCTACTATGATAGACAGAACAGTTGTACAATGCCAGCCCAGGAGACAGGACTTACCATTACAGAGGCTGCCGAGTAAACAGCAGATTCTCCTGTATGTAATCTGCCGGCACTCGTCCCGCCCCCTCCCTGTCCCCTCCGAGGCTGCCAGAACTGAACGATAAATACGGTATATATCTTTTGTGGCCCCCCAAAAAATCCACAAGCGCCGCTCGGGGGTTTGTTGGGGGCCACAAAAGATATATGTATTCAAATTACCATTGGGGCCGTATTAAACCAGAACACTGGCCGCAATTAGCCCGTGGGCTGGACGTTGGACATGCCTGCCCTAAGGGCAAGAAAAGAAGATAAACAATTAGGACAGCCTTTCTTGTGTTACAGTCATTATTTTGGTCTCTGGTTAAATATAGAAAGCGATGCCTACAAACCTTGTCTTTTTGTTAATACAACTGACCTTTATGTCTTTTATTTTACACAAAGCAAGGCTGGCCAGGTAAAGCTAGTAATTTGGGAAAAGTACCATGTGATTATTTTTAGACTGTTCACCGGGAGAACAAAAATGGATTGCTAGATGGAAATGGACAAGCACAATGAAATTCTTAATGATACAATTAGGCAGTATGAATGCAAGCAGTCTCTTGTTCATGGCTTATTTGTTGCATTATAAAGGAGATTTTCATATTGTTTCCCTACACAGGGTAGTTGAATGAAATAATTGCTGAAAGTAGCTATAATATCTTGTCTAACTACTGTTCGTTTAGAGAAAGAAAAGTAAAAAGTGGGGTTGGTGTATTAAAACTGGAGCGTGCAAAATCTGGTACAGCTTTGCATACAAACCAGCTTCCATTTTTATTTTTTGTCAAAGCTTAATTGAACAAGCTGACCTTAGAGCCAATTGGCTACCATGCACGGCTGTACCAGATTTTGCACTCTCCAGTATTGGCACATCAACCCCAATGCCTTTTAAATATTTGAATATAACCATTAATCCTTTACATTTCTTTTGCTGTCCAATGAGGATTGTACTGGGATCATTGATCTACTAGGTTCCGATTTCCTGTCAGTTATCCAATGGCTTCACAATTAAAGTTGGCTATAGATGATTAGTTTTGTTTTATTCAGCCAGAAAGCTAACCAAAAAAATGGACTTTGGTGTCCATTGGTGCTTTATCCACACAAACAAGTTGAATAGAGGAATCCCCCCATCCCCACTGGAACATTGTATTTTGACAGTGGAACTCTCCGCTCTCAGAATATATTGATCAGCGGCTTCTGCCAAACAGGGACGGCCACACATGGATTGAAATTCCCTGCTGAACCAACCAAATTGTGATCCGTCTATGGCCAGCTTTAGTGAGTCGTTGAACTGGAATACAATCATGTTGGGATATCTGACCTCATTGACTACATACTTTTTCCAAATAAGTAACTTACTATACAGTATATAGTGTAGCAGCACAATAGGATAGCCATGGCAGCCATGGAAATAATAACTTATAAAACAAAAATTGCCAATGAAAGCCTTTATATTATGACAAGTGTACTTTAACTAGAGATCTAAAGATCACATGGATTTTAAACACTTTTTAAGTAACACCATGGCAGCCATACAATGCTAATGTCATTAGATAGCACTTCAGTTGAATTATCTTGTTCTGCTTTGATGGACTTTTTAAAGCAAAGCTATAGTAACTTGAGCCCAAAGATGATGGTATCAGTAGCCTTCCCATCCATAGGAATAGCCTTAATCTGGCTCTGAATTTTTTGGCATTGCTCCAAGGCATATAGGGGTTGATTTACTAATGGCAAATAGACTGTGCACTTTTGAAAGTGCAGTTCCTCCAGAGCTTAACCACTTCAGCCCCGGACCAATTTGCAGCCAAAGGACCAGGCCCCTTTTTGTGATTTGGCACTGCGTCGCTTTAACTGACAATTGCGCGGTCGTGCAACGTGGCTCCCAAACAAAATTGGCTTCCTTTTTTTCCCACAAATAGAGCTTTCTTTTGGTGGTATTTGATCGCCCCTGCGGTTTTTATTTTTTGCGCTATAAACAAAAATAGAGCGACAATTTTTAAAAAAATGCTATATTTTTTACTTTTTGCTATAATAAATATCCCCAAAAAATATATCGAAAAACATTTTTTTCCTCAGTTTAGGCCGATATGTATTCTTCTACATATTTTTGGTAAAAAAAAATCGCAATTAGCGATTATTGATTGGTTTGCACAAAAGTTATAGCGTTTACAAAATAGGGGATAGTTTTATAGCATTTTTATTAATATTTTTTTTTCACTAGTAATGGTGGCGATCAGCGATTTTTATTGTGACTGTGACATTATGGCGGACACATCGGACATTTTTGACACATTTTTGGGACCATTGTCATTTATACAGCAATCAATGCTATTTAAATGCATTGATTCCTGTATAAATGACACTGGCAGTGAAAGAGTTAACCACTAGGGGGCGGGGAGGGGTTATGGGCTGTGACGTATGTTTTTTTTTTTACATTAGGGGGCGTGGCTAACGTCTGACGTCACTTATCTGCTTTCCCGATGACAGGGAACAGCCGATTAGTGACAGGCAGAGTAGGAAGCGCAGGGAGAGGTTTGTGATCGGGTCCGCTGGTCCCGCGGCCGTGGTCACGGAGCTCCCGACCGGGTTGAGAGCGCGCCGGCGGCGGCGCGCGCACGACCCCACGGCTAGGCAATTAAAGGGGACGTACCTGTACGTGCTTTTGCCTAGCCGTGCCATTCTGCCGACGTATATGTGCAGGAGGCGGTTGGGAAGCGGTTAATAAACAAGGGAGAGCTCTGGTGACTTCATCTAATCATGTGCAAGCAAAAATGCTGTTATTTTTTCAATTCTCCTTGCATGTGATCGGCTGTTCTTTGCAAAGTGAAGCTTTACCTCATTTACTAAGCTCTGGAGCAACTTCACTTGCAGAGGGTAACTGCACTTTCAAAAGTGCACAGTCTATTTGCCTTTAGTAAATCAACCCCTTGTTGTTGTCCATTAATCCTCATTGGCTTAGAAAATTAATGCTTGCCCGCCAAATGTTCTATCTGTCATGCAGTCCCCATTGCTATGTCAAATTTTAGATGCATACATAAGATGTTGTCCATAAACAAAGAAAGGTGCTACTACACCTAGTTAATGAAACTCCTCCTGAGCTGTCGGGTGCAGGATGTGCAGTTGTTCAGCTGCCAATGTGATGAATAGATAAAGGACAATCCGCCACTCCATACATGCTCTTTAAGTCAGTCCAAATTTATTGTATCTCCATAAAAGATAAAAGTACAGCAGAGGTAGACGTGTTTCAGCCGCAATGGCTGAACAAGGCCGTTGCGGCTGAAACGCGTCTACCTCTGCTGTACTTTTATCTTTTATGGAGATATAATAAATTTGGACTGACTTAATTTAGACTGACAAAGAGCATGTATGGAGTTGCAGATTGTCCTTTATCTATACATAAGATGTTTATAGATTACATATGGCTATCAAAAAAAAAAAATAGTATATCTTTATCTTACGGAGTCCCAAAAGTATAGGGGGTCTGGAACTATAGGATATTATTTTATTACATGACTATGACACTAATGAGGATCTTAACCACTTAAGGAATCAAAGGATTTTCCCCCTTAATGACCAGGCCATTTTTTGCGATACGGCACTGCGTCCTTTTAACAGACAATTGCGTGGTCGTGCGCCGTTGTACCCAAACAAAATTTATGTATTTTTTTTCCCCACAAATAGAGATTTCTTTTGGTGGTATATGATCACCTCTGCTGTTTTTAGTTTTTGTGCTATAAACAAAAATCGTGACAATTTTGAAAAAAAAAAAAAACTAAAAATATTTTTTACTTTCTGCTATAATAAATATCCCAATTTAAAAAAAAAAACAACAAAGGCCGATATGTATTCTTCTACATATTTTTGGTAAAAAAAAAATTGCAATAAGTGTATATTGATTGGTTTGCGCAAAAGTTAGGGCGTCTACAAAATAGGGGATAGATTTATGCCATTTTTATTTATTTATTTTTTTCTACTAGTAATGGCGGCGATCTGTGATTTTTAGTGGGACGGCAACATTGCGGCAGACAGATGGGACACTTGACACTTTTTGGGACCATTGACATTTATACAGTGCTAAAAAATAGCCACTGATTACTGTATAAATGTCACTCGCAGGGAAGGGGTTAACACTAGGGGCGATCGCATCGCTAGTGCCCGGACATCGAGGCCGCCAGGCATGTGCATCAGCTCCTACGTTACGCGGCAGCGCCCCCATACCCCTTAAAGCGCCAACCTGCCGCTGTATAATGATGGCGGCTGGTCGGCAAGTAGTTAAATTGGAATCACTATAAGAGTAATAAGAGCTGCTTCAAAATAGAAAATCATATGGCTGGTTGCTACCTTGCTCATGCTTTGTGGGTGCTGGCTGTGTATAGGGATTTGTTGGATGGGGTCTCTCCATGAACTATTGCTACAATGAAGGTCTGGGACATAGTAAATAGAATACTGAAATTGGCTCCTGCTCCAGTACCTGGGGAGGGGGCAATGTACAAATTGTGGGGTTTTAGCCCCTGGACGATTGACAGCAACAATATGGCTCCTTCTGAATTGATTTTTGGAGACACCTTCAGCTTTCACAAAAAAATCTTGATAACCCTTAACATGAGAAAACATGTGCTTACGTAAAGCCAAGGATTCACATCTTTTATCAAAAATATATCAACTTCTCCTACCGTTATACACACAGCTGAGGAACTACCTTTCTGGAGGGAGTGGGAGAGAACTAGAACAAGAAGTTCCACCAAGTCACAAATTTAAAATCTTTACTCTCACTCACTCTACAGCTATTAGTACAAAAAACGCAAACATTAGATTACAAACTTATTTCTGGGTGGTATAGAACCCCAGTTTAATTAGCACGTATGACTCATGGGCTCTCATCAAATTGTTGGAGAGGCTGTACCCAACCGGGAACTCTTATGCATTTATGGTGTCACCGCCCAAAAATTCCAAAATACTGGGAAGACGTTCTAATATGGATAAGTAGAATATCACCTTTTTCATTTAGTAAAGACCCCCTTAAAAAAATTGTATTCCATAATACAGCAATCCCAGTTAAAAGATACAAGAACAGTGTATTATCTTGTCTCATACCATACTATTGGAGGAGTGAGAGATGTCTCACATTGCGGGATTGGAGATTAGAGGTTGACAGGATTTTTGGAGGCAGAACGTTGGGTTCAAAAGTGTAAGGGAAGTTGTGAGAAATGCTATATGATGTGGGCTACATGGATTCATTACTCCCCACAGATTTAACTCAGAGAGAATGTATAGGATTATTGAAAAGTTATTGATGTTTGTTTATACTCTACCCATCAACTTTGTTATCTCCATGGGTCAAAACATCTATTTTGTATATCCCCATAGATGTTTTGACCCATGGGGTGTACATTTTAGCAAATATTTTGTATATCCCCATATTTGCTAAAAAAGTACACTTATAGTAAAAATAATCTAAAATATACAGTATGGGGGTTATTTACTAATAGACATGTGCAAAAGGAAAAAACTTGTTTCGTTTTAATTCGTTAATTAATTAATTTCGTTTAGTTAGATTCGTTAAATTCGTTAAATTCGTTTTCGGATTTCGTTTAGTTTTCGACCAATTTTCGAATTCGAAAATATTTCAACCGATTTTCGAAAATATTTCAACATGATTCAAAATTATTTCAACCGCATTTGAAACTATTTTCAACCGCATTCGAAAATATTTTGCGACCCAAATTTGGGTCCACGTATCTCAGGGTCACTTAGTGATAGAAACCCCAAATTTGGAGATGTTGTAGTGCTAGTTCTACTGTGTTTGCATACCAATTTGGGGTAAGTAATCCCGAGATACGTGGACCCAAAGTGGGGTCGCAAAATATTTTCGAATCCGGTTAAAATAGTATCAAGATGATTCTAAATTATTTCAACTGCATTTGAAACTATTTCAACTGGATTCGAAAATATTTCTACCGGATTCGAAATTATTTCAACCGGATTCGAAATTATTTCAACATGATTCGAAATAATTTCAACCGCATTTGGTGATAGAAAAATCCAAATTTGGAGATGTTGTAGTGCTAGTTTGCATACCAAATTTGGAGTTTCTATCACTAAGTGACCCCGAGATACGTGGCCCCAAAGTCGGGTCACAAAATGTCAAGCACTTTTCTGCAGCAGAGAATGACATTTTTCGACCCGACTTTGGGGCCACATATCTCGGGGACACTTGTAGCTAGAAACCCCAAAATTTGTATGCAAACACAGTAGAACTAGCACTACAACATATCATTTGGGGTGTCTATCACTAAGTGACCCTGAGATATTTCTAATTTCGTCCGCGATTTTTCGATTCGAAATTTTTTTGGGTTCGGTTAAATTCGTTAGTATTGTAATTCGGTAATTCGGATGCATCCGAATGTCCGAATAATGAAAAATTCGTCCGAATTTCGATTCGGAACATAACGAAATGCACATGTCTATTTACTAAAGGCAAATCCACTTTGCACTGCAAGTGCACTTGGAAGTAGACATGTGCATTCGTTTTCGTCCAAATGCATTTTCGTCTGAATTTCAGATATTTTCGTTATCGTTTTAACAAACGATAACGAAAGTGCAGAATCCGAAAATAGAAAGATCCGACAAACAAATGCTTTATTTTCCGTTTTCGTTGTGACAACAGTTCGATATATATAGGAGATTCGACATGACGCTGACAATAACAATCTGTGTCTATCGAACCTGTGGTCGAATGTGCCTAACCTTAACTCTATTAGTCCAAGATTATTCTACATAGAGAGAA
This sequence comes from Lithobates sylvaticus, assembly GCA_028564925.1. Lineage (NCBI taxonomy): Eukaryota > Metazoa > Chordata > Amphibia > Anura > Ranidae > Lithobates > Lithobates sylvaticus. The sequence continues at coordinate 111,542,628 of CM053027.1, forward strand.
AAGATTCGACATAGAGAGAAGATTTGACGTAGAGAGAAAAGATTTGACGTAGAGAGAAAAGATTCGACACAGAGAGAAAAGATCGCTGCTGGAATTGGGTGGTAAAATAATAATAATGATCATGATGAATGTTATTGGCTGATTGTAACCAAAGAAGAGGAGCCGTAAAATAGCTAGAACTAAGAACACACGTACAGCCAACTTACTTTCACTTACGATTGCTAGCGAGAGACACACACACTGAATTATTTTAGAAGACAGTCAATCTTAGCTGGTTCGTTTGCAGTGTTGTAAGTAACGCGATTAAAGTAAACTTACTTTAAAGGGTAACGAGTAATCTAACTGATTACTCTTCCCCTCGCGGTAATGCCGTTCCCATTACTGGGACGGCGTTACCGCAATTACTCGCCGCGATCCGCGGAGCCGTCCGCGGCCTTAGGAAAGGCCGCGGCTTCGGCCTAGCTCCGGAGCAGCGGCCATCTTGGTGTACCAAGATGGCCGCGGCTCCGGCCTAGCTCCGGAGCGGCGGCCATCTTGGTGCACCCGTCGGCCGTTTACAATGTGATTGCTCCGTCAAATGACGGAGCGATCACTTGTAAACAAACCGGCGTCAAGATGACGCCAGTTCCTCTCTCCCCTCTGTGTACAGATCTGTACAGTGGAGGGGAGAGATCGGATGCCAGCACATACCCTGCCAATACTCTGCAATACCAGCCAATACCCTGAGTGACAACACCCTGCAATACCCAGGTAATACTCTGCCAATACTCTGCCAATACTCTGCCAATACTCTGCCAATACTCTGCAACACCCTGCCAATACTCTGCAACACCCTGCCAATACTCTGCAACACCCTGCCATACCCAGCCATACTCTGCCATACTCTGAAATACCCCGCAATACCCCGTAATACCCCATAATACCCATCCATACTCTGCCATACCCAGACATACTCTGCAATACCCGGTAATACCTAGCTATACTCTGCAATACTCTGCCATACCCAGCCATACTCTGCAATACCCCGTAATACCCAGCCATACTCTGCAATACTCTGTAATACCCAGCCATACTCTGCAATACTCTGCAATACTCGGTAATACCCAGCCATACTCTGCAATACTCGGTAATACCCAGCCATACTCTGCAATACTCGGTAATACCCAGCCATACTCTGCAATACTCGGTAATACCCAGCCATACTCTGCCATACTCTGCAATACTCGGTAATACCCAGCCATACTCTGCAATACTCGGTAATACCCAGCCATACTCTGCAATACTCGGTAATACCCAGCCAATACTCTGCAACACCCTGCCAATACTCTGCGATACCCAGCCAATACTCTGCGATATCCAGCCAATACTCTGCAACACCCTGCCAATACTCTGCAACACCCTGCCAATACTCTGCAACACCCTGCCAATACTCTGCCATACCCAGCCATACTCTGCAATACTCGGTAATACCCAGCCATACTCTGCAATACACGGTAATACCCAGCCATACTCGGCGATACCCAGCCGTACCCAGCCATGCTCAGCCGTACCCAGCCATACTCAGCCAATATTACAGTTGAGGAGATGACGTGGATATTACAGTGGGTGAGATTATGGATATTACAGTGGGGGCTTTATGGTGGTGGAATTTTTACAGGTTTTTGCAAATTCGATTATTATTTGCTGATCCGAAAAATGATCCGATCCGTGACTCTGATCCAAGCAACGATCCGATCCGTGAGTTTGGGGGGGACAGATGTACAGAGGGGGAACAGATATATGTGTGTGGGGGGGGGGGGACAGACGTGTAGTGGGGTACAGAGGGGGAACAGATATACGTGTGTGGGGGGGGCAGATGTGTAGTGGGGTACAGAGGGGAAACAGATATATGTGTTGGGGGGGAACAGACGTGCAGGGGGGTGCAGAGGGGAAATAGATGCGCAGGGGGGAACGCACCCCTTGCTTACAGTAATACTAGACCCGCCCCTAAGAATATAAAAAAAAAAATCACAGTTACTTTTCTGAGTAACTAATTACTTTTCCAATGTAGTAACTGAGTTACTAACTCAATTACTTTTTTGGGAGAAGTAATTTGTAATGTAACTAATTACTTTTTTAAAGTAAGATGACCAACACTGTTCGTTTGTCAGAGAACCTGAATTATTTAGCAATTAAGCATAAGCACAGCAGCAGAATAGTGAAGCAAGCTACAGTTCAACCTAACTTTTTCATAATAATCTGCTGCTATTGTGTTAGTGTTGTGAACTTGATAGTGATACTAGTGTTGTGATAGCCTCAGAGGCTGCCCGTGTTGTGGGGGGGGGGGGGGGGATTTATTATTATAGATTCTATATTATAGATTGAGCTTCTATATAGACTCTATATACCCTATTTTGTTACCTGTCTGATCACTGATCACTATCACCAGTCCATTTTATGTTTGAATTATATACATTCAACATGAAGGACAAAGATTCGACAAGGCAGCGAAAAACATACAAACGTTGAATCTTTGGCTTATGGTGTCTGTCGAAAGTTCTAAGAAGATTCGACAGAGCAGCTAAACTATACAGCGTCGTACAGTTTAGCTGCTCCTTCTAATCTTCTTCGAACATTCAACAGACACGATAAGCCTTCAATGACAGATTCAACCTTAATTAATTTTGACTTTCGGACAAATGCAATTTTTAACAAAAAACAAAATAAATAAAAACGAATTCCGGGAGTAACTAAATAAAAATTTTTTTTGGATGAAAACGAAATTCCGAAACAAAATATTTCAGTGTGCACATGTCTACTTGGAAGTGAAGTGGCTGTAGATCTGAGGGGGACATGCAAGAAAAAGAAAAAAACAGCATTTTAGGTTGCACATGATTGGATGATAAAATCAGCAGAGCTTTCACTCATTTCAGATCTACCCCTCAGATTTAGAACGACTGCACTTTCAAGTGCACTTGCAGTGCAAAGTGGATTTGCCTTTCGTAAATAACCCCCTATGTATTACTTCAAATATAAAATGGTATTTATTGTTTTTTCGCCCCCCCTTTTTTTTTTCTTTCCCATTTATTTACGCATAATTTGTAAATATATATATATATATGTAGCACCCTCTACCTAAAGGTAGGTGCTAGAGTAGTATTTTTCTAGCTGCAGGGCCCAAGTGCAGGTAAATTTAGCCAGGCCTGTGTTTCCTTTCAGGCCTGGTTGTTGTGATTTGGGACTGGGGGTGTCTAGTGTAGTGGGGGGGGGGGGTGGCCACCTGTGCTCTGGCTCAGAGATGCCTCCTCTGCTTCCAGACAGATGGTTCTGGAAGGGAGGTTGGACTTGAGACCTGAGTGGCAGGCAGCTCATGTGAGGAGCCCTGACCAATTATCTCTTGGTATTGGCAGGGGGCAGGCCTCCCATATAAGCTGTCACATGCTTCCAGGGAGGAGTTCTGTGGAGCAGAAAGAAAGAATGAAGTGTTAAGGTGTTGTTCCGGGTGTCCCCACGTGGGGATGCAGCGAATGCGGAGGAGGGATGGAGAAAGGAGCAAAAGCTAAGGATCTTCAACTCTCAGGAGACATCTGGCTGCTGTGACCAGGGAACACAGGACCTGGATGTAAAGAGGATCAAGCAGTGGAAGTAGCAGTCAAGCGGAGGAAAATGGAGCAGCATTCTGTGACCGGGGACACAGAACTGTTCTGGAGGAGAAGGTCAGTGTAACAGAAGAAGAGAGACTTGTCAGAGCAGTGTAGAATGCTGTGGCCAGGGAACACAGCATTGTTAGTGATGGACTGGCTGGTATCAGTGGTCCGTTTATTGCCGTGTGTCAGGTCGTCGGGGGGTGATGCCGTGTCGTCTCTGGCCTGGTTAGCACATTGGTTATGCCTTCCAAAGACTGGGTGACTGTCCATTTCATGGAAGCTGGAGAGGGACGTAGTGTGCATCTCTGATTCTTTGATTCATAAGACAATATCATTCCGGTTCATCAATGGGAATTATTCAGAGTGGTTCCTATTGTTCTTTCGGAAGTACAGTTAGCAATTCAGCAACTATATAGTGAAGGATTGGCCTACGAAAGAGAAGGAGTAACAGTCAGCAAAGCAGGTAATACAAGGCCAAGTCCATAAGTAGCTTCAAGATTGTGTTGCACCATGGGCATCTCATATTCCCTTCTTTCCCATCCAAGTTATACCTCACAATAAAGCAACAAAACGGATCAAAATGACTGTTCATTGTCTTTAAAGTGATGAAGGGGGGGTTGGCAGCAGGGTGATTGGGGGAGGCTAGTAACCAAATCAGCAGCCCTTACAGGGTTATACCACTATATATATATATATATATATATGTGTATATGTGTATATATATATATATATATATATATATATATATATATATATAAATAAAAATATATTATACAAAAAAAAAAAAGAAGAAGAGACAGCTACACCAATGGTTTCCCCCAAGATTACAGGGCAGCACAGTATACCAGGAAAGTACGGATGATGGCCTGTGAGAATCTGTACATTTCATTTAAAATGTCTAAATACAAGCACTGCCACAGCAAATGGTTAGGTTACATGTAGATTTATGTAACTGCAAATTAGATTGCAGACAGCGAAATACAGTATATTTATCTTCTATGACATATAACTCCCAAATGGTGACTAGCATTTCCTATCCGGTGATATCTCAGAATGTGAAACTTCCTATAGCTATGTGTCAGCTGTGCACATACTGTTACTCACAATGATTAGGTCTCATTTACCTCTATTATTATCCAAGTGATCTGCTCTTTTCAAAGTTATAGTTCTGTCTAATGTACCATGTACTTAAGTCCCATCAGAGGAGAGCAGGCTGAGTTCCCAGCATAGCTAGAGAATTGACCACGGAGTGTTCTACTCTTAGCTACTCTTAGCTCTTCTTGCCATATTTATTAGTTATCAATAAAGTGAATGCATACAACAATGTCTTCACCTGGAAATCAGTGGCTGACACATTTTTTTTTATATATCAATTGGAAGAGTTGTAGGGGGTCATGAAAGTTAGGGGCCCCTCTTGGCATCATAATGCTATACAACGTTAAGCCCATTAAATTTAAAAAGTGTGAAATTAGTTTTGTGCCCCATATAATAGCTTTTTTCTGTCTTTCCTCTCCTCAGTCTCCTGTCCCTTTCCTGCCAGACTCCCTTGGAACTGACCTATTAATGGTCTCCGTCTGGGTCCAAGGCATAAGAACCAGGGCAATCAAAATATTGCCCAATGTAACAGTAACACTTTTGCTTCAATTTCACCTTATATTGTCTATACCTGATTAAAGAGCAACTCTGATTAAACCACAAATCTGCTGTGTAAAAAGAGTTACCTCGGACAAGAGGAGTATTCCACATAAAGGATTGCTGCTCTTTTCTTTCTCCGCAGTGCTGTCGGCTTTCCTCCTCTGCTCTCCCACTGGCAGCTGTGGAGAATGGAGAGTGGTGAAGGGGCTGGTAACGCCGATATTTCACCAAAGCCCCTCAACGGAGCTTCTAAAAAAATAGAGTTGTAAAAAAAAGTATAAAATATTGTAAGAAATAATAAAAATATGAAATAATAAAAAAAATAAACCTACTGATTCTGTCTACTGCCCAACTGACACCATCCACTGCTCTACTGGCACCATCCACATTTTAATACTAAAAAAAAAAAGGTTTACTTTTCTTATAATTGTATAATATATATATATATATATATATATATATATATATATATATATATATATATTTATATATACAAATACACAGACACACACATACACACACACACAATATACATGCATGCGTGTTTGATCTTTGGGGTGCACACCCTAATACAATAGGCTGCAGCTCTCATGTCCACATCTGGCCAGAATTATAGCAAGAGTTATACTATTTGGAATGAATGAAAGTATATATTTTAAAGAAAGTGGAACAATCCTGGAACTGGCATACCTCTCATCAGAGATAACTTTTATACACAGCATATTTTTATTAAAAGAGGTTTAAGCCAAACAGAAAAAAAAAAAAAAAAAGCATACCTTGGATTGTCATACATCCGTATTAAGAGCCTGTTTTGATCAGATCAAATTTGGGTTTGTGTCTAACATAATGGATGGATGTGGATTTTTTAATCACAGTTTTGATTTCATAAAAACTTATGACATTAAAAATGATTATTGTTTTTTTAAAACGAAATCATAAAAAAAATAGACCAAAATGATAACTGCTTCAAAAAAATGTCTGTGCATGGAATATGTAATATCATTTTTAATCAATAGGTGTTAATGTATTTGAAGACATTGTGAAGTACAGATAAACAAAGAAACCCAGTAATTCATTTAAAAATTACAATATTTTTGGTTTACTATATTATCTACCCAATATAATTTGAGAACCATGAGGAAAAAAAAAGGCAGTGACTAGTGGAGTTGAGAAATGATTTATAAGATACAGAAAATATCACTACAAGTTCAACAAAAATTGAAGTATATTTGTCTATGGAAATTGCTGCAAAGGATATCCAAAGTATTTAGTAGGGGGGCGTGGCCTGACCTTGGAGGAGAATGGCAGCTTGAACGAAGAGCTCCTGCAGACGGAGAGACACATTTGCCAATTCAGGAGGAATTTACCACAAACATCACCCCGTGAATGATGGGAACCTCTTCCCGGGACTCCTCTGCCTCCCGCTCCCGCTCCCCGAGGGAAACCACCGGCCGCCTAACACAGAACATCCCAGAAATGTTCCGGACCCAAGCAAGCAACATGGCGCCGTCACGAGGTACCTCACGATCCTCAGGCCTACCTCAAAGCTCTCCGGCCCGATCCCCACCTGAAGAAGAAGGGATTGTGCTCATCCCCCAACAACCTCCCAGCCTGCATGACCTGCGCTCCGTGGCTGCGGATATTAAAGATACCCTTACTGCGGCCCTCACGGCCGCGATATCCGATCTCAGGGTGGACCTACAGGCTATTACAGGGAGGGTTCACGAAGTGGAAAAAACAACGGTTACTCACACCACAGTGCTCCGCCGATCGTGCCAGGTCCTGGACTCACACACCATACAACTTAGAGACTTAAATCGTCACGTAGAAGATTTGGACAACAGGGGACGCCGCCACAATCTTCGCATCCGAGGACTGCCCGAAGCGATCGATGCGGACAACCTACAAGTAGAAGTTTCCAGCCTCTTCAACTCCATCCTGAACAGGCCCCTTACCACCAAGATTGGCATGGAGCGCATCCACAGAGCCCTCCGCCCGCGAGGAAAAGAATCAGATCCACCCAGAGATGTAATTTGCTGCATCATTGACTTCCAGCTGAAGGAAGAAATCCTCCGCCGGGCCCGCACGACTGAAAGGATCTCCCACCACGACGCTACCATACACCTCTTCCAGGACCTCTCCAATATCACCCTCCAGCGCCGCAGAGAACTTCGGCCGGTCCTGGAGGTACTCCGGGCAAAGGCTATTCCATATAGATGGAAGTTCCCGTTCGGGCTCTCCGCCTCCTCGTCGGGCCGCACGGCACTCCTCCGAGTGCCCGAAGACCTCCGCCATTTCTGCAGTGTCCTGGATATACCATACACCGAAGCGCCGGAATGGTATGCGGAATTCCGTCCACCCGCCAACAAGAAACCGACACCCGAAGATGACTTCATGGAAACGCAAGACGCGAGACCCAGAAGACGGCGCTCCCACTCTGATCACCGGGCGCTTCCGCAAGCAACAGGTCGGAACAGGGACTCGAGCCCGACCACCCCTCCACACTCCAGGAGAACCCGCCGAGACTACTGAACGTCCTCGCCGGGACTTTCACCGCAACCCCTGGATCAGATAAGTTTCTTGTTCTCACTCTCCTCCATCCCACCTCCCCCCAGGCTCTTGCAATAACAAACCGCCATTTCCCTCCCCTACGTAATGGCCGACCACCGCCGGCCCAATAGCCTACCTACAATGCGGAAATTCGGCCCGCACTGCCCTCCTCGTACCAGAAACTCCGGTGGAGACTGTACACGTCCCGGCTCGACCCATCCAGCCACCAACTGACTCTCCCCTCGGTAGCCTTGCCCCACACGGAAGCCGAGCACAGGGTGTGTTTGTTTTTTCATGTAACTTTCATTCTATTTTATTTTATTTTTCTTAATATTATGTTTTATACGTGTGCAGGGGCTCGGGAATCCTTTAGGTCAATGTGCATGGCGACCCGGCTGTTGCCCCCCCCCCGCCATTTTACAGCTTCACGCGCCATTTTCTGAAGAGGCTCTGTGAGACTAAGAACTCCCTCCCTCACTTGCAACGCATACCCCTTTTTTTTTTTTTTTTTTTTTTTTAAAGCTTTCTGCACTAAGAGGGACAGTGCTGCTGCTACCGCATCACTAATGGGCGCTCTACCAAGTATTGTTTTGTATATTGCTATTTATTGGGTCTAGCTTGTTATTGATAATGACTGAATACATTGGGCCGGGTGTGGGATGTGAGCAGATGCACGAAGATCACCTATTTACCTACCTCAGGTAGAGGACCCCTTATGCCCCCCCGAGTTCAATGCCGAGCATGCCCAATACGAGAGCTCCCCAATCCCCTGCTCTAGCCTAGGACACGGGCCACGGTGCGGGAGGTGCTGGTGAGCACACCCCTGATAAGCAAGAGGCCGTTGCACAAGGACCTCCGCGCTCCATACACCACCTCAGGCACATTCCGAAGCCACGCCTATGCCACTCTCTGCTTGGCGAGTGCTGCCTATACCCAGTGTTTAGACCTAAGCATGTGGTCTCTCACTTCCACAACGAGACCGCGAAGATGATTCACACTAACTGCTCGCATCCCACCCGGTGGGCGATGTTACTGCTAGGCTACCACTCTGATCCTGCATGCTCATGAAGCATGCAAAGATCACGCGGTTGTTTGCAGCCGCTAGCCCTTTAAGCTATGTACCCATCCCGAGTATCATACATCCTTCCTACCCCCAGTCTCCCACCCACGCCGTAGTAGTAGTGACCACGCTTATTACCTCAGGGTTGGAATGTACAAACAGGATGATGGGGTTACACCTGCCACAAAACGGGTGAACCCGCTATAACTTTTATGGGCACAACCCCGTCACTTCTCCACACGTTTAAGGCCCACACCCCCACCTCCCACCAACAATGCCTGAATACGCCCTTTGCACTGAGGCAGATTTGAACTTACATGGCCCCGTGCCTAGGCCCCACTAAAGCACACAGAGCAGGTTGATGGTACTCCCGGGCGTAGCATTTTCCATGACAGTTAGGAGCATATGCTTTCTCTCGACTCAGTCCTAATAGGACACACACAATTACACCCATTCTTCTAAACTGGGTAGTATTACAAGTCTCACTTACCTCGGTTACCACACGGGATATAACTGGGTGTATGATACTCGGCTGATCGCATAACCCCCTCTGAATTCATCAATGATGGTGTTTATTTTATTATTTTATTACTTCTGCTTATTTTTTGATGTTCCCAGTTCTGACCGGACGCATATGTACTCACAGCTCACTCCTCCATATGTGAACGGTCACGTGCTGCTGAAAGACAACATGTACCCCCTCAATGCCACCTTCACACACCCCATGACATAAGTCAACGGGCGTTATTCTATACTAAACTTTCCTAGGTTCAGTTAGGTACTTGCTACCTCGCCCGGTGGCAGACAGGGGCGACATCAACTGATTTCACTTGCAATGATTGCATTCTTCCACGGACGAAGGGTTGTAAACATTCACCCAGCCGCCTGTGGACATTGGGTCCAACAGCCACCCTCCTCCCCTAGCCCTCACCCAAATCTGACCCTGCGGGACCTCACATGACATTACACTGCCATCGTAAGGTTCACACCTGCACAGCCCCTCCCCACTCACAATATCCACCCCACAACTTCTTGTGTGTTTTTTTTTTTTTTTTTTTTTTCTTTTTAACACAAGTACCCTCTCCTTGCTGACCGGGTCGAGCCCCGTCTACGATACACTTATCTGATCTCATACCTGGACTTTCTTCTATGATGACAGTCACCCCACACCTTTGGCGATAGATTCACAGATTTTTTCATTCCCATCCTAGCCACCTGTCCTCCATACTTCCTATGACCCAGTCATGTCTCTCCGTCTGACACGATGTGCAAACACCTGAATCAAAACTCGCTTCACTCTCTTCCAATTTAGGTCAACCCCCACTCAGTGACCCCGTGACTATTCTCTAAACCCCTCTTCATTTAAACAAGGCCACTGAACCACTTTGGAAATCACTGGACACAACATACCTGTGTCCCCGGGTCCACAAGCTGGTTCTTGAGACCTTCCGAAGTGAATATCCATTACACACCGATCGGCACCCTCTAACCGGTGTGCGAGTTACCAGACCCCTGCCTCCCTTACTCCAAGTCCTTGGGACCCCCACCCCTACTATACCAACCCCCATATTGCTCTATTCTATTCTTAGTAGTTCTCTTAGTGCATATCGCGGAGTGGTAGAGTCATCTTACGAGCCAGCTTACACTACACCCAGTGTCCTACGGCCCTCCTGACCTACTTTCCAATTTGGACGACATACCAAGTCTAAGCTTCCTCATCAGACATGCCGACTCCGAATCAGGGACACACTGACCTAGAAACTAAGGTGGTTTCTCTCAATGTTCGCGGACTCAACACCCCCGAGAAGCGTTCTCAAGTACTGGCATCCCTACACAAATATAGGGCAAGTTTCGCTTTCTTACAAGAGACCCATTTCAAATCGACCTCAATCCCGAAACTCACTAATACACGTTATCCAACTGCCTTCCATGCCACCAATGACTCAGCCAAGACCAAAGGTGTATCGATTTTGATTGCAAAACACTGTCCCTTCCAAGTCGAAGACACCTGTATCGACAAAGAGGCACGTTTTTTATTCATAAGAGGCTCCCTATATGGTAAACCAATCACTCTAGCAAATATTTATGCCCCCAACACAGGCCAAGTTTCTTTCTTTACTTCCGCCTTAAATCGACTCGCATCCTTTCAAGTAGGGATGCTTATACTTGGAGGCGATTTTAACACTCCACTAAATCCACCCCACGACACTTCGACGGGCTCCTCCGCTATGCCCTACCGAGCGCTTCGGTCAATTAAAACTCGCTTACAAGAGATGACACTACACGATACGTGGCGCACGCTCAACCCAAATGTGAAGGACTTCACATTCTTCTTATCCCCACACAACCGCTACTCCAGACTGGACTACCTTTTTATTTCTCAGACCGACCTCCCTACATTGACTTCCGCCACAATTCACCCCATGTACATCTCCGACCACCACCCCATCTCCGTGACGTTAGTGTTGGCAAAAGCACCCCCCAGATCGCGGATATGGCGCTTGGACCCATCCCTTCTCACAGACGAAATCAATACAAACAATATCTCCACGCGTTTGGATTTTTATTTTAAGGAAAACGCTTCTCCCGAAATCTCGCCAATGACTCTGTGGGAAGCGCATAAGAGTACGATCCGCGGGGAACTTATGGCTATAGCGGCTAAAAGAAACAAAGACAGACAGGGACACATCGCAAAACTAACCAACACCATACAAACACTGGAACGGACACATAAGCGCTCCCTAGCCCTAGATACCCTGTCCGAGCTACTCCAAGCACGTAAGGACCTACTAGACTTGCTTAATACACAAATTAGAAGAAAATATATTCTTGCTCAAAAAACATTTTACGAATATAGCAACAAATCAGGCAAGATTCTGGCTAGAGCACTTAGGGCCAAGAAGGCCTCCACAACGATACATCATATCACAAACTCACAAGGTCACAAGATAGTAGCAAACGATCAAATAGCCCGACAATTCGTTCAATACTACACACACCTCTACAACCTACCCACTACAGAACCCCTCAGAGACGACACTTCTAGACGGACGCTTATCAGGGACTTCCTTGCGAAATACAGCTCCCCTCCAATATCTGACGCTGACGCGGCCAATCTAAACGAACCCATCTCCTCTCTGGAAATGGACACGGTCCTCAAACATCTGAAACCTGGTAAAAGTCCGGGCCCAGACGGTTTGACATCAGCTTACTACAAGACTTTCTCTAACATATTGAAACCACACTTTTTAAACGCCTTCAACTCCATCGCACCTGATAACCCACCTCCAAGAGATCTGTTAAAGGCCCACATCACTGTAATTCCTAAACCCGGGAAAGATATATCATTAGTATCCAACTATCGACCGATATCCCTTCTCAACGTCGATCTCAAGATTTATGCAAAAATTCTGGCCAACCGCCTCTTGCCTCTCCTGCCCGGCCTTGTCTCTCTTGATCAGGTCGGCTTCATACCTGGCAGAGAGGCAAGGGACAACACAACCAAAGCCATCAATATCCATCACTGGTTGTCATCCTCCTCCCAAAAAGGCTTTTTCCTTTCCCTTGATGCGGAGAAGGCGTTCGATAGAGTGGCCTGGGACTATATGGAAGAAGCCCTCAAAACGATCGGGATACGAGACCGTATGCTCCACCTCATCATGGCACTCTACTCGTCCCCGACTGCCCAGGTTCGTGTCAACGGCCATCTGTCGGACGCCTTCTCCGTGTCAAACGGCACACGGCAAGGTTGCCCCCTATCCCCCCTAATATTTGTTATCACCCTGGAGCCGCTGCTTCAACGCCTTCGTGCTAACCCTGACATCAAAGGCGTTGAGATCCTGAATGACACGTACAAACTCGCTGCCTTCGCAGATGATATCCTCCTCTTCCTTACCGACCCACACATATCCCTGCCTAACTTACTCTCGGATTTCCAGACCTTCCACACGCTCACGAACCTCCAAATCAACTTCTCAAAATCGGAAGCTCTAAATGTCTCACTGCCCACTGACACTTTAAAGTTATGCCAGACAAATTACCCCTTCAAGTGGAACCGAGACTCTATCACATACCTTGGAGTCCTCCTTCCCTCCCACCTATCGGATTTATACATCAAAAACTATGTCCCCATTCTTCAACGTATCCAAAAAGATCTCAAAAATTGGTCAACAGGCATCTTTTCTTGGTTCGGCAGGGCAGCCATCCTAAAAATGAACGTCCTTCCTCGAATTCTATATGTCATGCAAACCATTCCTATAAACTTACCACATACCTTTTTCTCCTCATACCGAGCAGCATGTAACAACTTTCTATGGGGTAAAGATCGCCCTAGACTCAGCCTTGATAGGCTTTCACTTCCTAAACTGAAAGGAGGGATTGGTCTCCCAGATATCACCAAATATCACAGGGCCTGCCTGCTGACAAGAATAGTGGACTGGAAGGTACATGGGGACTCTAAAGCGTGGGTAAGCATTGAAAACAAGCTCTCACGGATCCCCATTCACCTCCTGCCCTGGGTTGACCCAAAAGACGTTCCCCAACCCTGTAAAACCCACCCACTCATTGCTTGCACTCTTCGAACATTCCAAAACGCATGCAGAAACCATCACATTTCCACGATCCCAGGTCCACTGACGCCAGTTAGACACAACCCGAGTTTCCCCGCTGGCATGTCAAATTCTTTTATTGCTGACATCTGGCCGCACACTGATATACAAGCCAGACATTTCTTTTCCAACTCCTCATTCATCGACCGTGCCGCATTCCCAAGACGAGATACCGACCGAACTTGCCCAATCTGGACGTATCTACAAATCAGACACTTCCTTGACCACTCTACCCGACGCGCAGACTTTAGCAGACAACTAAAGCCGTTTGAGACGCTATGCACTCAAACGGAACCACAACGGCACATGATTTCCGAAATCTACTCTTTACTATTCTCAGACTCTAACGCAAAATCCAACATTGCCACACAAAGATGGGAAAAGGATCTTGCTTTGGATCTATCAGAAACAGATTGGGAACGTATTTACACCAATGTCCATAAAGGATCCACAAATGTCACCGCACAAGAAAATGGCTTCAAAATCTTTGCCAGATGGTACAAAACCCCCTCCAGATTGCACAAAATATCCCTGGCCATACCCCCGGAGTGTTGGAGATGCTCCAACGAGGTCGGCACGATGCTACACATTTGGTGGTCATGTCCCTCGCTCCAACCCTTCTGGAGCGAGGTCCATCGTCTCACCACACAGATATCGACGTATCACTTAGATTTTACACCGGCGCAGATGTTATTGCACCACTCCTCCATCTCTTTCAAACATTATCACAAATCCCTTGCGCTACACATGCTGAACGCGGCTAAGATGTGCATTCCCACTCTTTGGAAAAATCCGACCCCCCCAACGACCGCGGACTGGCTCCGGCGTGTTTCCAGGATTGCTGAAATGGAAAGCTTGATTCATCAATCGAAGGACACCCCCGCTAAATACAATACTACATGGATGTGTTGGCATCACTTCACCACAACGGACGAATATAAAAGTATAATGTCCACTGACTCTACCACTCCATTAAACCACTGAGTACCACACTAAGAATTCGCTCCTCCCCCACCCCGCTTGACTCATTTTCATTGCCCACCAACGTCACCAGGCCCCCAGCCCTTTCAGATTACATTGTCCATCATTTCCCCAAGATCTATTTCTCCAATGCTCTCTTCCCCCCCCATACATACCTGACCCAACACACTTTATCCCTGACCAGTCCCTTTATTAGACAAATGTCTTCCATAAAACGAAACTTCTGTGGAGGCTAGTGGTCCGTGACCGCGTCCACAGATCTTAGGCTCGATTTCTTCTATATTCAAGACAAGGGGTAGATAGTCCCTCCCTTTCGGATGTTTGGTTACTCTAGACAACCCCTCACTGTTTTCTCCGTTTTTCAATTTGTTTGAATCCTCACCCAAGTTAGGGCTCTAGGCCCTGCTGTTAGTAGTACTATGACAATCCTAGGATGTAACAGTTGTTTCTACATCCAGCCACAATGACTTATGTTTACTCTTCTGATATTATTTCTGTTTATTGCAACTAGCTATAACCCTGTTTTTTGATACCCATCTGTACTGGTGTCTATCTTGTAAGGACTACTATGACATGATGTATACTGTATGCCTCATTTTCTATTTGCAATAAAAAGTTGTTTGGAAAAAAAAAAAAAAAAAAAGTTTTATAAAATGACCCTACAATCAACTGTTAAAATAAAATTACATGTAAAATAATAGTATTTAGTAGAACAGGGTATATACCCTAGGTGCCAGAGCCTCACAATCCACTTTCTATGAATAGACTACACTAATTTACTAATCTATGCACCTTAACTGGAGAGCAATGGGCTATAGGCTAAGGCCCTCTAAACACAAGCAAGCCTCAGTGCTCACTCCATCCCACATCCAATGGTACAAAGGCAGTGTTCCTGGCAATGCTGCTCTCCTTAAAGCGGGGAAACTTCAAAGCACTACAAGGAAACAAAGGAGGGTGCAAACGCCTAGTGCATTACCTCCAACACCATATTAATTTATTAAAAAGCCAACATCATACTCACAAGCATAAAGTAGTTACAAGCATATAAAAACACAAATCCAGCAGAGTGGATAACCATATCATTGTAGTTGCAAGCTGATGCATTTCAGAAGACCAGCCCCCTTCCTCAGACCCGTCTCCAGAAACGCATCAGAGTGTTGGAGCTGTGTTTTTATATGCTTGTAACTACTTTATGTTTGTGAGTATGGCCTTAGCTTTTTAATCATCTAATATGGTGCTGGAGGTAATGCACTCGGCGATTGCGCCCTCCTTTGTTTCGTTCTAGGCTAAGGCCTTGTTCACACTGGTGCGACTTATGAGAGCACAAGTTTCATGACATGTCAAATTAAAGGTTTCCCTATGAGAGCCGTCTTAACTGATCCGACAAACGTTACTCCGACTTTAGAAAAGGTTCCTGCACTGCTTTGGTCCAACTTTGATATGACTTCAATGCCATAGAGTGTAAAAAGTCATATTAATCATTTCCGGACCGCCGCGTGCCGATATACATCCTAAATTTGAAGAGGAATATCGTTGCTATGGCAGCAGCTAGCTGCCATAACCTCCATATACTCTTCTTCGGCCGGCGGTCTGGTTTCTGATAATAGTGGTTTTTGTGGCGGATTCAGCGCGAGATCACTTTTATTGTCGGCGGGAGAGGGCCCCCCCCTCCCACCGCACTCCGATGCCCCCTGCCGCTTACCAGAGCTGTCGGCAGGTGATCGGATGCTGTCCCTTGTGTGACATGGAGACAAGTGAGGGGAAGATGGCTCCCACCCATCTCCATATTATTGCAGGGCGGAAGTGACGTCAAAATGTCACTTCCGCCAATAGCTCTTAAAGGGCCATTTTTTTTTTTAAATGACAATTTTTTATTTCTTTAATTTTTTTATTGCATTTTTGTGTAAATATGAGATCTGAGGTCTTTTTGACCCCAGATCTCACATTTAAGAGGTCCTGTCATGCTTTTTTTTCTATTACAAGGGATGTTTATATTCCTTGTAATAGGAATAAAAGTGCCAGAATTTTTTTGTAAAAATAGAAAGTAAAAGTTAAATAAATAAGATTTTTTTTTTTTAAATGCGCCCCATCCGGCCGAGCTCACGTGCAGAAGCGAACACATATGTGAGTAGCGCCCGCATTTGAAAACGGTGTTCAAACCACACATGTGAGGTATCTCTGCAATCAATAGAGGGAGAGCAATAGATCTAGCCCTAGACCTCCTCTGTAACTCAAAACATGCAACCTGTAGAGTTTTTTAAACATTGTCTATGGATATTTAAGGGTAAAAGTTTGTCACCATTCCACGAGCGGGCGTAATTTTGAAGTGTGACATGTTGGGTATCAATTTACTCGGTGTAACATTATCTTTCACAATATAACAAAAAAATTGGGCTAACTTTACCGTTGTCTTATTTTTTATAAAAAAAAAAAAAATGTTTCCAAAAAAAGTGCGTTGTAAGACCGCTGCATAAATACGGTGTGACAGAAGGTATTGCAATGACCGCCATTTTTTTCTCTAGGGTGTTAGAAAAAAAATGTATAATGTTTGGAGGTTCTAAGTAATTTTCTAGCAAAAAACAAAAAAAAAAGTTTTTAACAACAAATCTTAAAAAGAGGCTCGGTTAAGTCAGATCAAAGTCGGACTGAAGTTTCAGGGCAAAGTTGGATCAGACTTTCATGGTGGAGCAGTGTGAACCTGGGCTTAATGTCACACACAAGTACATGGAACACTAGCTTGCTCATACTGTATCTGTGTGACAATTGTTAATACAATGTTAGGCATTTTATGTTCTGTAAAGGAATAAGACCATAAGAACTTAAAATGTTCTACTGAAAAAAATGATATGACAGTTTTACTTAGGGTTTATTTCCCTATCAGCGATACAGACTGCAATGACAAATTGACAGGGGTTCTAACCCCTCATTACTGTATCCAGCATTTTGTCTTCATACAAACCTTAGGATTTTTAAATGATTTACATGGTTGGAAGTACCATATTGAATCACATGCAATTACATATAATAACAATAAATATTGAAAGCGCTAGATTTCATATGGGAATATATTATTACCAGTATTTTCTTTGCTATGTTCCCTTGTTATGTAATTTAATGCTCTTTTTCTCAGTATAATAAATGGTATCCATAGATTCAACACCAAGCACTGAGAGAAGTTGAACAGACGTTGCTACAGAGCAATTAAGGAGCTTTTGTCGTGTAAGCGGTCCCTGGTGTAAACCACTAACAATTACATTTGCACAATTTGAGGAGAAATCATCTTTCCTGAAATTGCTGCAGGAAATTATTTTGATTTTAAGCGAGTGCAACAGTTATGAAAGGTCTCTCAAAGCACAGGGCTAATTGTAGTGAAAAGCTGCCATTTTGTGTTCTTCTTAATTTGGCAGTGTTTAAATATCCTGATTCTCTGTGCGTTTCCGACGAGGTTTGCTTTGTATGTTCTTGTTGGCTTGTCAAAAAGATAAAGTTATAGCGTCTACAAAATAGGGGGATTTATTGCATTTTTTTTTACTAGTAATGGCGGCGATCTGCGATTTTTTTTTAGTGACTGCGACATTGCGGCGGACACTTCGGACACTTTTGACACATTTTTGGGACCATTCACATTTACACAGCGATCGTTGCTATAAAATTGCAGTGATTACTGTGTAAATGTGACTGGCAGGGAAGGGGTTAACACTAGGGGGCGCTGCAGGGGTTAATATGTTCCCTATGTGAGTGATTCTAACTGTGGGGGAGGGGACTCACAAGGGGAGGAGACCGATCGGTGTTCCTCGGTACTGGGAACACACCATCGGACTCCTCTCCACTGACAGGACGTGGAGCTGTGTGTTTACACACACAGCTCAACGGTCCTGCTGTTTTCCCGGGCAATCGCGGGTGCCCGGCGGACATCGCGGCCGCCGGACACGCGCACCGGGTCCCGAGTGGCGGCACGCGCGCGCCCCCCTAGGCGGCCAGGAATGGGAGGACGCCATATGACGTCCACCCAGAATGGGAGATCCACCTTGTGGACGTCATATGACTATGGGTGGGTAGGGAAGTGGTTAAAAATATGGCCTTGTGGAGATAGCCATTCTCAGAAAAGCCACAGATGCTATGACTCCAAGCAAGCATGATAGTTGAAATGGGATTCTTTGGCTTTAGATTACTTGAATCATGGGCACACAAGTCAGTTGATTAAAAAAGAGCTTGAAGTAGTGCTTATTTATTATCAGGGCAGAAGTCCGTATCTTCTGTATCTTGTGAGCCTCTGTCTGTGTGGTATGCAGCCTTGATAATGTCAACTTGACATCATTTCACTTGTCTCATTGACAACACCCATGAACTGGAAACCTCTGCAGATCATATACTTCAGCTGTCACTTCTAGGCCTCAGACAACCTTTGGATCTGGAACCAGCTGTATTCCCCCTAGCCCTATAATGTCATAATTTAAACGCGGTGACCTTCCAACTTAAAGGGCATCTGCATTTATAGCACATATCCTCACATGTCCCTAAAGAGTTCAAAGTAAACAAACATATGATACATGGAACTTCTTCCAGCGGTACTCCAGTTATAACTAAAACACAAATGAATAACCTACAAGAGTGAAAAAAAAATTCAATTTTTAGCTGCAATACTCACCCTTATTTGGTCCCCAGCAATGCTTCTTTTCCTCCACTAGATGTCTTCAGTCTTCCAGGTTCCATGTCAGGCTCATTTAACCCACTTCCCCTAAGATTAAAGTGATTGTAACCCCTTACATATAACCAGTGAAGTTAAAGTGGAGGGCCACCCTAAAAAAAAAAAAAAAAATACATAAAAACAATACAAAAACAATCATTTAAATACATTACAAAACATTTGAAAAAAAAAATTGTATTTAACTTACCAAAAATGCCTGTTGCTAGGCAGATCGTCCTAATCTGCCTCTTCAGTCTTCTCCTTCTCTAGTTGAGTTCTGGGAAATTTGGGCGCGGTGTCTTCTGGGACCTGTGTGTGTCACAGAAGACAGCCGCCCATTCAGAAATCGCCGGGGGAAGTAGCCTGTTTCCCTTAGTGAGGATGGTGGCCCCGGCACACAATACGAGGGACGTATCGGCCTTAGGGGGGGGGCTGCATCGCGGGCGCCCAGGACAAGTAAGTGTCCTTATTTTAAAAAAGAATTTAAGATGATACACAGACATGAAACATAAGTCATACCTATTTATCAGCAGTTTTCTCTTCTCTACAGCCTTTCAAAGTGCAGAATTTTTACTGCTTTCCCGAGATTTCAGAAATCAGGGTGCAGGGAGCTGAAGTTACACTCTGCAGAGGCAGCAGGCAGAAATGACACTTCATGCTCTGGATTGTGACAAGTACACACTACAGACGGATATGCTTTGTTCATATTTCATGTCAGAGGTTTACAACCACTAAGCTGTCAAGAATCTGCTTCTAGCTTGTGACTGGACAGTGAAAGTACAGTAAAGTTACTATATTTTCAAAATGAAACCCTACTGACTATGCCCACTTTTAAACCACACCTGTGAACCAAACCCCTATTTTTAGCCCCACCTACAAAACATGCACCTATTTTTGACAGACACAGGAGATTAAAGCTATAACGACAAAATTCCTTGGGGACTATGAGTGGAGAAATGATGCAGCGCATCATGTAGAAAAATTGCAGCAACTGTGGGAGGGTCCTAAAGTAGTATGGGTAAATAAAGCCTTGCATGCTCTGCTATGGATCAAGAGTATGAAAGGCACAGACTGCAGGGTTGCCTGGGATCAGAAGTGGGTAATTTGTGGAGTGTGTATATCAGGAGTGTACATTGCACAAAGTTCAGGGGCCAGAAGTGTGTAATGCTTGGAGTGTAGAGGACAGAAGTATAATGCACAAGGTGCAGGGGCAGAAGTTCTAAAAAGTAGCTAATTAAGACTGTGACGGACCGCCGCCTGGGGGCCACCACCAAGATACAGCTTCCTCCTCTGGAACTAGGAACCAGGTATTATAGCTGAGAATTGCACCCAAGAACTAGACAACACTAGCTTAGGTGAAAACTGTAAGTCTCTTTATCGAAAATTTACACAGAATTTATTCCACACAAAATCAGATAACAGTTTGATCACAGTATGCTAAACAATGCAATCTTTAAACAGTATTATCATCAGTACATCTAATGAACAGCTAGCAGCTAACAGTAACCTACTTAAACAATGATCTAATTAAACAGTAAGCTAATCAACATCCAGACACCCAAGACAAGCATTGATTAGGCAGGGAGCCCACCACAGACCAGTACCAGTACCCCAGTGTTCAAGAAGACCTAGGGCTGTCCAAATCTCATTAACCAGCTTCATCTTCTCACAGAGTTTCAAGTTGGCAAAGACCATCATGGCCTGCTTGGCTTTTAAATGTGGTAATACCATGGCATCTTGCAATATATAACAGGACATCTTCCTGAATAGGGATGAGCCGAACACCCCCGGGTTCGGTTCGAACCAGAACCTTCGAACGGACCGAAAGTTCGCGCGAATTTTCGAACCCTATACGTTATAATGGACGCGAACGTTCGAAATCAAAAGTGCTAATTACAACGGCCAATATGCATGTTAATGTCATAAAACAGGTTTGGGGACCCGGGTCCTGCCCCAGGGGACATATATCAATGCAAAAAGAACTTTTAAAAACTAACGTTTTTTCGGGAGCAGTCATTTTAATGATGCATAAAGTGAAAAAAAAAAAGTGACATTTTCCTTTAAATATGGTACCTGGGGGGTGTCCAAAGTATGCCTGTGAAGTGGCATGTGTTTCCCGTGTTTAGAACTGTCCTTGCACAAAATGACATTTGTAAAGGAAAAAAAGAAGCCATTTAAAACCACTTGCGGCTTTAGGTTTGATCTTAAGTAGAATCTGAACAGGTACATTATGAAGTGTAGCTCCATCCCAAAAAAATCTATTTTTAAGCTTTTTGGAGAACATAGGGAGGGGTTATCACCCTGTAACATTTGCTGTCTTTGCACATCTGTTCAGAACATGTCACCTCACTTTCCGTCCCAATGATAAATGTTTTTGGAAAAGTGGGGTTTTAATTGAAACAAGGATTGGTGATAAAGTATCAGTAGAGAGGAGATACCTTTTTCCCAAATTAAATCTAACAGGATAGAATTTCCCTTCCTAGGGGTAGATTTCCTCTCACTTCCTGTTTTCTCTTTCCATTTGCAAGTAGGAGTCGTTTGTAAGTTGGATGTTTGAAAGTAGGGGCCTGGCGTATATACTCTGCAGAAATTTGCCCTATTAGATGTTGGTGTAGCCACAAGACTGGTGGGCACAGGAATGGGCCCTGCTGTGAGTTAATAGATCAAGATTTGTAATTGCATGCACCTGTTGAACAGGGCAGAAAAATTGGGGGTGGTGGTGGTGGTGGTGGTGGTGGACGGTTTTGCCACAAGACTGTAAGCTCTCACAGTTACTCTTGGTGGGCGCAGGAATGGGCCCTGCTGTGAGTTATTAGATCAAGATTTGTAATTGCAAGCACCTGATGAACAGGGCAGAAAAATTGGGCCTTTGGCGGTGGTGGTGGACGGTGTTGCCACAAGACTGTAGGCCCTCATAGTTACTCTTGGTGGGCGCAGGAATGGGCCCTGCTGTGAACTATTAGATCAAGATTTGTAATTACCCGCCCCTGTTAAACAGGGGCTGAAAAATTGTGCCTTAGGCACTGGTGCTGGTGCCACAACACTGCAACCCCTCACAGAGACTGTACTTGGAGCACAGCAGTCACACGTGTTGCGAAGCATTTTTTTAAAAAATTGTAAGTACACGCCCCTGTTAAACAGGGGCTGAAAAATTGTGCCTTAGGCACTGGTGCTGGTGCCACAACACTGCAACACGGCCCTCACAGAGACTGTACTTGGAGCACAGCAGTCACACGTGTTGCGAAGCATTTTTTTTAAAAAATTGTAAGTACACGCCCCTGTTAAACAGGGGCTGAAAAATTGTGCCTTAGGCACTGGTGCTGGTGCCACAACACTGCAACACGGCCCTCACAGAGACTGTACTTGGAGCACAGCAGTCACACGTGTTGCGAAGCATTTTTTTAAAAAATTGTAAGTACACGCCCCTGTTAAACAGGGGCTGAAAAATTGTGCCTTAGGCACTGGTGCTGGTGCCACAACACTGCAACACGGCCCTCACAGAGACTGTACTTGGAGCACAGCAGTCACACGTGTTGCGAAGCATTTTTTTAAAAAATTGTAAGTACACGCCCCTGTTAAACAGGGGCTGAAAAATTGTGCCTTAGGCACTGGTGCTGTGGCATGGATCATTGAGGAGGAGGAAGAGGATAGTCAGTGAACATAAGAGGACAGTCACTCAGCATCAGCATAGGCAGTCTTGAAGGGATGTGACATTAAAAATTATTCGGTTATATCCGCCTCAGGTGCCTGGTAGCTGGTGGTGATCCAAGACTGATTCATTTTGATGAATGTCAGTCGATCAACCGAGGCGGTGGACAGGCGCACCCTATGATCAGTCACAAATCCTCCAGCAGCACTGAATGTGCGTTCGGAAAGAACGCTGGAGGCAGGACAGGCCAGTAGCTCAATTGCATACTGTGCAAGCTCTGGCCAGTGATCCATCCTCAGGACCCAGTAAGCCAGAGGATTTTCGGTGGGAAAGGTGTCCAAGTCTGACCTTGCCCCAAGGTATTCCTGCACCATGTATATCAGACGCTGGCGATGGTTGCTGGAACCGATCATACCTTGGGGCTGCGGACTAAAAAATTGTCTGAACGCATCGGTCAGACGTCCACCTTCCCCACCGCTCCTTCTGCCACTGACCGAAGCCTCAGCAACTCGTCGCCCAGGACCAGGAGTTTGTAGCCTCCCAGTTTCTGGGAACGCGTTGCACAGACCTTTCTGCAAGGCCTCCCTGAGATGTCTCATCCTCTGCTCCCTCTGCGACGGCAAGATAAGGTCCGCAACCTTACCCTTGTACCGCGGATCAAGGAGAGTGGCCAGCCAGTAATGGTCCCTCTCCTTGATCCGAAGAACACGAGGATCCTTCCGCAGGCTTTGCAGGATCAGGGAGGCCATGCAGCGTAGGTTAGCTGAGGCATTCGGTCCGGAGTCTTCTGGGTCACTGAGGATGACATGATCGCCAGCCACCTCCTCCCAGCCACGTACAAGTCCACTGGCTTGTTGGGACTGTACATCATCCCTAAAAGACTGCTGCTGCTGATGCTGAGTGCCAGGCTCCACCTCCATGCTCACACAATCCTCCTCCTCCTCCTCCTCCTCCTCCTCCTCATCCTCTTCCTGTGTGATGGGTGGGACAGAAGGAACACTGTCCGGATAAAGGGGGCCTTGAGAGGCAAGGAAGTCCTCCTCTTCCTGCCTCTGTTCTGCCTCAAGTGCCCTGTCCATTATCCCACGCAGCGTATGCTCCAACAGGTGGACAAGAGGGACAGTGTCACTGATGCATGCACTGTCACTGCTCACCATCCTCGTGGCCTCCTCAAATGGTGAGAGGACAGTGCATGCATCCCTGATCATGCTCCACTGACGTGGGGAAAAAAACCCAAGCTCCCCTGACCCTGTCCTGGTGCCGTAGTCGCAAAGGTACTCATTGATGGCCCTCTGCTGCGTGTGCAGTCGCTGCAGCATGGCCAACGTTGAGTTCCACCTGGTGGGCATGTCAGATATTAGGCGGTTCTTGGGCAGGTTCAGCTCCTTTTGCAGCTCAGTCAGCCGAGCACTGGCATTATAAGATCGGCGGAAATGCACACAGACTTTCCTGGCCTGCCTCAGGACATCCTGTAAGCCTGGGAACCTGCCCAAGAACCGCTGCACCACCAGGTTGAGGACGTGAGCCATGCAGGGCACATGGGTGAGCTGCCCCTGTCGCAGGGCGGAGAGGAGGTTGGTGCCATTGTCAGAAACGACCATTCCTGGCTTAAGCTGACGTGGCGTCAACCACCTCTCGGCCTGCCCCTGCAGAGCTGCCAGAACCTCTGGCCCAGTGTGGCTCCTGTCCCCCAAACACACCAGCGCAAGCACGGCATGGCATCTTTTTGCCTGCGTACTTGCGTAGCCCCTTGTACGCCTACGGAGCACCGCTGGTTCCAAGGACAGAGCACTGGAGGAAGAAGAAGAGGAGGGGGTGGAGGAGAGAGGTGTGTCACAACCAGTAGCAGTAGTCGCGTTTTGGAGGCGTGGTGGCGGAACAACCTCCAACACTACTGCACCTTGTCCTGCATCCCTCCCAGCTGCCAATAGAGTGACCCAATGGGCCGTGAAAGAAAGGTACCGTCCCTGTCCATGCCTGCTGGACCATGAGTCAGCGGTAATATGCACCTTACCGCTGACCGCCCTGTCCAGCGAGGCATGGACATTGCCCTCCACATGCCGGTAGAGAGACGGAATCGCCTTCCGCGAGAAAAAGTGGCGTTTGGGAACCTGCCACTGAGGAACCGCACATTGAACAAACTCACGGAAGGGGGCCGAGTCTACCAACTGAAAAGGCAGCAGTTGAAGTGCTAGCAATTTAGCAAGGCTAGCATTCAACCGCTGGGCATGTGGATGGCTGGGAGTGTACTTCTTTCTACGGTCCAGCAGCTGGGGCAGGGAAATTTGCCTGCTGCATTCGGACGTCGGTGTACTGCAAGTACTTGGTTGTGACACACCGAATTCTACACCTTCAGTCCTCTCAGAGCAGCTTTCAGAGAGGACTGAAGGTGTAGTGGGGATGGAGATCCCAGCTGAGGAGGAGCAAGGAGAGGTCCGCTTAGTTCTTTGGTGTGGGTCTTTTATGTGTGCCTGCCAACGAGCTGCATGGCAGGTCGCCATATGTCTGGTCATGCTTGTCGTGCCCAAGCGGCTGATGTTTTGGCCACGCGAGATACGCTTGAGACAAATATTGCAAATAGCAGTGGTGCGATCTGCTGCACTCGTCTCAAAAAAGGCCCACACCAAAGAACTTTTCTGATAACGTGCAGAGGCAGCGCCCTGCACAGGCGGAGCTCTGCGGTGTTGTACAGTTGCTGTGCTGGCCTCTACCTGGCCTCCAGGGGGCATCCTGCCTCGTTGGACATGTGACGCCGCATCCTCCTCCTCCTCGTCCTCCTCCTCATCCTCTCTCCCTTGAGGCACCCACGTGGAGTCAGTGACCTCATCATCCCCTCCCTCTTCACCACTAGAGCAAACCTGGCAGTAAGCTGCAGCTGGTGGAACTGTACTGCCAGATTCCTCAAGCTGGGTATCGTCATCCGAGCCTTCGAATCGTTGGGCATCCTCCTGGAGCATGTACCCAACACTGTGCTCAAAGAGTTCGGGGGACTCCTCAGGAGGACATGGTGGGTCTAGGGAAGGGGTGGCTGATGATGCTCTGTCAGTACCCTGAGCCTGGGTGAGAGAGGATGAGGAGGATGAGGAGGGCTTGGTCATCCATTCTACCAAGCCTTCAGCATGATGCGGCTCCACATGTCCAGCTGCCGAAAACAAAGACGCGCGTGTCCCATGGCCACGTGCTGATGACGATGCACGACCACGTCCACGTCCACGGCCACGTCCACTAGAAACAGAGACTGTCTGCCCTGTGTTCTTGGCTCTGCACGCTCTGCCTCCCCTTGGCGGTCTTCCAGCCATTGTAGTCGGTAGTCCTGTGGGTGCTGCTGAGAAGAAAATATAGGAGCTCTGTGTGATGCCACTAACACACTAGAAGTCCTATAGGTGCTTCTGCAAAGAAAATATAGGAGCTCTGTGTGATGCCACTAACACACTAGAAGTCCTATGGGTGCTTCTGCAAAGAAAATATAGGAGCTCTGTGTGATGCCACTAACACACTAGAAGTCCTGTGGGTGCTGCTGAGAAGAATATATAGGAGCTCTGTGTGATGCCACTAACACACTAGAAGTCCTGTGGGTGCTGCTGAGAAGAAAATATAGGAGCTCTGTGTGATGCCACTAACACACTAGAAGTCCTATGGGTGCTTCTGCAAAGAAAATATAGGAGCTCTGTGTGATGCCACTAACACACTAGAAGTCCTGTGGGTGCTGCTGAGAAGAAAATATAGGAGCTCTGTGTGATGCCACTAACACACTAGAAGTCCTATGGGTGCTTCTGCAAAGAAAATATAGGAGCTCTGTGTGATGCCACTAACACACTAGAAGTCCTATAGGTGCTTCTGCAAAGAAAATATAGGAGCTCTGTGTGATGCCACTAACACACTAGAAGTCCTGTGGGTGCTGCTGAGAAGAAAATATAGGAGCTCTGTGTGATGCCACTAACACACTAGAAGTCCTATAGGTGCTTCTGCAAAGAAAATATAGGAGCTCTGTGTGATGCCACTAACACACTAGAAGTCCTGTGGGTGCTGCTGAGAAGAAAATATAGGAGCTCTGTGTGATGCCACTAACACACTAGAAGTCCTATGGGTGCTTCTGCAAAGAAAATATAGGAGCTCTGTGTGATGCCACTAACACACTAGAAGTCCTGTGGGTGCTGCTGAGAAGAATATATAGGAGCTCTGTGTGATGCCACTAACACACTAGAAGTCCTGTGGGTGCTGCTGAGAAGAAAATATAGGAGCTCTGTGTGATGCCACTAACACACTAGAAGTCCTATGGGTGCTTCTGCAAAGAAAATATAGGAGCTCTGTGTGATGCCACTAACACACTAGAAGTCCTGTGGGTGCTGCTGAGAAGAAAATATAGGAGCTCTGTGTGATGCCACTAACACACTAGAAGTCCTATGGATGCTTCTGCAAAGAAAATATAGGAGCTCTGTGTGATGCCACTAACACACTAGAAGTCCTGTGGGTGCTTCTGAGAAGAATATATAGGAGCTCTGTGTGATGCCACTAACACACTAGAAGTCCTGTGGGTGCTGCTGAGAAGAAAATATAGGAGCTCTGTGTGATGCCACTAACACACTAGAAGTCCTATGGGTGCTTCTGCAAAGAAAATATAGGAGCTCTGTGTGATGCCACTAACACACTAGAAGTCCTGTGGGTGCTGCTGAGAAAAAAATATAGGAGCTCTGTGTGATGCCACTAACACACTAGAAGTCCTATGGGTGCTTCTGCAAAGAAAATATAGGAGCTCTGTGTGATGCCACTAACACACTAGAAGTCCTATAGGTGCTTCTGCAAAGAAAATATAGGAGCTCTGTGTGATGCCACTAACACACTAGAAGTCCTGTGGGTGCTGCTGAGAAGAAAATATAGGAGCTCTGTGTGATGCCACTAACACACTAGAAGTCCTGTGGGTGCTTCTGCAAAGAAAATAGAGGAGCTCTGTGTGATGCCACTAACACACTAGAAGTCCTATAGGTGCTTCTGCAAAGAAAATATAGGAGCTCTGTGTGATGCCACTAACACACTAGAAGTCCTGTGGGTGCTGCTGAGAAGAATATATAGGAGCTCTGTG
The DNA here is from genome assembly GCA_028564925.1 of Lithobates sylvaticus. NCBI lineage: Eukaryota > Metazoa > Chordata > Amphibia > Anura > Ranidae > Lithobates > Lithobates sylvaticus. The sequence goes on from CM053027.1 coordinate 111,570,503, forward strand.
TGATGCCACTAACACACTAGAAGTCCTATGGGTGCTTCTGCAAAGAAAATAGAGGAGCTCTGTGTGATGCCACTAACACACTAGAAGTCCTATGGGTGCTTCTGCAAAGAAAATAGAGGAGCTCTGTGTGATGCCACTAACACACTAGAAGTCCTGTGGGTGCTTCTGCAAAGAAAATAGAGGAGCTCTGTGTGATGCCACTAACACACTAGAAGTCCTGTGGGTGCTTCTGCAAAGAAAATAGAGGAGCTCTGTGTGATGCCACTAACACACTAGAAGTCCTGTGGGTGCTTCTGCAAAGAAAATAGAGGAGCTCTGTGTGATGCCACTAACACACTAGAAGTCCTGTGGGTGCTTCTGCAAAGAAAATAGAGGAGCTCTGTGTGATGCCACTAACACACTAGAAGTCCTGTGGGTGCTTCTGCAAAGAAAATAGAGGAGCTCTGTGTGATGCCACTAACACACTAGAAGTCCTGTGGGTGCTTCTGCAAAGAAAATAGAGGAGCTCTGTGTGATGCCACTAACACACTAGAAGTCCTGTGGGTGCTGCTGAGAAGAATATATAGGAGCTCTGTGTGATGCCACTAACACACTAGAAGTCCTGTGGGTGCTTATGCAAAGAAAATAGAGGAGCTCTGTGTGATGGGACTAACACACTTCAAGTCCTATAGGTGCTTCTGGGAAGAAAATATTGCTCTGTGTGTGTAATGGGACTAACACACTTCAAGTCCTATAGGTGCTTCTGGGAAGAAAATATAGCTCTGTGTGTGTAATGGGACTAACACACTTCAAGTCCTATAGGTGCTTCTGGGAAGAAAATATAGCTCTGTGTGTGTAATGGGACTAACACACTTCAAGTCCTATAGGTGCTTCTGGGAAGAAAATATAGCTCTGTGTGTGTAATGGGACTAACACACTTCAAGTCCTATAGGTGCTTCTGGGAACAAAATATAGCTCTGTGTGTGTAATGGGACTAACACACTTCAAGTCCTATAGGTGCCTCTGGGAACAAAATATAGGAGCTCTGCCTGCCTGCCACGAACACACTACAAGTCCTATAGGTGCTTCTGGTAACAAAATATAGGAGCTCTGCCTGCCTGCCACTAACACACTACAAGTCCTATAGGTGCTTCTGGGAAGAAAATATAGCTCTGTGTGTGTAATGGGACTAACACACTTCAAGTCCTATAAGTGCTTCTGGGAACAAAATATAGGAGCTCTGCCTGCCTGCCACGAACACACTACAAGTCCTATAGGTGCTTCTGGGAAGAAAATATAGCTCTGTGTGTGTAATGGGACTAACACACTTCAAGTCCTATAGGTGCTTCTGGGAACAAAGTATAGCTCTTTGTGTGTAATGGGACTAACACACTTCAAGTCCTATAAGTGCTTCTGGGAAGAAAATATAGCTCTGTGTGTGTGATGGGACTAACACACTTCAAGTCCTATAGGTGCTTCTGGGAACAAAATATAGCTCTGTGTGTGTAATGGGACTAACACACTTCAAGTCCTATAGGTGCTTCTGGGAACAAAATATAGCTCTGTGTGTGTGATGGGACTAACACACTTCAAGTCCTATAGGTGCTTCTGGGAAGAAAATATAGCTCTGTGTGTGTGATGGGACTAACACACTTCAAGTCCTATAGGTGCTTCTGGGAACAAAATATAGCTCTGTGTGTGTAATGGGACTAACACACTTCAAGTCCTATAGGTGCTTCTGGGAACAAAATATAGCTCTGTGTGTGTGATGGGACTAACACACTTCAAGTCCTATAGGTGCTTCTGGGAAGAAAATATAGCTCTGTGTGTGTAATGGGACTAACACACTTCAAGTCCTATAGGTGCTTCTGGGAAGAAAATATAGCTCTGTGTGTGTAATGGGACTAACACACTTCAAGTCCTATAGGTGCTTCTGGGAAGAAAATATAGCTCTGTGTGTGTAATGGGACTAACACACTTCAAGTCCTATAGGTGCTTCTGGGAAGAAAATATAGCTCTGTGTGTGTGATGGGACTAACACACTTCAAGTCCTATAGGTGCTTCTGGGAACAAAATATAGCTCTGTGTGTGTAATGGGACTAACACACTTCAAGTCCTATAGGTGCTTCTGGGAACAAAATATAGCTCTGTGTGTGTGATGGGACTAACACACTTCAAGTCCTATAGGTGCTTCTGGGAAGAAAATATAGCTCTGTGTGTGTAATGGGACTAACACACTTCAAGTCCTATAGGTGCTTCTGGGAAGAAAATATAGCTCTGTGTGTGTAATGGGACTAACACACTTCAAGTCCTATAGGTGCTTCTGGGAAGAAAATATAGCTCTGTGTGTGTAATGGGACTAACACACTTCAAGTCCTATAGGTGCTTCTGGGAAGAAAATATAGCTCTGTGTGTGTAATGGGACTAACACACTTCAAGTCCTATAGGTGCTTCTGGGAAGAAAATATAGCTCTGTGTGTGTAATGGGACTAACACACTTCAAGTCCTATAGGTGCTTCTGGGAAGAAAATATAGCTCTGTGTGTGTAATGGGACTAACACACTTCAAGTCCTATAGGTGCTTCTGGGAAGAAAATATAGCTCTGTGTGTGTGATGGGACTAACACACTTCAAGTCCTATAGGTGCTTCTGGGAACAAAATATAGCTCTGTGTGTGTAATGGGACTAACACACTTCAAGTCCTATAGGTGCTTCTGGGAACAAAATATAGCTCTGTGTGTGTGATGGGACTAACACACTTCAAGTCCTATAGGTGCTTCTGGGAAGAAAATATAGCTCTGTGTGTGTAATGGGACTAACACACTTCAAGTCCTATAGGTGCTTCTGGGAAGAAAATATAGCTCTGTGTGTGTAATGGGACTAACACACTTCAAGTCCTATAGGTGCTTCTGGGAAGAAAATATAGCTCTGTGTGTGTAATGGGACTAACACACTTCAAGTCCTATAGGTGCTTCTGGGAAGAAAATATAGCTCTGTGTGTGTAATGGGACTAACACACTTCAAGTCCTATAGGTGCTTCTGGGAAGAAAATATAGCTCTGTGTGTGTAATGGGACTAACACACTTCAAGTCCTATAGGTGCTTCTGGGAAGAAAATATAGCTCTGTGTGTGTAATGGGACTAACACACTTCAAGTCCTATAGGTGCTTCTGGGAAGAAAATATAGCTCTGTGTGTGTAATGGGACTAACACACTTCAAGTCCTATAGGTGCTTCTGGGAAGAAAATATAGCTCTGTGTGTGTGATGGGACTAACACACTTCAAGTCCTATAGGTGCTTCTGGGAACAAAATATAGCTCTGTGTGTGTAATGGGACTAACACACTTCAAGTCCTATAGGTGCTTCTGGGAACAAAATATAGCTCTGTGTGTGTGATGGGACTAACACACTTCAAGTCCTATAGGTGCTTCTGGGAACAAAATATAGCTCTGTGTGTGTAATGGGACTAACACACTTCAAGTCCTATAGGTGCTTCTGGGAAGAAAATATAGCTCTGTGTGTGTAATGGGACTAACACACTTCAAGTCCTATAGGTGCTTCTGGGAAGAAAATATAGCTCTGTGTGTGTAATGGGACTAACACACTTCAAGTCCTATAGGTGCTTCTGGGAAGAAAATATAGCTCTGTGTGTGTAATGGGACTAACACACTTCAAGTCCTATAGGTGCTTCTGGGAAGAAAATATAGCTCTGTGTGTGTAATGGGACTAACACACTTCAAGTCCTATAGGTGCTTCTGGGAACAAAGTATAGCTCTTTGTGTGTAATGGGACTAACACACTTCAAGTCCTATAGGTGCTTCTGGGAAGAAAATATAGCTCTGTGTGTGTGATGGGACTAACACACTTCAAGTCCTATAGGTGCTTCTGGGAACAAAATATAGGAGCTCTGCCTGCCTGCCACGAACACACTACAAGTCCTATAGGTGCTTCTGGTAACAAAATATAGGAGCTCTGCCTGCCTGCCACTAACACACTACAAGTCCTATAGGTGCTTCTGGTAACAAAATATAGGAGCTCTGCCTGCCTGTCACTAACACACTACAAGTCCTATAGGTGCTTCTGGTAACAAAATATAGGAGCTCTGCCTGCCTGCCACTAACACACTACAAGTCCTATAGGTGCTTCTGGTAACAAAATATAGGAGCTCTGCCTGCCTGTCACTAACACACTACAAGTCCTATAGGTGCTTCTGGTAACAAAATATAGGAGCTCTGCCTGCCTGCCACTAACACACTACAAGTCCTATAGGTGCTTCTGGTAACAAAATATAGGAGCTCTGCCTGCCTGCCACGAACACACTACAAGTCCTATAGGTGCTTCTGGTAACAAAATATAGGAGCTCTGCCTGCCTGCCACGAGCACACTACAAGCCCCTCTTTGTCAATCAATCTTTGTAACTGAATCTATCTAACTCAATCTCTGCAAGTGAATCTCTCTCTCTATCTATCTAAATGCAGCAGAGTGTCACAGGAACAGCCTGCTCAATCTGCGCCGGAACAGCATGTGACCGGCGCAGACGGCGTGGCGGCGTTTTATTGGGGGGGGGCGTGTACTACAGCCCCTGAGCTGTAATTGGCTACAGGCGTCTTGCCTGTAGCCAATTATGGCTCTTCGAGTTTCCGGGGCTGTGATTGGCCAAGCATGCGGGGTCACAGTGCATGCTTGGCCAATCATCAGCCAGCAATGCACTGCGTCGGCCGCGCCGGCCGCAATGCATTGCGGGGCCGCGCGCATCACACGAACGTGATGCGAGCGGCCAAAATAGTTCTGGGCTCGCCGAGCGAGCGAACGCCCGGTGCTCGATGCGAACGTGGGTTCGCATCGAGCACCGGGCCCATCCTTATTCCTGAATGCTTGTAGCTCCCTCAAATGCCAGGGCCCATAGTCAGTAGGCAAGAGGCTACCCTGCAGTCCCCTCCAACAGCCTCTGTCCTGGTTGGTTCTGTCACAAAGACAAACTATCTGGTATGTTGCAGCGACCAAAGTTTATAAGGATTCCTGAGCCACCAACTGCTTGGCACACTAATAAGCTCATTCTGTGCACCCAAAATGTATGCAACATTTTCAATTTCGTGGCACACAAATTGTAACAGTCATGAGAGATATGGCAAATATGGATTTTCCCATTTCTGATGCACATATCTCTTTTCACAGGAACATGAATTGTGATTCAATATTTATTTAGGGGATATAGTATACAGTAAATGAGGGAATGTTAATGGTGCACCACTAAAGCCCCATACACACGGTCGGAAAATCCGACCACCAAATCCATCGGATTTGGTCCGACGGATTAAGTCCGACACTGGTGTTGCATACACACGGTCGGACAAAGTTGTCGGAAAATCCGATCATTCTGAACGTGGTGACGTTTGTTGCCTACGACGGGACTACGTAGAGGCTAGTAGCCAATAGCTTTGGTCTTGTAATGTGATCTGAGCATGCGTGGCACTTTGTCCATCGGAATTGGTGTGATCGGACTTTGTTGTCGGAAAATTTTTAGAGCAGGAGATACAACTTTGTCCGTCGGACAATCCGATGGAAAATGTCCGATGGTGCCTACACACGGTCGGAATTTCCGACAACATTGTCCGATAGGACAGAATCCATCGGAAAATCCAACCGTGTGTATGGGGCTTAAGAGTTTATCTGTAAAGTACCTGTAAATGATTAAGTCCAGTGTGGAGCACACACCCAAGGAAACAAATCCAACAGGCACACGCCACAGGAAGTCCTGCAATTTAAGCTGATCTGATTGTGTATTGATTGCAGCTGGAAGGCAGGTGGGGCTAGAGAGTTTTAGGAGCAGAGATACTATGCAAGGTGTATACTGCAGGACTCAGGTTCTCCAGTGGCAGAGCAAACAGAGCCTCAGCCCAAAGACAGAAGGACCCAAGTTCAATCCCAGGCACATGACATTATCAGGTTCGTTATTCCTTGAAAAGGATGCGCATCTCAGAGGATGCTGTTGGGGGAAGGCAGCATTGTGTTGGCCTAAAAGGGCAGCACATTTGCTATCTAGACTTTGACCCTTATGACTGGCTTTCAGGTAGGATGGGTTCAGGCTGGGATCCAAACATATCTGTGCTCATCCCTAGTCATAATCTGTGTGCTGTTGTTAACGATTTACCAAAACAGACTGTTTTTATTTCGCAAGGGAATTTTCGCTTAGCTTAACAAAAGAATTTAAGAATTTAAGCTTTGCTAACTTTCATAATCCAATCATATGTAAATAAAAGTCCTGTTTTTTTTAATTTTCTTTGAACATGATTGGGTTCTCTTTACACTAATGCTGGGTACACACAACATTTTTATTTTTTGGTGCAACCCCGTAGTGCAACCCCCGTGGGTTGCACCAAAAAAAACTGACAGCTCTGGCTGGGAGCCGCTGTACTAACCATGCAAGGTTGGTCCAGCGATCTCCCCCGCTGAGCTGTTGTGTTCTGATGATCAGCACTCATCGGGTTGCTGATTTTCCAGCATGCACGTCCGACAGAAACTGGCGTAACGGCACCAACATACACACGGGTAGAATATCGGCTGGTATTTTTTGTACTGGCAAATGTCTCCCGACATTCTGCCTGTCTGTACGGGTTCAGCCAAGAGAGAATTCCTTTGCCAAGTAAAACTTCCCTTGCAAAGTGAACAGCCTATTTGCGTTTAGTAAATCAACCTCCAAATGTCAACCATCTTATATACAGTACATAAGTACATTTTATCTAAAAGGTCAATTGTAGAAATCAGTTTATCCTAAACAGCCCTTATACACAGATAATAGTTTCAGGGACTTGTCTAGATGATGATGGAATAAACAGAGAGTAATGCAATTCAGCACTATAATCCCTCATAATAAATGGGGTGGCAGCGTTGTTACGTTCTAAAAGGTAAACCGCGTAATCAATGCATAGCATGACAGGTTGTTCATTTAACAGAAATTTGATTGATCTGTATGTATGGCCCTATTCAAGTGGGGTTTCCTGTTGCTGACATTGACAATTGTGTTTTATTAAGGAAAGTGAAAATTGAGTACTGTCCGTGATACTTTTTTTATTTGCACTAACATATAATTTTTCATGGACGAGCTTTCGGGGTGTGTCCCCTTCTTCAAGGTCTAAGCAGTACTGATTCACAAAAGTTTTAGCAGAAGGTAAAATGTTAAAAAACTAAAAAAAAAAAAACAAAAAAAAACAAAAAAAAAAAAAGGAAAGTAGAACAGGAGTGAAATTATCAAGAAAGGGATGGGATTCTTTGTCATGGGGGCCAATTACAACCAAGTGTGCATTTAATGATAAGGACAAATTTGTGTCCTGAAACAAGTATATCAGAGTGCCATGGTGCCACAGGGACTGGTGGGCATGGTGAAAGGTGGGTGTTCCTAAAGGACATGGTTTTATATGATTCACCTTTTCACATCTTCCGGCATCAACTTCCTTTGTGGCTCTTGGCATTCGGTTACATGACATCTCAAAGCGGTTACGAAAGCAGGTGCTGGAAGGCTGCCTTCTGCCCGCCGCTGTGATTAAAGATCTGAACAGGCAGCATGTAGGTGTATAATACCCTGCAGCTGTCATTGACTGCGGGTCCTATTCTGTTCAATGTTTAAATAGAGACGTACAGTATGGCCGCTCAGGTCCAACAGTCTAACTTATCTTTTATTACTGGCACAGGGTCAAATGCCCTCCTGCCCCCAAAGCCCAGCCCACACCTAGTAGATCTGTGAATTGTTTATACTGGGCAACGCTACAGGTTCACATTGATGTACTTCCCTTCTCCTTACTTCCCAACCACTCCGTTCAGCCAATGGGGTTGGTAAAAAAAAACTTGTTACTTGAGTATAGGGGAACATGTGACTATCTCTCTCCAATCACCAGTCACCGGTGCTGTCACATGGGGACAGGAAGAGAGTCCCAAGCCCTGTGTGAGCTCTGACCAGATCCACTTCTGGTCAAGGATGAGTACAACATTTTGTTAAACTTGATTTTTGCAATTGCCAGAATTTTCCTGAAAATGATCTTCCAATTTCACTTTGTGTAACTACAAGGTGAAATGAAAAAAAAGTAATATTAAGCTCCCCGTCCTCCCTCAGCCCATGCTGTGTCAAGCTGAAATTACGTGTATTAGGTAAATGGCTGGGCTTAAATTGTCAGAGTTTGTGACCCTCAAGGATCTCATAAGTTCTGTGCAGTATAGAAATCATTATTTATGGCTCTTGGCAGTGGAAACAGTTAATCATTTGGCAAAGATGCCTTCCTTGTTCTCAGCTGTTAAAGTGCAGGCTGCAGACAAGGTGAAGGTAAATACGGTGATATTTACACCGGCCTTGGCCTGTGATAACAACACCAGGTGAAAAAAGGAGATGACTTGCAAACTTGGTTAAGGTGGTTAAGGTGGAACTTCACTTTCTCAATCAACACTGACTATTTGTAATCCTTATGCTGCTAGCATTAGTAAATAGATAGGAAGGCATATCATATTTACTTGTTTTACCTTTATTTTTTGACATTTCTTCAGTCACTTTTTGGTTTCCAGGTCTAGGAGAGTTTTCTCAGCTAAGCACACCCTCCCACCTGCATGCCTGCACAAAGGGCAGATGGATTCCAGGAAGTAAATGCTACATGGATCATCTGCCCTTACTCAAGATGGCCATGGCCAGAAATGCTAGAGGGTGTTTTTCAAAGTGATTTCTCTGCTAAAATAAAGCATGGAGACATGGATGGATGGGGGAAGTTTGCTTTAAATATTAAAAATGAATTAAATAGCATTGTTGATTTGTGGTGCTAGTGTAATTCCACTTTAATCTCTCTGGATATATTAAAACGGCTAACACTTCAAATATAAAAACTAGAAGAAAAGAGTGCTAATTTATTATGTATTTGGCCAGCAACAGCAGCCAAACTGCTGCATAATTGAAATACACATATTTTGGATTGTTGAGTCTAAATTTATTTGTATTTAGCCATTTTTGTGAATAGCAAGTCCCTGCACCACAATTTAGCCAAGAGGGCACCATGGTTTACTCTTACATCTCGTTATCTCATCATCCAATAATTTTGACATTGCTGTGTGATAGTCTTCTTTCGTTTGTATCACAATTCCTTCTCCCTTGTCAGCTGGCCTTATTATTACATCATATCTTCTCATCAATGTTTTGGCACCTTTCTTAACCACTTCCCTACCCGCGTATAGACATATGACGCCCACAAGGTGGATCTCCCATCCTGGGTGGGCGTCATATGACGTCCTCTCCTTCCCGGCCGCCTGGGGGGCGCGTGCGCACGCGCCCGCCGCTTCGATCGGGACCCGGTGCGAGTGCCCGGTGGCCGCGATGTCCGCCGGGCACCCGCGATTGCCCGTTTAAAACAACGGGACCGTGCGGGACCGTGGAGCTGTGTGTGTAAACACACAGCTCCACGTCCTGTCAGCGGGAGAGGAGACCGATCATGTGATCCCAGTACGGAGGATCACTGATCGGTCTCCTCCCCTTGTGAGTCCCCTCCCCCCACAGTTAGAATCACTTCTTTAGGGAACACATTAACCCCTGCAGCGCCCCCTAGTGTTAACCCCTTCCCTGCCAGTCACATTTACACAGTAATAAATGCAATTTTATAGCAACGATCGCTGTGTAAATGTGAATGGTTCCAAAAATGTGTCAAAAGTGTCCGAAGTGTCCGCCGCAATGTCGCAGTCACGAAAAAAAAAATCGCAGATCGCCGCCATTACTAGTAAAAAAAAAAAATACAATAAATCTATCCCCTATTTTGTAGACGCTATAACTTTTGCGCAAACCGATCAATATACGCTTATTGCGATTTTTTTTTTACAAAAAATATGTAGAAGAATACGTATCGGCCTAAACTGAGTAAAAAAATTTATTTTTTTTTTTAAAAATGGGATATTTATTATAGCAAAAAGTAAAAAATATTGTGTTTTTTTTCAAAATTGTCGCTCCTCTTTTGTTTATAGCGCAAAAAATAAAAACCGCAGGGGCGATCAAATACCACCAAAAGAAAGCTCTATTTGTGGGGAAAAAAAGGACGTCAATTTTGTTTGGGTGTAACATCGCAAGACCGCGCAATTGTTAGTTAAAGCGACGCAGTGCCGAATCGCAAAAAGTGCTCTGGTAAGGAAGGGTGTAAAATGGCCCGGTATTGAAGTGGTTAATATATGCAGGTTCTTCTTTTTTCTTGATTTTCAGCGTTCTCACATCTTCCAGTACAAATTTTTTGAATACGTCAATATATTTATTATCCATTACTACAGGATTAAAAATAGACTTATTACATAAAGTGCTATGTGCCACTGTGTCTCCATTTTCTGTCATCCTAGTATTAGTTATGGGATTGCCCATTATATACCTTTTTTTGAAATATAGGAAAAGGCTGTGATAAACATAATGTGTCAAGACATTTTGCCAAAGTACACAGGAGAGACCCCACACATCTGAAATTCTGGGGAATAGAACCCTATATAAAATACTGGAGAGGGAGCCACAAAGTTAGAACGCTCAGTCTGCTAGAGTCTAAATGGATATTTCTTTTAAACACGTTTACGCCACTCGGCCTTAATATAGAATTTGACCTTAATTGCTTTATCAGTGACTTCTAATCACATATGTAAAGATAAATTATACTTCAATATAGAATATAAGAATCGTAAAATGGTTTTACCTATTTATTACATCCGACCCGGGCAAGCCTATATGATCATAGAATTTCATCATAACTGATATATCAGGGATCTCTCACCATACATTTGAGTATTAAAGACTACTTGCACTCTTTTCAGAGTATAAATACTGCAAGGGTTTACCTATTTATTACATCTAACCCAGGCAAGACAGTATTATGTGGTTTCAATATTCCATCACTCGATCACTGTCTGTATTCCTCAGAGGATTAAAGATTCAAGTTAGAAGATACCTTCAACCCATTACAATATTTTCTCATATGATTCATACATCTTTCAATTTTTTATTTACATGTATTTTTAACAGGTGGAATGTATTTTTAACAGTACTTGATATATGTACTCCAGCCCTATATAATTGTTGAAGTTGCATGTCTATTCCGGTATTCTTTCACTTTAGCACTCGTTTATTCCCCCATCTGTCCTATACTATATGGCCCTTTATGGCAATATACTAAGCCTTTCTCCTCCAGAATAAGGCATTACCTCCAACAAAATGGAGAACAGGAAGGATCGGGTTAAAGAGAGGCTGAAATTTATACAGATGATTAGGGATCTACTGAAAAATGGCCGCCGTGAGATACAACATATGACTACAGGAAAATGTCTGCAAACAATGACTGTAGCACACTATATAAACACGATTGTCTTGTCCCCAACTATCCCCTGATGAAGTCATGTGACCATGATGTAACACGTAGGGCGTGAGTGGAGGCATACCGGAAGTGACACGATTGTGGAACGAGCTCATGGATATACACCATTACCCGCCTTTTTAATGTGAGTGCACTGTATGATGTTATGATTTTAATAAATTCATTCTAAGTTACTACACTACGAGAGCGCTCTTCTTCCTTTAAATATACCCCTTTGAGAGGACATTAGAGGGAACCCCCTGGGAGAAAACAGAGACACAACATATGTGAGAGCAGATCATCGGAAACAACTATAGAGGACCCCAAGAGGTGACTACACGTCAGTACACCGTCCAAGGAACCATAAGCTATGCTGATTTACCTATATTATGAATAATCACCACTAAGGGTGTAGGGATATTGTGCACTACCCAAAAAAAAAAAGGACTTTTTATATAAGGACTTGTATCAATGGACATGCACTGTTATATTGTTGTTTAGATTTGTGTGTTGGGTGTCCAGCCTTGAGACACAAGTTATTATTTATGCACTAGGATCACTTTTATTACATGTTTTGGATCATTATTTATATTGTTAAAGATCAAAAATTGCGCTATCCCTAAAACTAAGCTGCTGCTCAAAATGTTATACTACATCAAATAAAGTGGAAAAAGGAGCTGCGCTGAAAAGTATGAAAAATGGACACAATTACTGTACATAGAACATGTGTCTAGTGTCAAGAATATATAACCTCTACTTATAACACCAGTGAAGCAACAAATTGGAATGATTGTAAATATAAAGGAAAATGAGTGGTGTCAAATTGTGAATGACACATTAAATGTGCAATGGTAAACACCTGACAGAGTCAATAATGTCTACCTCAATAGCATAAAAAACAAAGAAAACAGCAAATAATCAAATCTATACATAAAACCACATCAAATGTTTAAAAGTGAAAAAAACACAGTGAGTGAATGAAAAATAGTAAACAGCAGGCCGAGCCTGTAACACCCAAATGTGCAATGGATGCTGAGCTCAGGGCTAAACATATATCCACAACATTAAATGGCTCAGTACAATGTTATGGCCAAAATAGAGGAACAAAGTCCGGATACAATGTTTGTAAAAAATGTCCCATATGAGGAGCGCGGACGACGTCCGCCTAGTGACGAAACGCGTAGGGAGGAGGAGCTACGTCCTGACGCTACCGCAATCTGCCGCAGTCCCGGAACCACGGGCTGTATAGCGAGACCGGCCGGCTCGCCTTTTGTCCTGATTGAATCATGCGCTATGTAAGTGTACATTTCGCTGCTTTTTTATAATAAATTGTAAGAAGGTTTTACACTATGTGAGCACTTTTGTCCTTTATCGGTACTGGTTCGCTGCACATTATTTGATCTGAGCTGATCCCCATTGAAGACTTCCTGATCGATAACCCTGGTGATTAGTACCCGCAAGGTTTTAGGAGTCCGTTCCATCCCTGGCTGGGGTTAAGAGCCATCTGCCCATACGGGTCCCCTGTAACAAGGGACCACGTACTTCCGGTAAGCAGACAAGTGTGTCTTATGGTGGTGGTTCAACTCACTCTGCAGCCTGCTGTGTTAAGTGTACTGCGAATTTCTTCTGGAAGCCTGGCTTTTGTTACCTTTCAGCATTTTCTATCCGCGCTCCTCATATGGGACATTTTTTACAAACATTTTATCCGGACTTTGTTCCTCTATTTTGGCCATAACATTGTACTGAGCCATTTAATGTTGTGGATATATGTTTAGCCCTGAGCTCAGCATCCATTGCACGTTTGGGTGTTACAGGCTCGGCCTGCTGTTTACTATTTTTCATTCACTCACTGTGTTTTTTTCACTTTTAAACATTTGATGTGGTTTTATGTATAGATTTGATTATTTGCTGTTTTCTTAGTTTTTTATGCTATTGAGGTAGACATTATTGACTCTGTCAGGTGTTTACCATTGCACATTTAATGTGTCATTCACAATTTGACACCACTCATTTTCCTTTATATTTACAATCATTCCAATTTGTTGCTTCACTGGTGTTATAAGTAGAGGTTATATATTCTTGACACTAGACACATGTTCTATGTACATTATTTATATTGCATGTTTATACACCTATTTTTTATTGCTATTGATTTAACACAGTGTGAAGACTATGGCGATGATTAGGGGTATCAAAGAGTGATTGCTTTTAGCCTTGAGGTTAAACCCAGTAATGTCCAATTAGTTTATGCACTGAAGTCACTTTATATTTATATATATTTTGATGGTTATTTTTTAGGAGTGATTAACTAGGTTTACCTATCACAAGAGCTCACGTCACATATTGGTTAGATTGGGTTAACTGTCAGCCAGGGGCGTTGCTAGGTCTACAAAAGATCTGGGGCTAGAGCCCATAGCAGCTTAGTAAAGAAAGTCATATGCTTGGGTGGGCATACACATATATATAAAGTAATATACATGTGTGTGTGTGTGTGTATATATATATATATAAATATATATATATATATATATATATATATATATATATATATATATATATATATATATCCCCAGAGAGCCCCCCACTTACATCAGGGTCCCCAGAGAGCCTCCCCCTTACATCAAGGTCCCCAGAGAGCCTCCTCCTTGCATCAGGGTCCCCAGAGAGCCTCCCCTTTGCATCAGGGTCCCCAGAGAGCCCCCCACTTACATCAAGGTTTCCAGAGAGCCCCCTCAAATCAGGGTCCCCAGAGAGCCTCCACCTTAAATCAGGGTCCCCAGAGAGCCTCCCCCTTAAATCAGGGTCCCCAGAGAGCCTCCCCCTTAAATCAGGGTCCCGAGAGAGCCTCCCCCTTACATCAGGGTCCCCAGAGAGCCTCCCCTCCCCTTGGGGACTCCTGCAGAGACTTAGGCCTATGGGCCCCAGATTCGGGGCTATAGCCCCAAAAGCCACCCCCTAGCGATGCCACTGCTGTCAGCGCCTCACTACTCTCTAACAATTGATGAAGACTTTTTTTTGGGGGATATTTATTATAGCAAAAAGTACAAATTATTGTGTTTTTTTTCAAAATTTACGCTATTATTTTGTTTATAGCGCAAAAAATAAAAACCGCAGAGGTGATCAAATACCGCCAAAAGAAAGCTCCATTTGTGGGGAAAAAAATACATAAATTTTGTTTGGGTACAACATCACACGACCACGCAATTTTCAGTTAAAGCGACACAGTGCCGTACCGCAAAAAATTGCCTGTCAGGAAGGCGGTAAATTCTTCTGGGGCTGAAGTGGTTAAAACAACGTTATTGAGCTGGAGTTGTGTGTTTATTTAGACCTTTTTTCTTTTTTGCAATACAGTACAGTAGTTAAGAATGCTTAAAATATTGATTTCTTGTGACTCCTCGTTTAACAACCAATTTGTTTCATGACCTGATCGTTGGAACGGAACCTGGTCGTTAAAGTGGAAGTAAACCCCCCCTATCGTTTTCAGCCAAGGAAGCTGCAATCTTTGCCTCTGTTTAATCTTCAACTGCCACGGTGCTGCACATGTGATCCGTTATGACACCAGCCATTGGATGGTTTGACTGTTTGGTTGAGAGCACAGCCAATGTGCAGTTAGCATTCCCGGCATGCCTTTTTTTTTTAAACTGTTAAATCGATGGGTTTACTTCCGCTTTAAGTGAGGAGTACCTGTAACTAGATTAATGAATCAAAACAAAACTCATTTTATCGTCTAGTACTGAGTGTCTGCAGGAGCCTGACATTGGAGGTTATAGTGTAAAAAAATTATAAACGAAAAATTTTCTACCTGCAAAATCATGTGTATTTATCGTTTATTTTACCAAAGGTGAACTTGGCCTTTAAATTCATGTAAGTGGATTTTCATTTGATGCCCACATTGACTAGTAGCGTTTAATGCATTCCTTGATGGCGATGATTTTAACTATCCTATGACACTAACCGTGATCAGACAAAAGCAATGTGTTCTGACATTTCTAGAATTATTACAGCTGACCTTCCAGCTACAATCCATTTGTGACATGTTTCATAGAACTTAGATCTGCTTCAGGTTCATTGCTCATTATTGTTAAACTGCATGGAAAAAATGTCTGTGGATGAAAAGGAACTCAAGGTCAGATTTCCTAAATGCTACTACAGACGGATATTATTGTTATCGTTTTAAAAGCTTTATATGGATTCAGTAACAACATGCAGTGGTAAACTGTGAGAGTGGTTTGTAATACTACAGATGGTATTTAGGTACAGGGAGCCAATCAGGTGTGCTGCAGTGCAAAAAGCCATGCTGATAAGAAAAGAGAGAAGGCAGAGTGACGTAGAGATGAGCTTGCCAGTTTGTGGTTTCTTTCTAGCAATAGGGTGGGGTGTGAAGGGGACCTGCAAGTGAAAGCGAAACTGCAGCAGTGAAAGATCGGTCCCCTTATGGTTATGAAGTGTGCGAGACTGTGTGAAAGCTAAATTAACCAAAATAGAAATGCCCTAGGCTCATAACATTGATGATATTAAGTAGGCCCCCTTTTGCTGCCAAAACAGCCCTGACCCATTGCTCCATGGATGCCACCAAACTTCTGAAGGTATGCAGTGATATGTGGCACCAAGATATCAGCAGCAGATTGTCAGAAACCATGAAATCAGGCTGAGACCGAAGTACAGTTAAATCAGACTTGTTTAATAGTAAAGCAAAAAGAAAAAACGTAGTCAAAACATAGCCAAAGTTCAGTAACTGGAACGGATAGTCAGTCAAGCCAGAAGTCAGGGATCAAGTAGTGGAACAGCAAGCAGGATCTGAAGCCAGAAGGGATGTCAGCAAAGCAAGTCTTGAACAGGATCGCAGGAGATAGTTTCTGTGATGTTGACCAAGGCGAAGGCAGAGATCCTCTGGACTGGACAGCTTAAGTAGGCAGGACTGACGAGCAGGATATCATCAACAGCTGCGTAACTGTGGAGAAATAGGAGCTGGCAATTAGCCACCAGCTGAGCGGCCAGCTCAGAGAAGGATCTTTCGAATTTTCGAATTTCCCAAATTTTCAAAAAACAAACAAATAAATGAAACGAAAACTAAAACAAACACATTTTTCGGCAGTGCACATGTCTACTGGAGCTGATGGGAGTCCAGAGAACAGCAACTAAATTAATAAGCAGACTGGAGGACCTCAATTACAAGGAATGACTACAAGCGCTAGATATGATATCGGTATACAAACACCCTAATGGTAATTCCATGGCATAGGAAAGAAACTTTTCAATCTCAGGGAGTGTAAGAAGACACGTGGCCACACAATGATATTCGAGGAGAAGCGGTTTAACCTTAAGCTGCACAGGGGGTTTTTCACTGTCAGGCCGATAAGGATGTGGAACTCTCTTCCACAATCTGTGGAGTATTGATATTTTTAAAAGACTCTTGGACGTGCATCTTGGTGAACACAACATACAGGGATATGGGAAATGATTATCGACACTGACATACTGTACATGGACCTTCACAGGTGGAACTGGATGGACTATTGTCTTTATTCAACCTTACCTACTATGAAGCTATTCATTTAACCTGTCAGTGATCTTAATGTTATGACTGATTGTTTTTTTTATAACTGTATATTTAGCTGTTTGCCTGGTTTTCAGCTTTAAAGAAAAGGTTTTGTGGCGGGGAACTGTGTATCCTGGTCTTTCTGACCTGTTTTTTTTTAAATACTAGTTGTTTGCTGTCTCTTTCCATACTTTGGGTCCTTGACCCTGAACTGTGCAGCAAGTGAGATCCTGACATGAATACTTGTTCTAGGTCAGTGACTCAAAATGTATTAAAGCGGAGTTCTACCCAAAAAGGGAACTTCCGCTTTAGTTGTATGTGACCCCCTGACATGCCACATTTGGGGGGCGGGGGGGGCGGATACCCTCTTTTTAGAGGGATCCAGCTCCCACTTCCTCCCGGGGCACCGCGGCGCCGGAAGTCAGTTCACCTCTCCCACCATCCCTTTTGGCAATCATCTGGGACACGTTACGGGTCCCAGATGATTGCAAAGGCAAACATTTATATTGCAGTTTACCAATTTTTAGATGTGGTGGCTGCATTAGTTTTCTTTTTGAAGCTTTCTTTATCTTATTTTCATCTGATACTCTGGCCAGTAAGTCTGCTGTTTTTCAACAGAACAAGCATCCCTGCAGATGTAACAGTTACAGGGATGAGACAAACCAATTACAACTGAAAGGGATTTATTCTTTTTTATGTTAAACCTTTATGCCAAAAGGAAAAAAAAACAGCTGTAATTGTTTAGAAATTGTACGCTGGAAGTAACTTTAGATTTATTAGTGTATCTAAATCTGCTAGTGCATCTAACAGCTAGTACAGATTAACAATGTTGCTGTCCAAAGGTGCCCCTGTGCTCCTTCATCCAGAGTACATGCACCCTAGGGCCAGGTTCACACTATATGCCAGTGTGGAACTGCATATAATCTCATTTTGTCCCACATCAAAAATGGGCTGCTGTTAGTAGATGCACAGGGGTGCCATTTATTCTTAATGGTACCCCCACACACTGGATGCAGCCAACTGCTAGGACCATTGAGAGAAGGTTGCATTTGTTCCACTCCTTCCTCCTTTTCACAAATAAGTAAATCCACAAAGCTTTGATCGCTTTTCCTAGTCTGCTTGTGATCGGGGGCCAGTTATTTAGCACCCCATTTGGAAGAAAGGAAGGCGGAGACCCAGTAAGGGGCACAATTATTATTAATGGTTCTCAGCCGTGTTAGAGGTACATTGGAATGGTTACAGTGTTGGTCATCTTACTTTAAAAAAGTAATTCGTTAAGTTACAAATTACTTCTCCCAAAAAGTAATTGCGTTAGTAACTCAGTTACTACATTGGAAAAGTAATTAGTTACTCAGCAAAGTAACTGACTTCACTCAGAGCTGTTTAGGTTCGGCAATTTTCAGAAGCTCCGTAGTCCTTCGTACTACGCAAGCCCTGCGCCTGCGCAGTACAGGGGGTCCTTATCCGGCAGGGGAACTTTTTCGACAGGACACCGGAATTCAGGGTGTAACATGTAGCATATTCCGAATGGACCAGCCCCTGCACCTCCATGATCCCCGCTAGCTGTCACAATTTAAGAAAAACGTTGCCGAGTGGGGCTCCGCCCACATGGCTGTGTCCTGTGAATGGAAAACTACAAGGTCCGGAAGCCTTTGCGGCTGTCGACATGTAGTTTTCAATGAACTACCATGGCACTGTGGAGCGCCATGGTAGTTCATTCTCTCTTTCTGTCAGATTGTGTCTGCTTGCTTGTACGGGATGTACGGGCACACAGATACACTGGCAGATCTGCTGGAGACCTGTATGGCGCTGGTGCAATGCTATACAGGCTCAAAAAATAAATAGGTAGGTTTATAAAAAAAAAACGTACAGCGTGCCCATCTTAAGACTGTTGACTGTGTTCCCTCTCCAAGTTCAGACTGCTATTGTATAGGGGATTACAGGAGACTGATATGAGGAAAGATTTTGAAATTTAAAAATACAATTCATGCATAACTGGTTTAAATTGTGCCTATATATGCCTGGAGTTCAGCTTTAGAAGAGTATCAAGCTTTTTAATTACATTACGTTGTTCTTTCAACTCCATATCAAAGCAAAATCAATTCTTCCTCTATAGCGTGTAACCATATTTTAATTTATTACGCATATTTATCTTCTGATTATATAATCACATAGAGATGTAACTAGAGGAAAACCATTCATGGATTCTACATAAATGTGCTATATTATGATGGTAAGAAAGAAAGAACACCACTCAGAATCACAAATCTTGGAATTGAACGTGAGTTCATAGAGGCAGCCAAAATGTATCTTTATCCCTTTCTTAACAAACCTCTATAACCTAAACCTATAATACATTATCATACCAGTGTTGTTTAATTCTTTCCAACACTCTCCAGTTTTAAATCTCAGATAACATCTCGAAAGGTCCCATCTCCTTTAACTTTATCTCTACAAAATGCTATATTTCCAACATTTCATATCGTTCCAATAAGATATATTTATTCTACCTTAGCTACCATCCTCATTACTGAGACATTATCATATGTGGAACCAGTTAAAAAAAAAATAATAATGCAGAGTTTCCTTATTCTTTTTTACATTTTTCTAGCATACTAGCACATAATGACATTGCCTTGCAGGATTTTTTTTAAAGGCAGCACTTTACAACAGCTTTAGGGTCTAGGGTTAGGGTTAATGGTGATTGTAAGGGTTAGGGTGCTAACCCTAACAATTACCACTAACCCTCATGATTACTGCTAACCCTAACCCTAATTATTATTGCTAACCCTAATGATTACTGCTAACCCTAACCCTAATTATTATTGCTAACCCTAATTATTATTGCTAACCATAACCCTAATGATTACTGCTAACCCTAATTATTATTGCTAACCCTAACCCTAATGATTACTGCTAACCCTAACCCTAATTATTTTTGCTAACCCTAACCCTAATGATTACTGCTAACCCTAACCCTAATTATTATTGCTAACCCTAACCCTAATGATTACTGCTAACCCTAACCCTAATTATTACTGCTAACCCTAACCCTAATGATTACTGCTAACCCTAATTATTATTGCTAACCCTAACCCTAATGATTACTGCTAACCCTAATTATTATTGCTAACCCTAACCCTAATGATTACTGCTAACCCTAACCCTAATGATTAACTCTAACTCTAGCCCTCAACCCAAGCCCTTTAACCCTAGCATGCGACTTTAAACACAAAGTTCCTGCACTACTTTGATGTGACTTTAATGCTACTTGAGAGCCAGACAGTGTAAAGTTGCGTCAAAGTCGCACTCCATGAATAGAGCTGTCATACTTTCCTATTAGTAAAAAAAAAAGTAACACACATCAAAAATGCAAAATGCACCACAAAACGTGCAGTAAAAACGCATCGCATGCAACCTGCATAGATGTGAGCGTAGCCTAATAAAAGCCTACTGTGCAGTAAATACCGGTCAGGTGGAAAACTTATCTGAGATGTACTGAAGCCTGTGGTCACAAAGACCTGTGATCTTACAGGTGTAAAATTGGTCTGGGTGGGGGGTAGATAACTGACATCTAAAACAATTGGAGGAGCTATGAAAGTGGTGATGATGAATTTATTTGTTTCTGAGAAATCCTGGAGATTGAGTGTGCTTTTACTGTCGCAGCTATACGTAAGATGGAGATAATGCCAGTCTCGCGGTAAATTTTCTATTGCTTGCAGTCATTTAGCTGTAAATCATCCTGTTCTTAATTATATGCACGTTATTATCTCGTCTGCGTTTTACATTTTCCATCTGCAAACACTCCATGTTGAAACAAACGTATTAAATAAATGTTACCAAGTTGAAAGGGGCTTGACAGTGCTTTAGAAATGTGGAGATTGGTACAGCTGTCCATGCCCACAGAGCTTATCTTCTACAGATAAGGTCAGCCACTTTATCTCTGGTTGTTATTGGAGAGGATGCCTCATTTTCCAATGTGCACCAGCACCTGCTTTGTATCTAAATACGCAGGTCAACCTCCGGCTGCATTGTGGGTAGGTCGCAATGACCTTATTAACAATGCAGACAATATGAAATGGGCTGTTGGTATCGATTTGTTTCATAGAGAGGTACTCTCAAAAACCCTATTTAGAGAAATGATGTCTACGTTGTGGATAATTTTTATAAATGATAAAAACAGCTGTTATGATTTCATTATTTTAAACCACAGAACTCTGCAAACCAGACTTCATCCTTCCTGCTATATGCATGTTACTTAAAGCGGAGTTCCAACGTCAATTCAAATATATATATTTTTTTAAACAATTCGTAAGTTCATATAATTTAAATGTAACACTCACTTCTTTTTTCCAATAAATCTCCCGATGTCCGGTTTCGTATAAAATAAACAAAGTTATATAATGTCTTCCTGGCAGTTTTCCTCTTGCCTGTGGGCATGTGAAGCCCACAAGCAAGCAGTTCCGGGATACGGTGATGCTGAGCTACCAGCATGCACCGCCCGTTCCCGTGCGTGCGCATTATGTACTGTGCACAGCACCGTAAACTTCCGACGTTGCCATCACAAGGGGCGGCGTCGTCGGTAGTGCCCGCCCGTTGTGATGGCAACGAAGATAAACCAAAACACACAAAGACACTTCAGGTTTCGGAAGCTCGTGAGAATTATCGGCAGCTAGCCACACTGACTCCTGGGAATAATGAGACATAGCTCCAAGGAGACAGTGTGCCGCCGGATATGACGACCATACCCGCGGGTGGCAGAGACGGCAAATGCCATAGAAAACAAGGCTATACAGGTTACCCTTATGATAATTTTTTTTTTTTTTTTCCATTTGACAATGTATGTAATGCGAGAATGCTATTAAGGTGAACTTCAAAAATTGTGTGGAACTCCACTTAATCACTATATCTGTAACAGGTTTGCGACATTGATTGTTGTTTTCTACTTTAACCACTTCAGCACCGGGCCATTTTACACCCTTCCTTACCAGAGCACTTTTTGCGATTCAGGACTGCGTCGCTTTAACTAACAATTGCGCGGACGTGCGACCGTTACACCCACGTCCTTATTTTCCCACAAATAGAGCTTTCTTTTGGTGGTATTTGATCGCCCCTGCGGTTTTTATTTTTTGCGCTATAAACAAAAGAAGAGCGACAATTTTGAAAAAAACACAATATTTTTTACTTTTTGCTATAATAAATATCCCATTTTTTTTAAAAAAAACTATTTTTTTACTCAGTTTAGGCCGATACGTATTCTTCTACATATTTTTGGTAAAAAAATTGCAATAAGCGTATATTGATCGGTTTGCGCAAAAGTTATAGCGTCTACAAAATAGGGGATAGATTTATTGCATTTTTTTTTTTTTTTACTAGTAATGGCGGCGATCTGCGATTTTTTTTTTCGTGACTGCGAAATTGCGGCGGACACTTCGGACACTTTTGACACATTTTAGGAACCATTCACATTTACACAGCGATCGTTGCTATAAAATTGCATTGATTATTGTTTAAATGTGACTGGCAGGGAAGGGGTTAACACTAGGGGGCGCTGCAGGGGTTAATGTGTTCCCTATAGGAGTGATTCTAACTGTGGGGGGAGGGGACTCACAAGGGGAGGAGACCGATCAGTGATCCTCCGTACTGGGATCACATGATCGGTCTCCTCTCCGCTGACAGGACGTGGAGCTGTGTGTTTACACACACAGCTCCACGGTCCTGCACGGTCCCGTTGTTTTAACGGGCAATCGCGGGTGCCCGTCGGACATCGCGCCCCCCCGGGCACTCGCACCGGGTCCCTCAGGCGGCCGGGAATGGGAGGACGTCATATGACGACCACCCGGGATGGGAGATCCACCTTGTGGGCGTCATATGTACATTGGCGGGTAGGGAAGTGGTTAAAGGGCAACTCCTCTATCATGGAAAAAGTTAAGCCAATAAAAAAAAATAGCATATACAGTTGTTACACAAGCCATGTTGTGATTTAAAGTAAAGGCAGAAGGTTTATTTTCTTTTTGGAGAGATTGTGGAGAGTGGAGAGGTATTAGAATACCGTCCTATGCCCCCGTTAGGGATATTCACCCTCTCTATTTGTCCTGTTTACCGTTATCGTCAAAAGTGAAAGTAAAAGAAAATCCCAAACTTTGAGTTGTCCCCAGAAGAGGAATACAGTGGATCTGAAAAGTATCCACAGCGCTTCACTTTTTCCACATTTTGTTATGTTATAGCCTTATTCCAAAATGGATTATATTCATTATTTTCCTCAAAATTCTACAAACAATACCCCATAATGATGTGAAAGAAGTTTGTTTGAAATCTTTGCAAATTTATTAACAATAAAAAAACAAAAAAATCACGTGTACATAAGTATTCACAGCCTTTGCCATGACACTCAAAATTGAGCTCAGGTGAATCCTGTTTCCACTGATCATCCTTGAGATGTTTCTACAACTTGATTGGAGTCCACCTGTGGAAAATTCAGTTAATTGGACATGATTTGGAAGGCACACACCTGTCTAGAGAAGGTCCCACAGTTAACAGTGCATAACGAAGCCATAAAGTCCAAAGAGTTGCTTGTTGACCTTTGAGACAGAATTGTATCGAGGCACAAATCTGGAGAAGGGTACAGAAAAATGTCTGGAGCATTGAAGGTCCCAATGAACACAGTGGCCTCCACCTTCTGTAAATGGAAGAATTTTGGAACCACAGGACTCTTCCTAGAGCTGGCCACCTAGCTAAGCTCAGCGACTAGTCACTCTGACAGAGCTCCAGAGTTTCTCTGTGGAGAGTGGAGAACCTTCCATAAGAACAACCATCTCTGCAGCACTCCACCAATCAGGCCTGTATGGTAGAGTGGCCAGATGGAAGCCACTCCTCAGAAAAAAGGCACATGACAGTCCAACTGGAGTTTACCAAAAGGCAGACCATGAGAAACAAAATTATCTGGTCTGATGAAACAAAGATTGAACTTTTTGGCCGGAATAGCAAGTGTCATGTCTGGAGGAAACCAGGCAACACATCACCTGGTCAATACCACCACTACAGTGAAGCATCGTGGTGGCAGCATTATTATTAGGATACTTTTTAGCTGCAAGAACTGAGAGACTAGTCAGGATCGAGGGAAAGATGAATGCAGCAATGTAGAGAGACATCCTTGATGAAAAGCTGCTCCAGAGCGACTGGGGCGAAGGTTCATCTTCCAACAGGACAACGACCCTAAGCACACGGCCAGGATAACAAAAGAGTGGCTATGGGACAACTATATGAATGTCCTTGAGTGGCCCAGCCAGAGCCCAGACTTGAACCTGATTGAACATCTCTGTAGAGATCTGAAAATAGCTGTGCACCGACACTCCCCATCCAACCTGATGGAGCTTGAGAGGTCCTGCAAAGAAGAATGGGAGAAATTTGCCAAGCTTGTAGCATCATACTCAAAAAGACTTGAGGCTGTAATTGGTGCCAAATGTTCTTTAACAAAGTATTGAGCAAAGGCTGTGAGTAATTATGTACATGTGAATTTTTTTTTTTTTTGGTTTTGTTTTTTTCAATAAATTTGCAAAGATTTCTCCCTAGTGAGACACAGATGGCAAAAAAAAAAAACTGATGGTTTTTACCCTCTTTTTTTACTTTTTGCTATAATAAATATCCCCAAAAAATATAAAACATTTTTTTTTCCTCAGTTTAGGCCGATACTTATACTTCTACATATTTTTGGTAAAAAAAATCGCAATAAGCGTTTTTACACTGGCAGTGAAGGGGTTAACCACTAGAGGCCTAGGGAGGGGTTAAGTGTGTCCTAGGGAGTGATTCTAACTGTTAGGGGCGTGGCTACGAATGACACTGATTATAGCTCCGGATCACAGGGAGCTATGATCAGTGACAGTGTCAATAGGCAGAACGGGGAAATGCTTGTTTACATTAGCATCTCCCGGTTCTTCAGCTACGTGAGATGATCGCGGGTATCCCCGCGGCGATCGAGTCTGCGGGACCCATGATCCTACTCGCAGAGCTCCCGGTAGGGTCACCGGCGCGCACGTGACCACACGGTAGCAAAGTCAAAGGGACGTACCTGTACGCCCATTTGCCCAGCCGTGCCATTCTGTCGACGTATATGTATATGCGGCAGTCGGCAAGTGGTTAAAAGTTACCTTTTCCTTTCAATCTGCAGTTGCTGTAATTTTTTTCAAATATTCACATAAACTTGGCAGCATGGAGAAATTCTGTACACCAGTGAGTGGTGTTCACAACACCCCCAGGAATGTCAATTCCTGCCTGTGTGATTGACTGATTGTTTTGCTTTGTGTCTGTTAAAGTGGTTGTAAACCCTTACATATACCTGGTGAAGTGACTGCCCTCAAGGTATACACAGAGATGAAACAAATCCTCCTACATACGTTTTACCTGTTTATCAGCTGTCTTCTCTTCTCTACAGCCGTTCAAAGTGCTAAATATTTAAAGCTTGTCTGAGAGTTCAGAAAAAGAGCAGAGAGCTGAAATTATACTCTGCAGAGCTCAATGAGGAGAGCTCTGAGAACTCATAGGAGTTAAGGGTCACACCCACCTCCACACAGCAACAAAACTGAGGCTTCAATCAGCTGGAGATTCCTCCCCTGTCACCATTTTTCTCTTGGTGTCAGGAAAACTTGTCATAATTGATTCATGCTGATATCAGTGGAACAAAGCAGAATACAGACATTACACTTAGTGCTCTTAATTGAGTCACACTAGAGAGGGATATGCATTGTTCATATTTCATGTGTGAGGTTTATAACCACTTTAACTGCTTCGGCCCCCGGAAGATTTTACGCCCTTCCTGACCAGAGCCCTTTTTACAATTTGGCACTGCGCCACTTTAAATGTCAATTGCGCAGTCGTTCGATGTTGTACCCAAATGAAATTTGCGTCTTTTTTTTCCCACAAATAGAGCTTTTTTTTTTGGTAGTATTTTATCACCTCTGCGGTTTTTCTTTTTTGCGCTAAAAACAAAAAAGTGCAACGATTTTGAAAAAAAAAACAATATTTTTTACTTTTTGCTATAATAAATATCCCCAAATTTTTTTTAACAAAAAACAAATTTCTTCATCATATCTATATATAGATATATATATATCTATATCTATATATAGATGTATATCTTTTCATGTGAAGAAATTACACTTTGCTACAATGTAAAGTAGTGAGAGTACAGCTTGTATAACAATGTAAATTTGCTGTCCTCTAAAGTAACTCAACACACAGCCATTAATGTCTAAACCGCTGGCAACAAAAGTGAGTACACCCCTAAGTGAAAATGTCAAAATGGGCCCAAAGTGTCAATATTTCCTGATTCCACCATTATTTTCCAGAACTGCCTTAACCTTCTTGGCATGGAGTTCACCAGAGCTTCACAGGTTGCCACTGGAGTCCTCTTCCACTCCTCCATGACGACATCACTGAGCTGGTGGATGTTAGAGACCTTGCGCTCCTCCACCTTCCATTTGAGGATGCCCCACAGATGCTCAATATGGTTTAGGTCTGGAGACATGCTTGGCCAGTCCATCACCTTTATCCTTAGCTTCTTTAGCAAGGCAGTGATAGTCTTGGAGGTGTGTTTGGGGTCGTTATCATGGTAAAATACTGCCCTGTGGCCCAGTCTCCGAAGGGAGGGGATCATGCTCTGCTTCAGTATGTCACAGTACATGTTGACATTCATGGTTCTCTCAATAAACTGTAGCTCCCCAGTGCCGGTAGCACTCGTGCAGCCCCAGACCATAACACTCCCACCACAATGACTGTAGGCAAGACACATTGTCTTTGTACTCCTCACCTGGTTTCCACCACACACGCTTGACACCATCTGAACCAAATAAGTTTATCTTGGTATCATCAGACCACAGGACATGGTTCCAGTAATCCATGTCCTTAGTCTGCTTGTCTTCAGCAAACTGTTTGCAGGCTTTCTTGTGCATCATCTTTAGAAGAGGCTTCCTTCTTGGACAGCCATGCAGACCAATTTGATGCAGTGTGCGGCGTATGGTCTGAGCACTGACAGGCTGACCCCCCCACCCCTTCAACCTCTGCAGCAATGCTGGCAGCACTCGTACATCTATTTCCCAAAAGCAACCTCTGGATATGACGCTGAGCATGTGCACTCCACTCCTTTGGTTGACCATGGTGAGGCATGTTCTGAGTAGAACCTGTCCTGTTAAACCGATGTATGATCTTGGCCACTGTGCTGCAGCTCAGTTTCAGGGTCTTTGGCAATCTTCTTATAGCCTAGGCCAACCTTTTTTTTTTTCAGATCCTCAGAGAGTTCTTTGCCATGAGGTGCCATGTTGAACTTCCAGTGACCAGTATGAGGGAGTGAGAGCGATAACACCAAATTTAACACACCTGCTCCTCAGTCACACCTGAGACCTTGTAACACTAATGAGTCACATGACACCGGGGAGGGAAAATGGCTAATTGGCCCAATTTGGACATTTTCACTTAGGGGTGTACTCACTTTTGTTGCCAGCGGTTTAGACATTAACGCCTGTGTGTTGAGTTATTTTAAGGTGACAGCAAATTTACACTGTTATACAAGCTGTACACTCACTACTTTACATTTGAGCAAAGTGTAATTTCTTCAGTGTTGTCACATGAAAAGGTATAATAAAATGTTTACAAAAATGTTAGGGGTGTACTCACTTTTGTGAGATACTGTATATACATCCATTCAGCCATCCTAGTTGTGATGGCTCATTGCTTAGTTGAAATCCTCTATATATATATATATATATATATATATATATATATATATATATATATATCCTGTTCAAAGTTCTCTGCAGGAGAGAGAAGGGACTTTACGTTCTGCAATAGCTTGGGGTTACCCACACTACTTCCCAAACTTCTTCCATATAATACCTTGACATAATTACTTTTCCTCTTCTCAATTTCATGGGAATATTACCAGGCAAGCTTAGCATTAGGGAACTGCACATACTGTATGTGGTTGTGCCAATTTGTAGTCATGGATTAGAATTTTTGGCCTCTATTTGGCCTTTAAATTTCAATTTGTGCTTATGGGGGTATTTTTTTTATTCTTGAAAACATTATTTTCGGATTGAAATAACAGCAGTCACCTTGTATCATCATTTAGTACTGTTATTATCCGCACTGCATTGAGTACAAAGGAGTTGCGCAGTTTGTACTGTGTGGAGGACAAATATGACTAAATTTGAAAGAATCTCAAAAATTGCAAAAAATAGAGAAGCATAATTTTTATAATTGAAAGTAAGGGCTAAGGATGAGCGATAACATCAAGTGAACATCTGAAATCACTGTATTATTCCTACAGTGGCAGTGTTTTATTTTGTTATCGTCTGAAAGTTAGAGAAGATAAGGTCACCTCAGTGATCTAAAGGGTTACCAAGCTTGTTTAAACAGACGGCTGAGTAATCCAACAATATCACAATGAAGTCAATAGGAAACATGGTAGGACCTCTGTGTATGAATTGTCATTGCTCATCGCTCAGGGGACCCGATGCACGTCTCTGGGGACCCGATGCACGTGCCCGGTGGCCGCGATGTCCGCCGGGCACCCGCGATTGCCCAGTAACTGAGCAGGATGTGGATCTGTGTATGTAAACACACAGATCCACGTCCTGTCACTGGAGAGGAGACCGATGGTGTGTCCCTTGTACATAGGGACACCGATCGGTCCCCTCCCCCAGTCAGTCCCCTCCCCCCACAGTTAGAATCACTAACATAGGGAACACATTAACCCCTGCAGCGCCCCCTAGTGTTAACCCCTTCCCCGCCAGTCACATTTATACAGTAATCAATGCATTTTTATAGCACCGATCGCTGTATAAATGTGAATGGTCGCAAAAATGTGTCAAAAGTGTCCGATATGTCCACCGCAATGTTGCAGTCATGATAAAAATCGCAGATCGCCGCCATTACTAGTAAAAAAATAATAATAATAAAAATGCTATAAATCTATCCCCTAATTGTAGACGCTATAACTTTTGCGCAAACCAATCAATATACGCTTATTGCGATTTTTTTTTACCAAAAATATGTAGAAGAATACGTATCGGCCTAAACTGAGGAAAAAATGTGTTTAAAAAAAAAAAAATTGGATATTTATTATAATAAAAAGTAAACAATATTATGTTTTTTCAAACTTGTCCCTCTTCTTTTGTTTATAGCACAAGAAATAAAAATCGCAGAGGTGATCAAATACCACCAAAATAAAGCTCTATCTGTGGGGAAAAAAATGTATTTATTTGGGTACAGCGTTGCATGACCGCGCAATTGTCATTCAAAATGCAACAGTGCTGAAAGCTGAAAAATGGCTTGGTCAGGAAGGGGGTGTTCGTGCCTGGTAGGCAAGTGGTTAAAGTTTTGCTTTGATCCTGTAGAACACATGGACTCAGAACCACAGCCATCGCTGATTCATATAATTGTTTTTT
Source organism: Lithobates sylvaticus (assembly GCA_028564925.1). Lineage (NCBI taxonomy): Eukaryota > Metazoa > Chordata > Amphibia > Anura > Ranidae > Lithobates > Lithobates sylvaticus. Next base: position 111,599,801 of record CM053027.1, read on the forward strand.
CATACACTCTGGACATTTGTTTAATTTACATTCACATCATCACCATATGTTTATTTATGTATTTAGTCATTGGGTGATTTCTTTCAATTCCCTCAGGGGATGAACGGCACTATTTGTCACTTATACTATTCATTGATATGTTGGTAATATTTGATGGTTTATTCATTTATATTAATTAATTTCACCTAGGTTGCGAAATTGAAGCTCTTTTTTACTTTTTAGGGCACTAAACCTTGTGCGCATACAGACTTCAGTGGTTAAATCTGGTCCTGGGTTAGTGTATAAAATGTGTCTAAATTTTTTCAGACTTGGAATAAGCAAAGCCAAAATTTGGCTTCTTAAATTATGCCCCGTACACACGGTCGGATATTCCGATGGAAAAAGTCAGATCGGATTACGTTGTCGGAAAATCCGACCGCATGTTAGAGGCATAAGAAGCTTATCTGTTAATATTGTGCACATGCAATGAACAATTAACAAACCTATTAGAACAATACCTATTACCACACACCTAATTGAAAGCATTAAGGTCACTCGACTCGCAGATGATGACCCCTATGCTCCCCCCACTCCCCTGTGGCTCCCCTCTTGAACAATCCTCAATTCCCACCAGGTATGATGCCCACCCTCTTTCATTGGTGGATGGACATGGCACTATTTTGACCATAAAGGTATACGCCCTCTTTGCATTTTGTGCAAGATTTTCAGATGCCCCCTTCTGAGAGTTTCTGCTTATAACAAATACAGCACTTCCTAGGTTCTTTACAAAAGAGCAGTTCCGATCTTACAGTGCGAACACAGTTCGAAAGCAGATGCATACAGGAGACTTTTCAGAGGGAATGCATCTCCATGTTGTATAAATCTTTGGTAAAATTAGGTGCCTCGGCTTATATTCGGGTTGGCTTATACTCGAGTATATACGGTACCTATGATAAAAATTATAGTCCCTTCAATTCTTTGTAAGTGGGCCAACTTACAAAATCTGCAGGGGATCAAATAATTATTTTATTGTACATGCCACCCACATCCCACTAAGTTCTGGGATTGTCATTGACATATAAATGTGAAGGTGACATGCAAAATTTATAACAAAGAGTTGAAGAAAACGTGGTATTTGCATAGGACCTTTGGAGGCTGTATTGGGTTAGTGGAGTGGAACAATAAAGGTACTACGTGGCTGCTATGCTTTGCTTTGTGGGACCCTAAGGCAAGTTTCTCTAAGATTAAAAATGGTGAATGATTGTCAGGTATAGCAGACTTCCTATCCAATAAACCTACAGAAGAAAACCGATTAATACTTTTTTGGCAGCTAACACAGAGCAATAGGCTGCATAGTGGTACTACACAAGTGCCAAATATCTCAGTTCCTCTACAGGGATAGGAACTATTAAATAGCAGAGATTGTGTATGCTTGTGGACAGTTTAGTGTGAGGAGCTAGGCTTTAAATGCCCAGTGTGTTTTAAAAAGAAAAAAAATATTCCCATCCTGAGTAAGATCCCTGCAAGTTCCGTTTGGCCATTTCTAATTGGGAGTTAAGATGGCCATACGCCATAAAATTTTCCTATTCAATTTCCTTTAGATTTACCTTCAACTGTGTAGTAGAAGGGCCTGTCTGATTGCATACAAATTGAAAGTGTTTAGATTTGACCTCATATTATATGGAAATCTAAGGCCCCTTTCACACTGGGGGCGGTTTGCAGGCGCTATTGCGCTAAAAATAGCGCCTGCAAACCGACCCGAAACAGCCGTTGCTATGTCTTCAGTGTGAAAGCCCGAGGGCTTTCACACTGAAGCGGTGCGCTTGCAGGACGCTGGAAAATGTCCTGCAAGCCGCATCTTTGGCTCGCTATAGGAGCGGTATATTTACCGCTCCTATAGCGCCCGTTCCCATTGGAAACAATGGGGCAGCGCTCCGAACCCGCCCGCAAAACGCCGCTACAGCGGCGATTTGCGGGCGGTATTGACCCTTTTTCGGCCGATCGCGGGGGTAAAACCACCCCGCTAGCGGCCGAAATGCGCTGCTAAAACGCCGGTAAAGCGGCGCTAAATATAGCGCCGCTTTACCGCCAGCGCCCCCACCGCTACAGTGTGAAAGTAGCCTAAAGGAAATCTATAGAAGAAAATTGTATAATGTATGGCCAGCCTTAGGCTGCATTCACACCTGAGCGTTTTGTCGCCTGAAGCTACAAAACGCTAGAGGGGAAAAAATACATTATTCTCTATGGAGATGGTTCACACCTCCACTCCAAAACGCCTGAAGCCCTACGCCTGAAGCTCAAACAAGTTCCGGACCCTTTTTTTGTCACTCGAATAGGGCAGATTTGGGCGTTTTTCTTCTTTTTACATTAGTGACCTTTTGCTCTGCACAAAATCACGGCAAAACACAGTAAAAAACACAGCGAATTGCGGTAAAAAACGCTGCAAAAAACGCCGCAATTCGCGCGATTTTCTGCCTGAAAACGCTACGCTCAGGTGTGAATGCAGCCTAAGTCTGGACACTTTATGCTTGACATGTGCGGACTTGTGCAGCATCAAAAAGTAATCTTGCCTCTCTATACGGGATTGTGCACCTTGGATGTGGAGAACAGTAAAAAAGATATATTCGCCCTTTTATTACCTCAATTCTTCTAATGATGTATGTGTGTAACCATCAGCTTGTAACAGCAAGGTGAGCGTTTCCCCAGGGATCACATTATAGTGTTTTTTATTTGATGATAGCGGTGCAGTCAGTTTTCCATACAGATAGTTTTTATTTCCCCTAGGGCTTACTGTGAGTGTTCAAATTCACGGAAAAGAAATACGGTACACAGTTTTATGCAGTTATGTCTTATACACTGCTGTTAACGCAGACTAATTCAGCAACATAAAATTGCAATATGCATCATATTTTCAAGGATTGGTGCTTGTGTTCCTCATTTCCAATGTGTATCTGCCAGCCAAGGCTAAGTGCTCTGCCACATTTCTTCAGCATTATGTTAAAGTTGAATTATGGCTCCTTATTAAATATATAAATATGTACTGCAGCTTTTATTAGTACATCTGCAGTAACTTTTTTCACCTTAGGCCTTGTTCAGTTTTCCATGCTTGCACACATGAGGATGCACAGGTGCTCTGTAAATCCCTGTGCAGGCAGTCTAATTGGAGTCAATTGGGGCGCAGGGATGTCATATTGAAATTAGTAGCTGTGTCCATACAGATGCTGCATCCTAATTGACATGATTAGGACTTCCTGCACAGGGATGCCCACCTGTATATCCCCGTACAGGTAAACATGGCCCTTGCAGGGGTGTGCACTGTGGTGCACTCGTGTTAACGAGGCCTTACAAAGCCTTATTAACACTTGCTAACCCTGCCAGTGAAGTCCACCTCCTGCAGTTTCCTGTGTTGAGGTGACAATGCAGCATTGTCATCCTTATGTAGGCTGTGGCCACTTACAATACAGTGGGGTTGATTTAAACTGGAAAGTGCAAAATCTGGAGCAGCTCTGCATAGAAACGAACTAGTGGGGCTGATGCTCAATTTTCTTTGGGGGGTGGCCTGCCGCCCCCCCCCCCCCCAGCCAAAAAGCTACCCCCTCCCAGCCAGCCAGCCAGCCAGCCAACCAACCACATAACCCCCCCACCACTCGATCGATCGCTGCTTCCCCCCGTCACTCGATCAATTGTTCATCGCCTGCCAGGCCCTCCACCAGCCCCGCACTTACCCCATCTAGGTGGCAGCTTCCCCCCTGTGTCCCGAGTCCCGGCAGTTGCTTCTCCTCCTGGCCAATCAGGAGTTAGGACACGCGGCCAATTGGGTCTTAGGACTCCTGGCCAATAGGGTCTCAGGGCCCGCTTCCTAATTGGCCAGGAGGAGCAACAGGAAGACATTAGCGAATATTCATTTGCTAATGTCACACAACTGGGCGGGCTTGGGGCGCAGTGCTCTGCGCCCTGAGCCCACCCTTTCTGAATCCAATTAGAGCTTCCGGCTCTAATCATGTGCTTCCAAAAAAAAACATTGGAATCCAGGCGTCCGGCGCCCTGCATGTAGATTGGGGGCCTGGTGCATGGATTAGGGGGCAGCGCCCCTGCGCCCCAAATGGATGGGCCACCACTGAAACCAACCATCTTTCAGGTTTTAATTGAACAAGCTGAAGTTAGAAGCCGATTAGCTATCGTGTACAACTGCATCAGATTTTGAACTCTCCGGTTTTAGTAAATATACACCAAATATAAGCATGTTCTATGCCAGTTCACATCCTAACCATACGTCATAAATATTTCTATCTACCTGTAAGATGGTGGCCTTGGACAGGCGAGTAACAAAGTATTGCTGGATATAAATGAATTTGTACTGCTGCAGCAGATAGACAGCACAGCATTCCTGAAAATTCAATAAAGTATTGCAAACCCAATTTAAAAGTCTTAGTTTTGTAAGTATTGAGTTTCTGCAAAGATGATGCTGCTATTATCTAATCCGGAATTAATTGAGTGACTGTGCCAAGGTTCTGACAAATAAATCTGTCCTTACCTGTGAACACAATGGGTAGCATGCTTCCCTGTTTTAAAGGACGAAAAAGCACATGCAAAATGTTAGAGACTATTTTAATACAATACTGTTTTTAAGCTTATATATGTTCATATCTGGTAAATGCTGTATAATAAAACAGTGTCCTGTAAGTGGGGTGCCCCTTAAAAAAATTTTTTTAAAAGTCAGCAGCTACAAATACTGCAGCTGCTGACTTTTAATAATCAGACACTTACCTGTCCCAGGGTCCAGCGATGCGGCGGAACAAAGCCCCCCCTCGTTCCCCGCTCTGCTCGCGACACCGGCATTCTTACTGTGGCCACTGCGCCACTGTGGCCACTGCGCATGCGCGAGCGGTGCCGTGATACACCGCGCAGTCTTATGGGACCTGTCACGTGTCCCAGATGACTGACTGCAGCGAGGGGAAGTGATGTCAGTGCTCGGGCACTGAAGGAGGCAGACTACGAGGGAGCCTCGTAGCAACAGGCATTTAGAGGTGAGTAAAAAAAAAAAATTTTTTCCAATTATTTCTTTTTTTTTTTTATTTCTTTATGAATTTTAAGCTATTTTGTTTTTTTTGGTGGAAACACCACTTTAAAGTTGTTGTAAGGCATCAAATATGAACAAAGCATATCCATCTATAGTGTGTACTTGTCTCAATTAAGTGGCTGCTGTTTGTTCCTCTGCTATCAGCATGAGTCACTTCTGACAAGTTTTCCTGACACAAAGAGAAAGAGGGTGACAGGGAATGGAGCTCCACATGATTAACAGCCTCAGTTCTGTTGCTGTGTGTTATGTAAAGGGGGGTGTTCATCCGTCCATTCCCTCCACTCCAATCAGCTCTCAGAGCTCTCCTCACTGAGTAACTTCAGTTCTCCACCCCTTTTTTTTCTGACAGCTTAGACCAGCTGTATAAATTCTGGACTTTGAATGAATGCAGAACAAAGACATCAGATAAACGGGTACAACTTATGTAGCATGATTTGTTTTATCTCTGTGTATTACCTGAGGAAAGTCACTTCACTAGGTATATGTGAGGGTTTACAACCACTTTAATGCATAGGTGTCAGAAATTCTTTGAAGACATCCATATGTCTGAAATGGAAATGTGTAACAATTGAATGTCCACCTTTACTCCATGTTTAAAGCTGAACCTCTGGATAGGCTACTATTTTTGAAACACAAGAGGCATGTGTATTCTTACTTGATTATTGGTGTGCTTTGTGTATATCTTCCAGGATTGTGCAGTAATCTAGCCTTAAACTTTCCTCTGTTCAGATGCTTTCAGTAATACAGACCGGCCAGTGTTGCTCTCTTTCTTTGGGCAGGGTGACTGGAAAAAGTCTGATCGGATTATGTTGTCGTAAAATCCGATCGTGTTGTGGGCTCTGACTTTTTCCTTCGGAATCTCCGACCGAAAAAGTTTGAGAACAGGATCTAAAATTTTTACGACAACAACATCTGATCAGACTTTTCCGATCGTGTGTAGAGAATTCAGACGCACAAAGTGCATTTTTCTTTTTCTCATTCAGAGTAAAATTCTCCTATTAGACCATCTGTTACTAAAAGTACCTTTCCTGCACTCCTCAGGCACCCAGCTCACCAGCCGGTACTTCCAGGTCTTAGGGAGAACATGATCTCCACTTATACCCTCCCCAATATAGTGCAGGGTGCCTGAACAATACCATGCCCAAGTACTGTCAAGTATGGTGAGGGGAGGGTCCTTAGACCTGTGTAAGCTCCAATACAAGCTGAAGCTGTAACAGGCATATGGGGCAGAATGGTGTGTGGGGAGTGAAGATATTAGTGGCAGAGAAGGAGGACTATAACGAGAACCTGAGATTGCTTTGCCTTGCATGGACCAAGCAACAGGTTCACTTTAAAGTGCTCTTTGTTCTTAACTGAGACAATGAGAAAAAAACAAAAAAAACAATGTCCAATGTAATATAGGAAGAGACACAACAGCTCAGTAATTAAGCTTTCCCTTATCGTCCTTGTTTTCCATCATTACACATTTGGCCAATGAAGCTTTACTTGGGAGGAACTAGGATGCTGAGCTTTTATAATCTTATCTATGTAACCCTGCTCCAAATACTAATAGAAAACAATTAATTCAGACTTACAAGCTCATAACACCCATAATACATTTCTGATCATTTAATTGCTGGATCTGTGAACGAATAAATTGCACTCTTTCGATTAGGTACATTTCACTAGGGAAATATTTAAAGTGGAAACTCAAAGTTTAATTATGAACTGATTAATGTTCTTGATTCTTTATGCTCGATACAAGCATAACATGAGTTCAGGTTCTCCATGTAAGCAGTTTAACATTATCCAATGATTACTGCAGGAGTGGTTCCCCTGATGTACCTACCCCACAGCAATGCAAAAGTCCCATAAAGAGACAGAACTCTTGGGTTTACTAAATAAACTACTGCAATAACCCAAAGCGAACCAGTCCATTCTCATCTGTCATTGGTTTCAAGTTTTTAGAATATTGACCGTTGCTGATTGTTTGCTATGAGTTGATAACACGAGTCAAACCCACCACATGCAATGGAATTGATTTTCTACTACCAAAAAAAGGAAAACCTAGTGCTGAACAGCAAGGTAATACCCCTCTGGATTTTATAGACAGACCAGGTAATGTAGTAAAAAAAGGGTATTTTATTACAAACATACAATAAAATTGCAAATTGCAAGAAAAGTACAGTTACATAAAAAATGTGTGTAACAAAAATACTCAGGTAAACATTGATATGGAACTCAGCTGCCCTGTAGACAAAGTGAGAGCACATACTGCAAATGACGCCTAACATGTTTCGGACCTTGTAGTCCTTCTTTGGAGGCTTATGTCATTTTTATATAGAAAATTCTAGAATATAGATGTAATAATGCATTAGTAGGATAATAAGTTGGTATAATGATTGCACATGAAAAGAGAATGATTTTTAGTCAAAACAGACACCGAACATGTTTCGGACCTTGGTTTTTGGTCAGGATCTTGGCAGGACTTTTTTACTCCACACGCCTGAAGTCCATGCAGTAGGGGACGATTGCCGCCTCTCTGCTCTCTCACCCTGTGCATGCCCATCTCTTTCCATCCGATATATATCTGAGGCCTTGGTTTTTTGTTCACCCTGTAGGAATCTAGTCTTGGCCCCCTGGTTGCTTTTATCAGCGATTTGTTTATCTTTGTAATTATAGTCTCTCTTGCTGTTATGTTGATATCAAATGTGATTGGAGGTGCATGTCTGTTTTGACTAAAAAGCACTCTGTTTTCTTGTGCAATCAATATAGATAGAACTGTTATACCAACTTATTATGTTACTAATGCATTATTATATCTATATTCTAGAATACTCATGATTTTCTATATAAAAATGACACACGCCTCTGAAGGACTACAAGGTCCGAAACATGTTAGGCGTTATTTGCAGTATGTGCTCTCGCTTGCCCAACTTTGTCTACAGGACAGCTGAGTTCCATACCAATGTTTACCTGAGTATATTTATTTGTTACACACATTTTTATGTAACTGTACTTTTCTTGCTATTTAAAATTTTATTGTATGTTTATAATAAAATACCCTTTTTTTACTACATTACCTGGTCTGTCTATAAAATCCAAAGGGGTATTACCATGCTGTTCAGCACTAGGTTTTCCTTTTTCTTGTCTTTTATTGGATCAGACGGGCTAGTAGTTTATACACACACTGCCAATCCCTGCCTCATCAAGTTTCTACTACCAAATGTAAAAATAAAATGACATTTTGTGCTATTGTGCTATTCACACGACCATCCCAATCAGATCTGCTTGTCAGTTTTTCAAGTAGATCTGATCTGATGGTCCATTCACCCCTATGGACCAGAGGGTGTAAATGGACTCCCGTCCGTTTACACCCACCTTCCTCTGGGTTTAATTAGGTCTAAAAAAAAAAAAAAAACAGAAGGGGATCCGTTTTCCTCCATCTGGGCAGATCGGAGGGCAGTCAGGTGTAAATGGACAATAGAGCAGAGCAGACTCTGTTTGTTTCCACTGGCAAGTAACTGAGTGAACACGGACCTGTCATCCACCCACTCTGCTCTGATCAGCAGGAGATCAGTGTATTAGCAGGTTATTGAAGCATGTGCTGGAAGCTTGTTATAAGCAGAGTATACCTTTACTTTCATGGAGGATATCAAAGCATGTCTTTATTATGGAACAGGAACAAGGAGCATAAGAGAACTCATACACTGAGAAAGATAACACTTCCTCTGATTACATTATACCATAGATTACATGCTATAACACTGTAGTGCCACCTGCTGGTTAGATAGGCATAATGCATACAGTATTGTCAGTTTATTAGCAACCATGCTGTTGTTCTTTCCAACAGATCCCTTGCTGATCAAAACTGAGTCTGCCCCATGTGAAAGGGGCTTAAGCTTGGCTTTCCTGCGACCCTATCTTCATTGTCCTATTCAGTTGCGGTTGAAACAAATCGTGTCCAAATGTATTTGTCCCACTTCCCCAGCTGGTCTGCACTTACACTGGGCTACAAGCAGGTGTTCCCGGGCACGCTTTCATCATCACCTCTGCCAACCATCCCTTCATTTCTTCTTGATCTATGGTGAGTTCTGTGCACATGCACGATTTGTGCTCACACTAAAGAAAACCGTACCGGACCACAACTGAACTGTGCTAGGGACCACCTCTTTCAAGTGGTTGCTGGCATGATATGCTTAACTGTTCCCAGGCATGGTTTAGAGCACTAGAGGTGATGAGAGAGCCAGGTGCATGATTGTGAACAAGGATGCCTGTGAAAAAAAGGAACGATCCAGCCGCTGCTCCAAAACCCATAAGACCAAGTGAGATGCAACAAAAATTCCAACACAAGGAGCGTTGTTCCAGTATATTAGCACACATGAAAAGTGGAGTAAAAAGTATCAATCTTTAATAACAAATGTATCCATTTATAAACTTTGACCAAATGATCGAATAGAAAATGCCTTGAAAGCCCAGTGACTCACGGCTAGCATGTTATCCTCTGCAGTCCCAGAGGGATGGATGGCTGTCACAAACCCTGATCCTGTGTGAAGACAGTGAGGCGTACACGCAGGTTGTAGATACGGCTTCCACTCTCAAACTGTCAGATGTCAAACAAGGAAGGATAGAAGCACTCAGGTCCTCTTCTACCCTTCCCAGTGTTAACCCCTTCCATGCCAGTGACATTTAGGCTTAATGGACACGGGACATTTTTACAACCTCTCCTGAACAATTTAACTTGACAGATAGTAACCCACGCTTAAAACGTCCGTTGTGCCGCGTTTACATCCCACGTTTAGCCGTGTTTGCATTTAGAAGCAGTTGAAAAAAAAAATGTTTTTTTTCTTCTAAATAGCCAAAAATTAAAAATGCCTGTAAACGAAAAGGTTTATTATAAAGTTTTTTTTTCTTGCGCTATAAACAAAAAAAGAGCGTAAATTTTTAAAAAAAAAAACATTTAAAATGTATTTATTTTTTTATTTCTTCATCCGTTTAGGCCAATAAATATTCTTCTACATATTTTTGGTATATTGATTGGTTTGCGCAAAAGTTATAGCATTTACATACTATGGGAAAGATTTATGGCATTTTTATTATTATTATTATTATTTTTTACTAGTAATGACGGTGATCTGCGATTTTTAGCAGTATTGCGACATTGTGATGAACAGATCAGACACTTTTGACACTTTTTTTTGGGACCATTGAAAATTATACAGCGATCAGTGCTATTAATATGCACTAATTACTGTGTAAATGTCACTGGCAGGGAAGGGGTTAACACTAAGGGGTGATCAATGGGTTAAATGTGTGTTCCCTCACTGTGTTCTAACTGTGTGGGGAAGGGTGTGACTAGGAGAGGAGACATATCGTTTTCCTACTTAGTAGGAACAAACAATATAATACGGCTCCACTCCTCTGACAGCACAGGGATTTGTGTGTTTACACACACACACACACACACACACAAATCTCTGTGCTGGCGCTTGTGCACGGGATCTTGCCCGAGGGCCACCCGCATCATGTCCTCTGCCATGCAGCGGGCGCACGCCCTCTGGTGGCTGAAAAGCAGAAGGACGTACCCTTACGGGGTTTCGCCCAGGGGAGCCATTCTGCTGCAGTATATATGCGTGAGCAGGTTGGGAACCGGTTAAAGCGGACCTTCAGTAATTTTTTCATCTTTCCATCTATTAAATCTTCTGCCCTTGTTGTTTTAACTTTGGATAGTAAAACATTTTTTTTTTCTGCCAGTAAATACCTTATACAGCCCAATTCCTGTTTCTTGTCTGGTCATTAGCCTAGGCTTATGACATCATGCACAGCTCTCTCTCTCTCGCTATCGAGAGCATTTGCCAGGAAGGGAAGGGGGTTGAGTCATAAGAGGCCAATGAGAGCTGCAGAGCTGGAGATATGCCTCTGTGTGTCTGTGTAAATCCAGGAAGTGAACAGGAAGCAGCTTCAGCTGCCCATAGTTAAAATGGATGCAGCCAGACTCAGTGGAGGGAGATTTCTGCAGCATATTTGGCAAGTACAGAATCACAGTATATATAAAATAATATGCAAAGTAGTTGGAGTGAGGCTTCAGAATGGCAAAGATGTTTTTATTACAAATTATGTGAGCAGACATATGCAGTTTCTCTTTAAATATTTATTCAAATCTTATTATTTTAACTAGTATTGTTAACAACATTACAACTTTGTAATAAGATGCAAAAATATATAAGCAAAAATAGCTTATGAAGAGTCCTTGTGCATAATAAGCAGCAGCAAAATGTAATATTTGCCGGCATGTTAATATTTGTGGTTGAACTGGATGGACTTGTGTCTTTTTTCAACCTAACTATGTAACTAACTATGTAAGTGTCGGTTCACACTATGTTAATAAAGGTACTTTTACTGGTGCAATAAAAAGGGATGGAAAAAAAAATCCTGAATCAGAGCAAATTCCCCCCAGGACAATGGGCACCAGTAACTGTCACTGTCTTTTACACCTATCGCCAGCGTGCCATAACGCCATACATAGAGTTCACAACATCCAATCAAACACATTCTTCCTTGACTCACCCATGATTGTCAGAATGGTTGAGTGGTGGGTAAAGGGAACTAGAGTTGGATATATATATATATATTTGCAGCTATATAAAACAATGGCCCTCTGTTTAACTTTTTCAGCAACTCTAGCAAAGTGATTTTGGCTAACAAGAAGACAAAAATGTAAAAGTGGTTGTGACATTCTTGTATATTCATAATCAGAGCTCAGGAGATATGTTTAGCTTTCAGGCTGTATGGTACAGGACTTGTTACTTTAGACTTAGTTTATTCTCTGGCCGCAGTAGAGTTGGCAGACATCTAAAAATATATGAATTATTACATTGGGAACACAGGCCCTGCAGGGGACAAAGTAATTGGCAGTGAAACATAGGCCAGCTGTTTTGCACTAGGGGAGCTGAAAAACTTCATCCTGCTCGCCAATGGTTTTTGCGACAAGATGAATCCGCTTTCATTTGTCTAAAACTCGCTACTTTAAAGCTTTTTACTTAAAATACATATTGATGATACCCTCAATAAAAGTTCACTGTTTCATGTTAATAAGGACAGTGTTTTAAAATAAGCCAGCAGTGTACATACCAGGCAATAAAAGACGGATTTCTTTAATAAAATAGTGCCAAAGTCAAAGCACATGAGTATAGTACGGCAACAGAAATATAACTTGGTTCAATTCTTTACCTTAACTAAGAAAATCTGTATCCCTTCACACGTGAACAAACTTTAGAGTATCTCTCCAAAAATAATTCTACTGAAGCTCAGTATAGATTTCTACAGTGAGGAGTTGTTTAAAAAAGCAAAAAATAAAATAAGATTTTTTTTTGGGGGGTATTATAAAGTATCTCTATACCAGGGGTATATAGAACACCCACAGAGTACAGTACCTGTAAATTAAAAAGTTCTTCATGACATTTACTAAATGGCAAACATATCCCTCATTTTTTTAGGAAACATGATATTTCACTTTAATCACTTAAGCCCCAAACCATTTTGCTGGCCAAAGACCAGAGCACTTTTTTGCGATTCAGCACTGCGTCGATTTAACTGACAATTGCGTGGTCGTGGGAAGTGGCTCCCAAACAAAATTGACATCCTTTTTTCCCCACAAATAGAGATTTCTTTTGGTGGTATTTGATCATCTCTGCGGTTTTAATTTTTTGCGCTATAAACAAAAAAATAACGACAATTTTGAAAAAAACTAATTATTTTTTACTTTTTGCTATAATAAATATCCCCAAAAAATATATATATAAAAAAAAAAAAAAAAATTTCCTCAGTTTAGGCCCAAACATATTCTTCTACATATTTTTGGTAAAAAAAATCGAAATAAGCGTTTATTGATTGGTTTGCACAAAAGTTATAGCGTCTACAATATAGGGGATAGTTTTATGGCATTTTTATTAATAATTTTTTTTTTTACTAGTAATAGCGGCGATCTGCGTTTTTTTAATTGTAACTACGACATTATGGTGGACACATCGGACAATTTTGACACATTTTTGGGACCATTATCATTTTTACAGCGATCAGTGCTATAAAATTGCATTGATTACTGTAAAAATTACACTGGCAGTGAAGGGGTTAACCGCTAGGGAGGGGTTAAGTGTGTCCTGGGGAGTGATACTAACTGTTAGGGGGCATGGCTACGAATGACACTTTACTGATCATAGCTCCTGATCACAGGGAGCTATGATCAGTGACAGTGTCACTAGGCAGAACGGGGAGATGCTTGTTTACATTAGCATCTCCCCTTTCTTCAGCTCCATGAGATGATCGCGTGATCCTACTCACGGAGCTCCCGACAGGGCAGCACCACCAGCGACGTGCATGTGACCACACGGCGGCAAATTCAAAGGGACGTACCTGTACGCCCAATTGCCCAGCCATGCCATTCTGCGGACGTATATGTACATGCGGCGGTCGGCAAGTGGTTAAAGCAAATCTGTTCTGAACGAAATACATAGTGGTCCACTGCTGACCTCCTTCTGAAAATGCTAATTGCTTGTCTGTCTCTGGCTTTAATACTGACCTGAAACAAGCATGTAGATCTAAGAGGAGTCAGAACTTCTAATCGGTCTACTTGTTCAGAGACAATGACTTTGTAAGTACTAAAGGTATTGGCTGACTGTAAACCTAGCAGAAAACTTAAACGCCACTTTAAAAATAAAAATAAAAAATTGCATTCCTAAAAAAAAAGTTGTATCAAGTGTTATTTGTATGCAATTTCAAATATTGGGAAATAAAATGAATCTGTTACAAGCTTAATGCAGCAGCCATTAAAAATGACAGAGATTATCTGTTTTTCGTATTCATTATAGTAGGATACAGCATTTATCATTAACCCCTTGGTGATCACAAACTGTATATTTACATCCATATAACCTGTTTTTATTACTATTTCTTAAGGACTTTATTTTAAGCCTTTTTATTTTTTTTTAGCAATGAACAACTTTAGATTAGAGAGTTGGTTGATGTCAATCTAGTAAGTGAAATTTTTAATTAGAATATAAAGGTATGTAAAGGTATGTAATCAACCTGGTATTACTTACTGCATGAGTTATTTATGCACTAAATATTATAAATGTATTCATTTTTACACAAGTAATAAATAGCAGCAGTGACTTGCAACATTTATTGTTTAGCAACCTGGAACTGCAAGCCCATTCAGCATCTGGCGTAGGCCCATGTTGGACACTTTGGCAGCCATAGGGAGGTTTTCAGATGCTGCTTGTGAGTTAGGCAATGGCAACCTTATTCAGAAAGGTGTCTAGCTTGACTGCAGGTTATACAATTTGGCCACTACTGGATGGATTTAATATTTGACTATAGTATTCATCTTAATCTTATGGTTGCCCTACCTACCTGTACTTACCTGAATGGGCTTTAATTAGAATATTTGAAAATGCAGTCCAGTGTGTTCACTAATTCAAGGACTACCCTCTTTCTGAGCTAGCTACAACCTTGCCCTCAGTGAAAGCAGAGAATGCGAGAGAAGGTAAATCAAACAGACTCTTTTTTAGCAGATTTGAAGTGTTTTTCAGAATATTAAATGAAACAAAAACAGCCACAAAAACAACAGAAAACAACCCCCTTTCCTTACTGTGTACCATGCTCCATAATGCTTTAACATAGTATTTGTCCAATTACTTCTGCTATCTCTGGAAAGATCGTATGCGTCTGTTAAAAACACTCAACTGTCTTTAAATTGTAATGTTCAAAATTTGTGAAAATATGATTCTTCTCCATTGTTTTTTAGTTCCATTTTGTGTTATATATTAATATTAAATATGAAGTGAGGTTTTAGTATAACTCATACCCATTTTGTATAACTCATACTAGGTCCAATTAACATCATCAGTACGATGACTTTTTGTCTCCAGTTTAGTCTTCTGGAATTACTCACGGCAGTGATTTGATCTATTATTAGCAAATCACTTGGGATCAATTCTGCTATCTCTAATTGCGAGGAGTTAAACTAGAGCATGTACTAAAAGCCTGTTCTGTTTAGACATTTGAAACATTTTTCTAAAGATCCCTTTTCTCCATCATTATTTTGGTGCCATTCAATCTGATATAACATCAATTTGCTTTAGAGCTAGCTTCAACTTTCTTGAACGGTAGAGTGTAGGCAAGTTGGTTTGCCAGTTGTCCCAGGTTACCCGAGTGGGAAGGGGTTAAATCATTTGCTGGGCTTTCCCAGGCATTTTCTGGGCTCTGCCCTCCACCCTGTTCTGTATATAAAAAGGGGGGGGGGTGGCTCTGCTTATAAGCCACCAGCCTGCATGGGAAGACCAAGCCAAAGGATTTAACTGCCAGCAACTAATGGGAACTGCCTAACCAGGACTACTCATGAACTTAACTCTTGGAGTTAACTAGTTAGGGAGAAACTTTGATTTTGCATTGTTGAACTGTATTGCTAAAAAAGTTAAGTTGTTCACCTGTTTTAAGCCTGGTCTGAAGTTATTCAAAAGAGTGCATGAAGGTGTATCAGAATAACAGGGCCTGTAAAGCACACATGGGGTGAAGCGTAAGAATGGAAGGCCACCATGAAAGGTTAACTCAGCAGGAGTTGGCAGGGAGTATGTAGTTACTACGGGTACCCATGAACTTGTGGGAATGTAAAAGCAGGGAGACAGCAAAGAACGGTACCAGGCATGGGTGACAGGTCCCCTGGTAGCAAGGGGGTCGGTATCCTGGCTCTCTTGCTAGCGGTCGGCTTCCCAAAAGCAATGGGGACCGAACCCATGGTACAGAGCCCCCAAGGACCTAACCACATGGTACGGGAGAGCTGGAGGAGTTAATCAAGTGCACGCATGCGGTTCACACTTGGTTCACGGCAGGTCCAAATTCTGTCAATGAGAGTGAGGTGACAGAGGAAAGCTGAACTGGTGGAGCTGAACACAGCCTCCCCCTCTAAATGCCACATTCTGGCAGACAAGGTGTGCAGCGAGATGGGACAGAGTGTTACACAGAAGAGATCTGTATGTTGCTTCACAGTTGCACAAGGTGTACAGCTCACTTCTTATCTGGGGTTGTTCCCTAATGTTGACATTTACATGAATGCAGCCCCGTCTGGCTCCCTAGCGCATACATGAGGAAGACCCCCCCACCACCACATACATAGCGAGCGGACCCCACCCACAACTATACTAGATGTCTTTATAGAAAACACGTGACTTGAAGGTACATTCCAATCACACTTTTATTTTTTAATAATTTCAGATAATGCGGGTGATGTACCCTGCTAGAGGGATGTATATAAATGTCACCCTGGTTAATGTTTTCATGGATAACAGTTGACCATTGGCCATATCTGAAAGTTATTAAGGTTCATTGAGCAGAGGAACTTGGTGAAAGGGGCACACTGGCTGGAAAAGTAGTAATGAGTAACTGGATGTCACAGTTCCGTGTGCATTGATCCAGCGCCGGGTTTTAACCACTGTCTGAGCTGCTCGGGTTCCTTCCAATCCACCCTGAACATAGGTATTATTAAGCGTTTGCACCTGTGGTTTCGTGTTCGAGCAACGTATCTGCACGCTGAGGCCAGAACTCCCTGTTTCTCCAGCGTTTGCTATTTATTCAGTACACTTGTATTCTGTATGCTCGGTCTTATCTCTGCTCTCAGTGTTTTTCCCTCTTGCTGCGCTCTTGTATTTCCTTTGGTTTCTGTCCGTGTATCATTTCGTTTTCTGTTGCTGGTGCTCTCCACAAAATTTTTTATTGTCCTTTGGCTTTGAACTTCATTCCTGCTTGCTGTGTTCGTCTCTCTCTATGCTATTGTCCAGCTGCCCCTGCTCTCCTGTGCTTCACGCTTGTTTCCTGCGTCCTCCCCCTAGTATCTCTTCTTTCTAACTGCTGTAGTCTTTTCTTTGGTCCTTGTATCCTGTGTGTACCATGAGTCCATCCTGTGTGCTATCTGCTGGCACTGAGCCTGCATGAGTATGTTAGAAAGCTGCAACCTGGGGGCTGCCTTGCAGCACAACATCCACACCTCCAGTGGCTCTGGCGAAGACAAGATGGCTCCTTAGATCCTGCGACTCTACACCTTTCAGGGTCCATACCCTGGTACACCTGTTTAGTCGCCCCTACTGCTCCTCTAGACTCAGAATTTTAAAGTCCCAGGTGTTCCAGTCCCCAGGTCCTGACAATGGACACCAAAGTCTGGAGAGACAGTATAAGAATTGGTGTGGAGTTCAGGATGTAATGCAGAAAAGCCATGTCTGGGATATAGGATTATAATCCCTGTACACAGTCAGATACTTTGTGTTTGCAGTAGGCAAGTTCTAATATTTCGGAATACCCGAACTTAAAGTGATATTAAAGGCTTTTTTTTTTAATAACAAACATGGCATACTTACCTGCTCTGATTTTGCACAGAGCAGCCCCAATCCTCATCTTCTTGGGTCCCCCACCGTAGGTTAAAAACCTTGAGCCTATACAACCACTTTAAGGAACTAAACTTGATGCTATGAGGGAATATGAAATGGGTGGTGTAAATGGTTCCATTGGTAATAGTGTATATTAGAATTGTCATACCTGGTGTCTGCTCAAGGTGTACATTTATAACCTTTGCCCATCATTTCTGGAGCACCTGTACTGGATACATGCTAGTCATAATAGTTCATAGGCCTCTTTCACACCTGAGCATTTTGTAGCTTGAAGCTCAAAAACACTCAATATCCAAAATCCCATGGTTTTCAATTGTGCCTGTTCACACCCGAGAGTAGTGCTGCTTGTAGCTTGAAAAGGTACACAAGCTATTTTTGAGCTACGTTATTTGACCCCAAATGGTTGATAAAAAAAGGAAAAAAATGGATGTATCACGCATTTTGTCCCTAGTAACTAGTTTTCTAGTAGCATAAAAAAAAAAAAGTAAAAATCGATAAAGCCTAAGACAAAACACTCAAAAATGCCTGTACAATTGCTAAAAAAGCCTCTAAAACATTGGTCATGAAATGGCAGACAAAGGTCCAGACCAGGACCGAGTGACACCCCTGTCTGGACTGTCAGCCCTCTGTTCTGTAGCGCTGGATCCCCGCTGCTGAGCAGTCATTGGTTGTTGGGACCGCTGGCATCCTAGCAACCAATGACGTTACGTGTGCCCCGCCCCCTGCACCCCGCTTTTTTGCCCAACTCCTGCCCCCTGCAACTCGCTTCTTCTCTGACTCCCGCCCCCTTCCTGCCTGACTACAAGGAAAATATCCATCAGGTACACTGTTCACTTTGATGTGCTCTTCCAGTCTATGGTTCTAAAAGGGCACTCTGATGAGCACACCTGATATAAAGGGACACTCTGGGGTACCTGATGTAAGGGGGCACTCTGATGGGGCACGTGATGTAAGGGGGCATGCTGATGGGTGCACCCGATGTAAAGGGGTACTCTGATGCGCACACCTGATGTAAAGGGGCACTCTGATTAGGGCACCTGATGTAAGGGGCACTCTGAGGGGCACAGCGGATGTAAATAGGCACTCTGGGGTACCAGATGTAAGGCAGCACTCTGGGGGGCACTTGATGTAAGGGGGCACTCTAATGGGCGCACCTGATGTAAAGGGGCACTCTGATTAGGGCACCTGATGTAAGGTGGCACTCTGATGGAGGCACCTGATGTAAAGAGGCACTCTGATGAGCGCACCTGATGTAAAGGTTCACTCTGATTAGGGCACCTGATGTAAAGGGGCACTCTGATGGGCACACCTAAAGTAAAGGAGCATTCTGATTGGGGTACCTGATGTAAGGGGGTACTCTAATGGTCAAACCTGATATAATTTTGATAGATAAACAGTGACTACAATCTCTCTGAATCATAGCACAAACTTAAGATTTGGACTTCGGCTGAAAGAAAACTCTAGCGACCGGACCTCCTTGACTTTTAATTCATTACATATAGTCCAATATGCAGCGCTTAGTAGTATTATAGTTCATTCTTTGCAGAAAAACTCTAAATATTATACGATAATGAGAGAGAGAGATACTGCCAGAATGTGTAGAAAGAAGCACACGTCACCCAAGTGAGTCAAATCTGCTTACCAGAAGTCAGATAAAGGTGAGCATGAAACAATCCACCTTCCAACTCAAAGTATGGATAGAATCCGAGAAACGACCAAACATCACGGGTGTCACTCTCCAACAAAATGGTCTCAAAATAGATCCGGGGTAAGACAGCCGATAAAAACTTCCAATCACAGCAATCCGGTAATTTCACATGTCATGCAAAGCAAGGAGCAAAGCAAAAACACATAGTGAAGCCCGTACAGGTAAAATAAGGATTTTTATTGTAGTACACTTACATTATTGAAGTCACAATACGGCATTGTGTAAATAAAATTTCCACGTTCAGTAGCATGCTTGCATCAGCCAGCCTGACATGTTTCATCCAAGTCGGATATCATCAGAGGCATGATTACACCTAATCTAAAATGACCAAAGATAGTCATCTCAAATGTGAATGCAGCCTATAAACATTTTGAAGATATAGTACAGGGGTGACCAACCAGTGGCCCGGGGGCCACATGTGGCCCGCGGAGCCCTCTGATGTGGCCCGCGACCTCCTGCTCTGAGATAGAATAGAAAGAATACTGTTATTAAAGGTCAGTTTATTACTAAAATAACAGTGTATATATGGGCATATCTTTTTTGCAGTGGTTACTGGGCTGCTCTCAAACTGATTCACAGGCACAGAGCAGTTTACCTGCGGGTTACCTACACCGAACCATAGAATTCTATTATTACCTGCAAGTTTGGTGAGCTTTCTGAAAGTGCACCAAACCTGCAGAATATAATGGAAGTCTATTGCAAACTGCAGGAAAGCCAAAGGTACACTGCGTTGCACACGTGGTGCGGGTAAACCGCAGCGCATTAGTGTGAAAGCATCCTTTGACCCCTTTCACACGGTCAGTCCGACAGTCTGACCAATTGGACCCTCCATTCACCTCTAAGTAGTGGCAGACATAAACCGACTTGTGTTCTACCTCCAATACGATCTGCTAAAAAGTATCGTGGGCTGCGTCCGTGTCCGCTCTCCAAATGCGGAGTGGACACAGACATGCCATCCAGCCGCTACGCTCATTGTGGCCCGTGACCAGTTACCAAGTCGCTTAAGTGGCCCTCGCTCTTCAAAAGGTTTGGCACCCCTGATGTAGTACAAATAAGATATTGTCAGTCTGGCTTTATACTTCATGCAATATAATGCAGCAGGTGCTCAGACTGGTACAATGCCATTACTAAAAAACTGCCTTAAAGCAGAGTTCCACCCATTTAAAAGTCAGCAGTTAGAAAAAGTGTAGCTACTGACTTTTAATAAACAGACACTCACCTGTCCCAGGGTCCAGCGATGGGGCCACCCGAAGCCTCGCTTCTCTCCCCCTCCTCTCTGCGGCGCCAGCTTTGCAAGTGTGGGTGCCCGGCTGTGGCTTCACAGCCTGGCACGCACTGCAAATGTGTGAGCCGCGCTGTGCGTTATGAATGGCCGGGCAATCTTCTGGGACCTGTGACGTGTCCCAGAGGATTGCAGGGAGGGAGGGGGGAGAGGTGAACTTCCTCCCGGCACCAGGAGAGTAAGTGGTAGCTGGGTACCTGTGAAAACTAGGTACCCGCTCCCCCCCCAAAATAATGACATGCCAAATGTGGCATGTCAAGGGGTCACAAGTACTTAAAGCGGAAGTTCCATTTTTGGGTGGAACTCCGCTTTAAGCAACATTAGAGCAAGTTAAGAGACACATGTGGTGTATTACCCAATAATGTTAGAGAATTGTGCAGATAGATGGGGACTGGAAATCCATCCTTGCTTGGCAGATTATTAGCAAAAGAGAGGAAAATAACCAAATCATGGAGGAAAAAAGCTTCATCACAAGATACATGTACAAACCATGTACAAGTACATGGTTCAAACCAAAATGATAGGATGCAATTCTTTCTGAAGTGACATACTAAGGCAAAATTACATTGAGTATGAAGTAGGTCAGAGGGGTCAGGAAGCCAGAACTTACCACCATCTCAAGCTCTCTCTTGAAACTGTTTTTTTCTTTTTGTGTTGCAGTATGAGAATGTTTCTGTTTTCTTTGTAAACAGTATATTCCCAATTAATTTATTATCTTAAAATGCCAAACGAAATCATGTTTATTATGTTAGCATTTTTTATTTCCTATTTCAGTTCTCTCTTAGGATTGCACTAAGGCAGTACTTGGATTCTAATTGTGTCTCTGCATTCAGAGGTGACTTTTGGTCTGCCTCTGTTGTGAATAATGTATTGACCATTAAAACATGCAATTAATTCACAAGGCAGTTGTTAGCTGCCTGGAATGTTATTTATGTTTGTTTATATGGAATATAATGTGCTTCTAAACAAGTGTTTCATTTGAGGGAGGGTTATTTTTAGATCTTTTATTTCTGGCACAGGACTAACTGACCTCTCTGACGTCTCTGTTTGCACAAATTGGAATGCCACGTTTTAACCCTTTTATCCATAATCACTTCCCTGGGCAAAAGAAACTTAGATCATATTTTTTTTAATTGTCCCCGGCGATGCTCCCTCTGTCCTGCTAGAAATGCCCACACTTGGCATTAAAACCCAATTGAAGTCTTTTTCTCTTTATAGTTCTGCTGCATCTTATGTTATCTTTTAAACAGTTTTTTTTTTTGCTTAGAAATACCTTTAAAATACCATTTTATGTCAGTGGAATTACTAGTGATGATCTCCCTCTACAGTTCTTAATGCTGGTGGAGCACTCACCCCTTTTAGTTGCTGCTGACATTTTTATGGGCTCTTCTGTCTTCCTAATAGAGACCCCCTACCTGGCAACACCGACCCACCAATGGCAACAGACTTTAGTGCAATCAATCCTCTTGTGATTTTATTGGCATGATTATCTTGGGGTAAGAGGGTACAGGAGGGTACAGGATACTGAAAACAGCAGCAAAGTACCCCCTATAAAGTGGTCCTCTCCATGAATAGTTTAGGGCCAGACAGACAGCATCTTTCTGCTTCTCAGGTCTCTGCCACAGGCCAGCTTAGATACTGTAGGTCCAGATAGCAACATCTTCCTTGTTTTCACAGGCCTCAGCCGCAGGCCAGCTTACATTCTATAGGTCTAGACGGGCAGCTATCTTCCTGTTTCTTTGGCTTCTGCCGCAGGCCAGCTTAGATTCTGTAGGTCCAGATGGACAGGTATCTTCCTGTTTCTTAGGCTTCTGCCACAGGCAAGCTTAGATTGTGTAGGTCCAGATGGGCAGGTATTTTCCTGTTTCTTTGGCTTCTGCCACAGGCCAGCTTCTAATCTGTAGGTCCAGATGGGCAGGTATCTTCCTGTTTCTTAGGCTTCTGCTACAGGCAAGCTTAGATTCTGTAAGTTCAGATGGGCAAGTATTTTCATGTACCTTAGGTCTCTGCCACAGGCCAGCTTACATTCTGTAGGTCCAGACATGCAGCTATCTTATGCCACACGATCGGACTTTCCGGCGGACTAGGTCCGGCGGACAATTCAATGGACTTTGCAGCTGAGGTCTGCCAGACTTTCAAGCGAACGGACTTGGCCACACACGATCACTCCAAAAGTCAGACGGATTCGAACGTGATGACGTAGAATAAGGAAGTTCATAACCAGTAGCCAATAGCTGCCCTAGCATCGGTTTTAGTCCGTCGGACTAGCACACAGACGACCGGATTTTTCGACCGGACTCGAGTCTGGCAGACAAATTTGAAGCCAGTCTTTTCTAGGTCTGCCAGACTTTTATAAAGAAAAAGTCCGCTGGAGCCCACACGCGATCAAATTGTCCGACGGACTCTGGTCTGCCGGAAAGTCCGATCGTGTGTACGCAGCATTACTGTTTCTTAGGATTCTTCCACAAGCCAGCTTAGATTCTGTAGGTCCAGATAGAGACCATCTTCCTTGTTTTCACAGGCCTCTGCCGCAGGCCAGTTTACATTCTGTAGGTCCAGACAGGCAGCTATCTTTCTGTTTCTTAGGCTTCTGCCACAGGCCAGCTTAGATTCTGTAGGTCCAAATGGGCAGCTACTGTATCTTCATGTTTCTTATACTTCTGGCACAGGCCAGCTTAGATTGTTTAGGCCCAGGTTCAGGCTTGCAAGAGAACAACAAATCCTTCTCTATCTTGGCATCCTCCCCCCAAGCAAAGGCCTGGGAAGAAAATGATTGGACCCCTCTACACAGACATGAGTGGAAAGCAAGGACCTGTCATGGTTACATTCTCTCCAGGTAGGAGCCTGAGAGGTAAGGTCTCTTCTAGAAGGTTATTCCAAATACTTATCCTCCTCCCAGCCCTCATCACTGAAATAGACCCCTCAGTTACTGGCAAAGGCAGAATAAATATTCATAACCTAAGTATGCTTTAAGCATGTAGCTTCTAGACCTAACTTGTGAAGAACACTCTCAAAGCAGCAGACCTAAGCAATCAATGTCCTGGACTTAGGAGAAACCCAACAAACACAGAAATCATAAACAAAACTCATGCTGCAAAACTAAATTTATCTAAAGACATTCCAGGCTAAGGCAGTGACCAATCCCATGGGGAACCATCCTTGACCCTGTGTCCTTAGCAGGGTCCCCACACTGGCATAGATGAGTAATGGCTGCATATCTACGTGCCCTATACATTTGATTTTGATGTAAGTAAGTTTATTAGTGTATGTTAATGTTTCAAATTATTTTTGTGTGTAATTTCTAAAAATATATGGACACTGGGTTATGGGTAAAAATATACTACCTGGCTCTGCAAATATTCATTCGCTGTTGCAACACACCTGGGTGGGCTCCGGACGCATCCTCTGCGACCTGAGCCCACCCGATTTTGAAGCCTATTAGGGCCTCTGGCTCTAATCAGGTGCTTAAAAAAGAAAAAACCCTGGCCGCTGTAATTCATGTGCCCAGTGCCCTGAAAGGGGCCAGACACATAAATAGGGGCTGGCCACGGTGGCCATGGATAGATTCATGCTATGCATGAAGCTATCCACTGCATATAGGGGGTGGTGAGAAGAGAGGGGGCGGCACCCCCTAATGGACAGGACGCCACTGGTTGTCAGGCTTACTGGCCAATCAATAGGCCTGATCACTGTTACATGATGCAGGAAGTGACATTACAATTTCGTTTGGGATGTGACATTACCTGTTACAAGGTATTTTGGTGTTGGCTAAGATGGAGGAAAGAATGGCGGAGGATCACTGGTGAGGGGAATATCAGTGGGTCAGGTGCTGGGTCACTTTACCTGAAGGGTCAATTTGCCCTGAAGCGCTAGAGTGACAGTATTTCTTTATATGTCGCTATTTACTATTATCTGATTTTTTTATTCAAGTATTTTAAGAATTATACATTTATCACATTAATCCTGCGACATTTGTACTGACAGCAATGACACAAGACAGTGGCTCATAACAGTGAAACAAAGAAAAGTTATTGCTTTGCTTGACAGTAACAAGGTTCCATAAATTTTTCTTCATAAATTCGAATTTTTCATTTTCTTTTGTCTAGTGTAGCTGTTAAAACTCAATGGACAATCAAGATTTAGACCTTGACACAGTGTCCTTTAATATGGTCTGCTTGGTAGAACTAAATCATATATGATGTGGGTGGCATAACCCATTGGGAGAACTAAGTTTGGTGAATAAGTGGCATTTTATCCTGCGGGACTTGGCAAGTTGATGGATCTTAGAATAATTTTTAAATTGTTGACAGATGGGTATTCTTATTTGGTAAATTCAGTTCCGCTAAACTTCTGAAATATATTGTAAATATATCAAGTCACAAGTCAATATATGAATATACAGCCAGGGATTAAATGACAAACAAATCCTTAAATCTAAAATGTCACGAAGGCAGAACTGAAAGAAATATAAGAGACCCATCATTTAAAGCATATTTAACTCCAAAAAAACAAAAGGGTAATATAATGCAGTTTACTTGTCCTTACATGTGGTAATTGCATTAGTTTTCTTTTTCAATATGTTTTTTCCTTTGCTTTCACCTTCTAAACTCTTTAAGTCTGGTATGAATTTTAAGGTTTTAAGGGTGTACCACACGCATTTTTTTTATTTTATTTATATAAATATATATATATATATATATATATATATATATATATATATATATATATATATATATATATGTGTATAAATATATCTATACATATCTATACAGTATCTCACAAAAGTGAGTACACCCCTCACATTTTTGGAAATATTTTATTATATCTTTTCATGTGACAACACTGAAGAAATTACACTTTGCTACAATGTAAAGTAGTGAGTGTACAGCTTGTATAACAGTGTAAATTTGCGGTCCCCTCAAAATAACTCAACACGCAGCCATTAATGTCTAAACCACTAGCAACAAAAGTGAGTACACCCCTAAGTGAAAATGTCCAAATTGGGCACAATTAACCACTTTGCCTCCCTGGTGTCATGTGACTCGTTAGTGTTACAAGGTCTCAGGTGTGAATGGGGAGCAGGTGTGTTAAATTTGGTGTTATCGCTCTCTCTCTCTCATACTGGTCACTGGAAATTCAACATGGCACCTCATGGCAAAGAACTCTCTGAGGATCTGAAAAAAATAATTGTTTCTCTACATAAAGATGGCCTAGGCTATAAGAAGATTTCCAAGACCCTGAAACTGAGCTGCAGCACGGTGGCCAAGACCATACAGCGGTTTAACAGGACAGGTTCCACTCAGAACAGGCCTCGCCATAGTTGACCAAATAAGTTGAGTGCACGTGCTCAGCGTCATATCCAGAGGTTGTCTTTGGGAAATAGACGTATGAGTGCTTTCAGCATTGCTGCAGAGGTTGAAGGGGTGGGGGGGTCAGTCTGTTAGTGCTCAGACCATACGCCACACACTGCATCAAATTGGTCTGCATGGCTGTCATCCCAGAAGGAAGCCTCTTCTAAAGATGATGCACAAGAACGCCGGCAAACAGTTTGCTGAAAACAAGCAGACTAAGGATATGGATTACTGGAACACCATGTCCTGTGGTCTGATGAGACCAAAATAAACTTATTTGGATTCGTGGACAGCTAAGTATCCTAATACTAAAAGTCAGCAGCTACAGCATTTGTAGTTGCAGACTTTACATTTTTTTCTGAAGAATCCTGGAACTCTGCTTTAATTAATTTCTAACATTCAAAGCAAACTTTTTGTTGAGAAATCACTTTGAACCCCCCCCCCCCCCCCCCCCAGCATTTCTTGCTGTGGCCATCTTGAATAAGGGCAGATGTTTCATTTAGCATTTACTTCCTAAAATTCATCTGCCTTTAGCTCAGGCCTGCAGGTAGGAGGGTGTGCTTAGCTGAGAAAACCTCTCCTCCCCTCCTGAAGACTCTTGGAATGTATGACATAATTTGCCTAAGCCTGAAAACCAGGAAGTAACTGAATAAATGTAAAAATAAAACAAGAAAATTTAAAAATCTTTCCCATTTGTTCAATGTTGATTGAGAAAGTGAAGTTTAACTACTTTCTGTCCGGTGACGTACCCGTACCCAAATTTTGATTATACCAGGATGATGTCTGCAGCTGCAGCTAATTTTGTAGAGCCAGCGGTCGTCTCTCTTGTAATAGCAATCGCAGCGGCTCACCGGCCACTCGATTGCTATTACAAGCAGCGGGAGGGGGGACGTCCCCTCCCGGCAACTTCCACAGCTCTTGGGCTATCCCGTCCTACCGGGAGACCCAAGCGACCAGCCGGCACATCTGCCAGATAGCCAAGCAAAGCCGTGATAGGCTTTGATAAGCTGTTCATAATAGTAACATGGAAGCGATGACATCAGTTTCAGTTTACTTTGGGAACTATTGGAGCTATTTTTTGAAAACCAAAAGAATTCAGAAACACAAATCTTGGTGTTTTTGAATGCTTTTAAAGTGCAGAGGAGTGATTTAGGGTCTTATAGACCCCAGATCTCTCCATAAAGAGTACCTGCCATGTGCCTATTGCTGTCACAATGATGTTTACATTTCTTTTGACAATAATAATAGTGATAAAAAAAATGTTTTGGTGGAGTAGCAGTCCCAAATATAGTAAAATACTACCATGCAGTCCACCTGGGGAGGGTGGTGGACTGGTGCAGACATGGAGAACTTAAGTTGTGGGTGGAATTGGAACAACAAGTCAGTGAGATACCTCTGCGGAGAGCACCCTGGTGCTTTGATAAAATGTCAATGGCGACCACGAAACATCCCACTATAGGGACTACATTACGCATCTGTTCATCTTTATTTCGGGATCCTATGGTCTCTTCGGAGGGTTCACCTTTGTTCCCGGTGCTGGGAAACCTGGGGTTCCCTCCAGGGACAGAAGTAGGAGCATTCAAAAACCTAGAGGACAAAGGTATATTCCAGGTCTCACACTTTTTGCACAGAGGGGCCTGGCCTACCTTAGCGGTTCTGTCGCAAAGAGGGGGTCCCTTTGAGTTAAAACTGTGGAGGACGAGACAGATTATGAATTTTCTGCGCTCCCTGGGGGCAGCGGAAAAATATGATCGCCAACTAACGATATTCGAAAAATATTGTGATGGGCGTGAACCGCTCCCTCGGTTGATCTCAAAAATGTTTGGAATGTTAAATATACCACGGGAAGACTATGTACCCCCCAGTAAGGCCAAGTGGGAAAAAGACCTGAACAGAACCTTTACTAGGGCCCAATGGTGGGATATTATACATATGTCCCAGAATACCTCAATTTGTACACGATAATGACGCAGTGGTATTACACCCCATTAAAACTCCAGAGATTCTACCCTGAAACCTCAGGTCAGTGCTGGAGATGTGGAAGAGAACTGGGAACTCTTTTCCACATATTCTGGACATGCCCTAAAATTAAGCAGTATTGGGTAGAGGTACGTAGGATATCCCAAAAATGTACGGAAATAGAAATCCCAGATGACCCGGCTCTATTTTTGCTACATTTTTCTCAAATACCAAAACGGACTTATAAAAAATCTATCATATGTCACCTGCTCAATGCTGCTAAGGCAAATGTTACTATAAGTTGGAAGGAATCCGATCCACCTTCTATAATAAGGTGGTTAAATAAAGTCAGGGAGATCGGGGCTATGGAGGACTTAGTGTCCTTTGGTCAAAACAAAACAGAGAGGTACAACAAAACCTGGGGAGGGTGGAATAGATTTATGGACTCGGAGGAAGGTAAGAGACTGATGGAGGGAGACACTGGAGAAGACAGTTAGATGTAGGAGCGGAATTTAAAAATGGAAGTAAAAGAAATACCCTTAAACCGGTGGGATGAGGTGGGGGGGAGAGGGGGGGAGACCCCCCTTTTTTTTGGGGGGGGGACGGGGAGCTGTAGGAGGGCGAACTGGAAAGGAAAATGGGGGGAGGAGAGACCCATAAAGGGGAATGGAAGACCCTGAGGGAAATTAGAGGATGGCCATCAAATAAGAACAGCAGGCCTGGGAGACAAAAGAAAAGGGTTGTATGGATAAAATGGATCTAAGATGAGGAGGTTACCGAGATGAGATAAATTAAGTTTGAAATTAAGTTTGAAATGAAGAATGTTCAGTACTATATGTTTTGTGTACTCTACCTGCTTAGAACGGCCGTTCAACCCCGTGTATGTGGTTTCATTTTCTTGCCTTATTGTATTTACCTTTATTGTTTGAAAGAAAAAATGTAATAAAAACTAAAAATATGAAAAAAAAAATGTAAAGCAACCATGTTAAAAAAATAAATAAAGTGCCCCCATCCTCCGTGCTTGCACACAAAGGCGAACACGTCCCACTCGTGAGGTATCACCATGAATGTCAGATCATGGGCAGAAATTCTAACACCAGACGTCCTCTGTAAATCTAAAGGGGTAACCTGTAAAGGCTTTTAAAGCGTTGCCTATGGATAGTAAAATTTACGTTGTTTGTCGCACTTGCACGGGCCTGCGCAACTTTAAATCGTGACATGTTTGGTATCTATTTGCTCGACGCAACTTTATCTTTTACAAAAAATTTGGGTTATGTATTGTGTTTTTTTGCATTAAAATTCAAAAAAGTTGCTGTCACTCAATGCCCACAAAACTTTTCACAGTGTGGAATGGGTATTTCTGTTGACGGTCCTGGCCAAAGTTGGTTTCAGGGATGGGTTTATATCATGGGTGCGTCTTTTATATTACCACCCCCAGGCGACTATAAGGGAAGAGGGAAGGCTTTCTCCTACATTTTTTTTAGGCAG
The DNA here is from genome assembly GCA_028564925.1 of Lithobates sylvaticus. Lineage (NCBI taxonomy): Eukaryota > Metazoa > Chordata > Amphibia > Anura > Ranidae > Lithobates > Lithobates sylvaticus. Next base: position 111,629,064 of record CM053027.1, read on the forward strand.
GGGTACCAGACAGGGATGCCCCTGTCTCCTCTTCTCTTTGACCTGGCTATAGAGCCTGTGGCAGCCTGTATCCGGGCTAATGATGCCATCGAAGGATTTAGATTTGGCCCCCGACAGGAGAAAATGATATTGCATGCTGGGTTGATTCTTTTGATTATATTGTATGTAGGGTGATTCTGACCACTCCTTGCATACTGTTATGAGTACTATACAGGAATAAGGTAAATATTCAGACCTTACCATTAATTGGAAGAAATCAGCCCTGTTACAGATGCACTCTTTATTTAACCCCCAACTTGCATCATTTTGTCCCAGCAGTTTCAGCATTTAAATATTTGGGGATAACTATCTCCAGAGAAATTACAGATTTTTGCAGGTTAACCACTTAAGGACCGTAAGGATTTACCCCCTTAATGACCAGGCCATTTTTTGCGATACGGCACTGCATCGCTTTAACTGACAATTGCGGGGGCGTGTGACGTTGTACCCAAACTAAATTTATGTCCTTTTATTCCCACAAATAGAGCTTTCTTTTGGTGGTATTTGACCAGCTCTGCGGTTTTTATTTTTTGCGCTATAAACAAAAAAAGGCCGACAGTTTTGAAAAAAAGACAAGATTTTTTACTTTTTGCTTTAATAAATATCCAAAAAAGTAAAAATCAGTTTAGGCTATTTTTGTATTTCTACATATGTTTGGTAAAAAAAATCGCAATAAGCATATATTGATTGGATTGCGCAAAAGTTATAGTGACTACAAAATAGGGTAGGATAGGATAGATTTATGGCATTTTTTTTTTTTTTTTTTACTAGTAATGGTGGTGAGAAACGATTTTTAGCAGGACTGCGACATTGCAGCAGACAGATCGGACACTTTTTTGGGACCAGTGACATTTATACAGCGATCAGTGCTATAAAAATGCACTGATTACTGTACAAATGACACTAGCAGGCAAGGGGTTAACACTAGGGCTCGATCAAGAGCTTAAATGTGTTCCCCTGGAGGTGTTTCTAACTGTGGGGGGGGCAGTGGACTGACAGGGAGTACAGAGAGATCGCTATTCCTAATCACTAGGAACAGACGATCACTTAGTACTCCCCTGACAGAACGGGGGTCTGTTGGTTTACATTGACAGAGCCCCGTGCATCGTATGAAGCGACGTACACCTACTCCCACTACGCATATTCAGAGTGGTCAATTCAATATTTCGCTCCTTGTTGTGAAAGGGTGGCCATGCCAGGATCAAGTTAACAACTACAAAGGACAAAATAAAGAGGGGGCCTAGCTTTCCCCAACCCATGGCTCTACTACTTAGCCTCTCAGCTACAGCACCTAGTGGGGGCACGTTATTCATTATGATGCACTTTTGTAGGGCCAGAACATTAGCTGAGGGACTGGAAGCACAACTTTTTTCTAAGTCTAACAGGCAATATCCTACGTACAGGCTTATACAAAAAAAATGGCTGAAGGTTAAGCAAATGCAACAGGTCTCAGGATACACCTATTATAGTCTCATTTGTAATAATCAGACATAACCTGAACTGGCAAAAGTATAACATACAGCTCGGTGGAGTGCAGTAGGAGTTATGCATCTCACACACATATTGGAGAACGGCAAATTGATGTCCTTCGCTCAGCTTCAGACTAGGTATGGGGTTCCACAAAATATGCATTTCAATTACCTTCAGCTGCAGCACGCTATTAGGGATGAACATTCACTGGAGAATATGGTAATATCCCCGACTCCAATATTTAATATGATGCAATCCTCAATCAAAGGTTTCATATCCAGATGTTACGCTATGCTCCTGGCTGACTACCTGGAACATTATCCCAATTCTGCTAAACTAAGATGGGACAGGGACATAGGGGATATTTCAAACGACCACTGGGAGGAAGCATTAGAGGCGGTGCGCTTATGCTCTATGAATGTATCCAATAGACTGTCTCAACTATACGTTTATATTCGTCTGGATCCCATTCGCTCAAAATGCTGTAGGGATACTGGAGACCTTATCCATTAACTGTGGCGCTGTCCGAAATTTTGCAGATACTGGGAGTTAATATTGAGAACAATAGCGTTTTTTCCACCGATATACCTTTAGACCCTAATGCCTTTTAGGAATTTTGGAGGAGGTGGTGCAGGTTGATTTTCTTAGGGAGGCAGCTGGCAGAGCTCTGTTTCAGGCCCGCAGACTCATTCTACTATATTGGATCTCCCAAGCGGTTTCAACGCAGCAGATGGGAATAGATCATATGGGTACTGTGCTTGGGTATGAAAAATTGATTATGCACATAGAGGTAGCCCACATAAGTTAGAAAAAGTGTGGGGAAATTGGATGTCAGTTCCCGGGCTTGGCCCCAGTAGACCTGATCATAGACAGATTGTTAATGGTAAAATTAATACCATCAGGAAAATATCCCGCAGGGTGATGGAGGGGCAATTGACATGAGAACTCTTTGTATGTTTATGTCTTTATAGGTGCAGTGTATGTGAGGTAAAAGAATATAACTATCCTAAGTTATGTACTTTATTTTGGTTGACTCATTGCAATGCACATGGACTCTCTGGAACGTTCACAAGGGTGAGGTGCATGTCGTCAAAGTAACAAGTGCAAGCAATCAAGCCTTCCCAAAGACTTATATTATAGAAAATGACAAAAAAGGGATTGCTGCACAAAAATGTTTTAATGAAAAATATTATCAAAACATCCGAAGTATATAGGCAATCATAGTTAACAGTTTCGGGCTAGTACAGATTACGCCCTTCTTCAAAATATGGTGCCTAACCGTTAACTATGATTGCCTATATACTTTATATACTATATACTGGATGTTTTTATAATATGTTTCATTGAAACCTTTTTGTGCAGCAATCCCTTTTTTGTTGTTTTATATATATATATATATATATATATATATATATATTTTTTTTTTTTTTTTTTTCTTTAATTGTCTGGGGGTTCTAAGTAATTTTCTAGCAAAAAACACTGATTCTTGCATGTGATCAAAAAGTACCAGAAAAGGCTTGGACTGGAAGTAGTTAAAGATGACTTTAGAGATGAATTCTAGATACGGATATGTTATATATAGTTGCATTGGTCCAGCTTCGACCATTGTAACCACTAAACCACTGAGATACTTCATTGTTGTGTCCAGGTCATGCCCACAACAAGCCAGCAGGCAGATCAAGTCCAATAAACAGGGCGAAGTCAGGATACCAGGTAACAGAGTAAGAGGAGCAGTCAGAAGGGAGTTCAAAGGCGAGCCGGGTCATACACAAACAAACAGGAGCAACGGATCAGGACTTGGTGGGTCAGGAAGGAGCTGAAGATCATCCAGAACTTGTCTGCAGTGACAGAGCAGTTTAAATAGGCCGCTGGGCGCCAAGTGCTAACAGGCGTGCGCACATGCACACTTGTTCGCGCACCAATGTGCGCACGCGCACATATTCGTGCACGATGAACTGGCATTGCGGGCATTATGTTGATCCTTTGCTCATGAATATTAGCACGTGTGCAATGTGTATGAGCATGAGCAGGTATCCGCACTGGCCTTTTAGCGGTGGTCCGGTTTACCTTACAAGGTACAGTACAAACTACTTAGGAGCAGCCCCAAAACACAGAGAACAATGACAGACTGGCTTTACCAACTAGAAAACCCCCCTGTTTTTCATGCCCATCCAGCCCCAGCTGAATTAGTTCTATGGACAAGGCATACACTTTAATTTTACAACATAAACACTTTAATAGTAATACAAACAATAGTTATATTTGAGAATCCAATATAAACTTACTTGAAAAAAAAAAATATATATATATTTAGCTTATAAAATTGCAACACAAGTCGTATTGTAATTGAATATTATTAAAAATGACTTTTCCTTTTCAATCTGCGGCACTGTCATTTCTGTAAAATGCAATATGGCTACCTGAAGGCGTTCTGTACACAGATGGTGATGCGGGATGCAGACCCTGCAATTTTCCTTATTAGAGCCCTGCAGGTGCCGCACCTGACTGATAATTACAAAATCACTCCAATACAAATTCACTCAGAGCATGGACACAGACAAACCGCTAATTCTCAAGAATAACAAAAGGTAGAAATCTGCAACAAAGTTTGTTAAAATCCTTGCAATGTATGTAGATTACCCGGAGGGGAATATTTTTTTTCTCAACAAAAGTGGAGTTATTCTTTAACTTTCCATTTCTAATGCCGCGTACACACGAAGGGACTATCCCGCGGGATTGTCCGCTGGACTCGAGTCCGCCGGACAATCGCCTCGTGTGTGGGCCTTCGACTGACTTTTTTTCCCAAAAGTCCGGCGGACTAGGTTTCAAGTTTTGTTTTAAAATTATCCGCTGGACTTGGCAGTCCGGCGGACAATACGGCCGTCTGTAGTATGGTCCGGCGGACCAAAAAGGACGCATGCTCAGTAGCAAGTATTTTTTTAGTTTTTTTCTTTTTTTAGTCCCGTCGTACGCGCTGTACGTCATCGCGTGAACCGCCGGACTTTTAGCGTGATCGTGTGTGGTCAAGTCCATTCGCTTTCAAGTTCGGCGAAGCCCAGCTGGAAAGTCCGGCGGTTTGTCCGCTGGACTAGGTCCGGCGGACAAAGTCCCTTCGTGTGTACGCGGCATTAGGATGACTTATCCCATGGTCCCCTCCAAGCAGTGATTCATGTCATGACCCTGCCTCCTAAATTGTCTTCTCTGTCCCACAATAAGCCATGCCTATAGTAGCTTTTACATTCTAGGAAAGGTAAAAGTCCTATGGGCTCAATGCATAAAAATAATTCCTCTTATTAGGACTTTTGTATGGCAACTAACATAGACCACCAAATGTTTTATATAAAAAGTATACATTTTATTGTTCACAGTATTAAATAAAGACCTCCATGAGGTTCAACATAATAAAAAAACAATGATTTGGACCTTCTACCTTTTAACGGTGGTGATACAATTGTGCAATAATGTAGAAGGTCCTAATCATTGTTTTTTATTATGTTGAACCTCATGGAGGTCTTTATTTAATATTGTGAACAATAAAATGTATACTTTTTATATAAAACATTTGGTGGTCTATGTTAGTTGCCGTACAAAAGTCCTAATAAGAGGAATTATTTTTATATGTTAAAACGATTACAAGGATTATGGCAACCTTTGCCCAGGTTGAGTGAACTAATCTCTTGATAAAGTCCTATGGGGAGCATCCTATACTCTTATATCACTGCATGGCTGGTACAGGATGCACTTAAAAAAAAAAAACAACCCTAGAACAAAGAGACCAATGATAGACTAAAATCCCCAACTAGAAACAAGTCTCTGCCTCTCTGGAAATGTCCATCAAGCCCTGGCTGAAATAATCCAGGCTCATTGTAAAAATGATAAGGGATAACACAGCACTGGCTGCAGACAGTAAAGCTGAAACAGCTCACAGCACATAGCAGAACAAATCTGAACCACTGAATGGAAAATGTGAGTTACAAATAAAAAATCTATTTATGGAAAAAAAAAAAAAAAAAATCTAACATTTTGAAAAAAATATGGTAGTCCTAGTATGGAACTTGTGCATGCAGATTTTAAAGACAAAATACAGAGAAATGTAAAATGCCATGCAAATATATAATTGTTCATTATTACAACTGTCATTTTGCTCACCTAATTACATAGAGAAATTAAATTCAAATGTATTCTTTACCCATTATTAGTCTGAACTTTCACATAACCTCCTGATTCTTGTCATCCTGGAGATGAGATAATGACTTGCTCGGGAATATTAAGATTCCCACATATGTATATATTCAATTGAAAGCAATTACATTAACTAATATCTTCATTTTGCTTTTAAATTGCAGTTGTGATCCCAGACAACATGGTTCATATTGGGGGAGTGATTTAAATAGAAACCCTTATTTTTCTGCATAAAAATTTCTGGTATTGAATTCGGCACAACGGCTTGCGGCTCGCTTAAACTTGGCGTTACAAATGATGCCCTGCAGTGACTTGAATTTACTGCTAGTTGTTCAAATTTCTAATACGGTTTAGCTGCCAAACATGGATATTTTTAAGATTATTTTTTATACAGACAGTTGGTATGATTCTGGGCTGAAAGACTTATGATGTCCATTACAGACCATTAAGGTAATCTTGGTAAACTCTGTAATGGCAGCTGGCATTTTTGGCACATGAAATCAGAATAGGTTTGCTCCTTCCTATTTCTGCTGTTAAATTGCATTGCTGTCCGATTTGGATTATATGTATTCCTGGGGATATAACAAAGACCTTTCATACCACTTCTAGTATGTTTCTTTTTCTTTTTTGGTTTTGAAGTTCCAATTTTTGTAATACTAATTCTGTATACCGTATATACTCGAGTAAAGGCCGACCCGAATATTAGCCGAGGCCCCTAATTTACCACAAAAAAACTGGGAAAACGTATTGACCCGAGTATAAGACGAGGGTGAAAAATGCAGCAGCTACTGTAAGTGGAATAGAGGGTCAGCAAATGCCCATCTGCAGCTGCATGTCCCCTGTGTCCTGTACAAACCCCCCCCTGTGTCCCCATTGCAGCCTACCTGTGCCAATCTGCCTCCCTCCGATCTGCCACCTGTGTCCACCATGGAAGTCTTGCGATCGTTAATGCCTCCTGTGCCGATCGCTGGATGTCCTGTGTCCCCCATGCTGATCCTGGCGATCAGCGTGTAAGGCGCCATTCCACATTCAAAAGCTGCGCCTCCTCCTCCTCCTCGTCCGTGATAGGAGGAACACTCTGTTTTCCCAGCAGTCAGTGTGCAGTGTTCCGCCTATCACGGACATCCTCTCATCCTCGTCCATGAGATGAGAATGACAGGACATCCGTGATAGGCGGAACACTGCACACTGACTTACTGCTGAGAAAATTAGTGTCCGCCTATCACGGACGGGGGGGAGGAGGAGGCACGGCTTTTGAACACTGCTGTCTGTCTGCATGACACGCTGTTCATGTAGGCAGACGGCACTGACTCGAGTATAAGCCGAGGGGGGGACTTTCAGCCCTAAAAAAAGGGCTGAAAATCTCGGCTTATGCTCGAGTATATACGGTACTAATTATACTGATGTATACTAATTCAGATAATTTTTGATTAGATCTGTGGTAACTACTAAAGGCTTATGCCGCGTACACACAATCGGACTTTCCAATGGGAAATGTTGGATGTGAGCTTGTTGGCTGAAAGTCCGACCGTGTGTATGCTCCATCGAACATTTGTTGTTGGACTTTACGCCAACAAATGTTGGCTAGCATGTTCTCAAATTTTCCACCAACAATACTTTGTTGTCAGACTTTCTGATCGTGTGTACACAAGTTCATCGCATAAAAGGTCACGCATGCTCGGAGTCAAGTACGAGCCGGAAGCACTCGGTCTTGTAAAACTAGCGTTCGGAATGGAGATATCACATGACTATTGAACTTCCTTTTTATCGGCTCGCCATACGTTTTGTACGTCACTACGTTTGTAATTATTGGCTAACATTTGTGTGACCGTGTGTATGCAAGACAAGTTGGAGCCAACATCCTTCGAACAAAATTCCACGGGTTTGTTGTCGGAAAGTCCAATCGTGTGTACGGGGCATAAGAGTGCATTATTTTTCTTATAATTTGCTTGTATGAATTGTCACATGGCATTTTGGACCTGAAAGTGCTTTAAGCTGTGGACTTTTTCCGATCGTGTGTAGCGAATTCCGACGGACAAAGTGCCACGCATGCTCAGATCACATTACAAGACCAAAGCTATTGGCTATTAGCCTCTACGTAGTCCCGTTGTACGCAACGAACGTCACCACGTTCAGGATAATCGGATTTTCCGACAACTTTGTCCGACTGTGTGTATGCAACACCAGTGTCGGACAAAATCCGTCGGAAAAAATTATACGGATTTTGTGGTCGGAATTTCCGACCGTGTTTATGGGGCATAATTCTGTATACTAATTATACTGATGTATACTAATTCAGATAATTTTTGATTAGATCTGTGGTAACTACTAAAGGCTTATGCCGCGTACACACAATCGGACTTTCCAATGGGAAATGTTGGATGTGAGCTTGTTAGCTAAAGTCCGACCGTGTGTATGCTCCATCGAACATTTGTTGTTGGACTTTACGCCAACAAATGTTGGCTAGCATGTTCTCAAATTTTCCACCAACAATACTTTGTTATCAGACTTACTGATCGTGTTTACACAAGTCCATTGCACAAAAGTTCACGCATGCTCGGAGTCAAGTACAAGCCGGAAGCACTCAGTCTTGTAAAACTAGCGTTCGGAATGGAGATATCACATGACTATTGAACTTCCTTTTTATCGGCTCGCCATACGTCTTGTGCGTCACTACGTTCGTAATTGTTGGCTAACATTTGTGTGACCGTGTGTATGCAAGACAAGTTGGAGCCAACATCCTTCGAACAAAATTCCACGGGTTTGTTGTCGGAAAGTCCAATCGTGTGTACGGGGCATAAGAGTGCATTCTTTTTCTTATAATTTGCTTGTATGAATTGTCACATGGCATTTTGGACCTGAAAGTGCTTTAAGCTGTGGACTTTTTCCGATCGTGTGTAGCGAATTCCGACGGACAAAGTGCCACGCATGCTCAGATCACATTACAAGACCAAAGCTATTGGCTATTAGCCTCTACGTAGTCCCGTTGTACGCAACGAACGTCACCACGTTCAGGATAATCGGATTTTCCGACAACTTTGTCCGACTGTGTGTATGCAACACCAGTGTCGGACAAAATCCGTCGGAAAAAATTATACGGATTTTGTGGTCGGAATTTCCGACCGTGTTTATGGGGCATAATTCTGTATACTAATTATACTGATGTATACTAATTCAGATAATTTTTGATTAGATCTGTGGTAACTACTAAAGGCTTATGCCGCGTACACACAATCGGACTTTCCAATGGGAAATGTTGGATGTGAGCTTGTTAGCTAAAGTCCGACCGTGTGTATGCTCCATCGAACATTTGTTGTTGGACTTTACGCCAACAAATGTTGGCTAGCATGTTCTCAAATTTTCCACCAACAATACTTTGTTATCAGACTTACTGATCGTGTTTACACAAGTCCATTGCACAAAAGTTCACGCATGCTCGGAGTCAAGTACAAGCCGGAAGCACTCAGTCTTGTAAAACTAGCGTTCGGAATGGAGATATCACATGACTATTGAACTTCCTTTTTATCGGCTCGCCATACGTCTTGTGCGTCACTACGTTCGTAATTGTTGGCTAACATTTGTGTGACCGTGTGTATGCAAGACAAGTTGGAGCCAACATCCTTCGAACAAAATTCCACGGGTTTGTTGTCGGAAAGTCCAATCGTGTGTACGGGGCATAAGAGTGCATTCTTTTTCTTATAATTTGCTTGTATGAATTGTCACATGGCATTTTGGACCTGAAAGTGCTTTAAGCTGTGTTAATAGACCAAAAATGTTATTTATACAATACGTGTACCTACTTTTACAGTTCCAGTTTGCTGCTACTGTCTATTATAACCTTTTGGTATACTGTACATCTGCCATTATGCGTGTTGGTATGCACTGTGATTGAATAATATGAAGACTACTTCTTACGCACATATATCCAAGTTTTTTTTATTTTGAAAGATTACAAAATGTTAAAGCTGACATTTAACCACTTTAGCCCCGGAAGATTTGGCTGCTTAATGGCCAGGCCATTTTTTGCGATTCGGCACTGTGTCGCTTTAACTGATTATTGCACGGTCGTGCAACGCTGTACCCAAACAAAATTGATGTCCTTTTTTCCCCACAAATAGAGCTTTCTTTTGGTGGTATTTGATCATCTCTGCGGTTTTCTTATCAAGATTCCTTCTGCTGTGGGGTTCCCAAACCCCCCCTTTCCTGCATCCTAAAACGGCCCCCCTCCCTGCCTCTCCACCATAAAACGGCCCCCCTGCCTCTCCACCCTAAACAAACCCCCCTCCCTGACTCTCCACCCTAAACAAACCCCCCTCCCTGACTCTCCACCCTAAACAATAACCCCCTCCCTGACTCTCCACCCTAAACAATAACCCCCCTCCCTGCCTCTTCACCCAAAACAATAACCCCCCTCCCTGCCTCTCCACCCTAAACAATAACCCCTCCCTGCCCCTCCACCCTAAACAATAACCCCCTTCCTGCCTCCACCCTAAACAAACCCCCCTCCCTGCCTCTCCACCCTAAACAATAACCCCCCTTCCTTGCCTCTCCACCCCAAACCATAACCCCCTTCCTGCCTCTCCACCCTAAACAATAGCCCCCCTCCCTGCCTCCCCACCCTGAACAAACCCCCCTCCCTGCCTCTCCACCCTAAACAATAACCCCCCTCCCTGCCTCTCCACCCTAAACAATAACCCCCCTCCCTGCCTTCACCCTAAACAATAACCCCCTCCCTGCCTCTCCACCCTAAACAATAACCCCCCTTCCTGCCTCCATCTTAAACAATAACCCCCCTCCCTGCCTCTCCACCCCAAACCATAACCCCCTCCCTGCCTCTCCAACCTAAACAATAACTCCCCCTCCCTGCCTCCACCCTAAACAGTCCAACCTCCCTGCCTCTCCACCCTAAACAATAGCCCCCCTCCCTGCCTCTCCACCCTAAACAATAACCCCCTCCCTGCCTCTCCACCCTAAACAAACCCCCCTCCCTGCCTCTCCACCCTAAACAATCTATATACTGTGTATGCGGTGCTGATCTATTTCCAGTATCTATGGTGCTTATCTATATACCGTATCTGTGGTGCTGAACTGTATACCGTATCTGTGGTGCTGATCTGTATACTGTATCTTTGGTGCTGATCTGTATACTGTATCTGTGGTGCTGATCTGGATACCGTATCTGTGGTGCTGATCTGTATACTGTATCTGTGATGCTGATCTATATACCGCATCTGTGGTGCTGATCTATATACCGTATCTGTGGTGCTGATCTATATACTGTATATGTGGTACTGATCTATATACCGTATCTGTAATGCTGAGCTATATACTCTGTTCTTTGATACGGCGCTGTATACTCCTGACACTATGGGTGTAAGCAAGTGGACTACAGGGGACGGAGTGGGTGGATTCTATAAGGGGTGGGGCTTATGGGAAATGGGAGTGGTCAAAGAGGAAGGGCGGGGTCTGGCGCCCCCCATCCTAAAACTTCACCAGCCGCTGCTGTTTCCCAGTAAGACTATGCTGCTGACCTGACTGCCTAGAACCTGTCCCCACATTGTTTATAGGGAACGGCTCTTGGGTGATCTAGTACTGGGGTATGCCTACATCAATAGGAACTAACCTAGTTACTTAGGCCATTCTACAGAACCATTCTCCCCGCAACCACAAGAATTTTACAATCCTGATGATAGTGTCACAGAAAGCAATAGAAGCTAATTTTCACTACAGAAAATCAAAGAAACAATAAATGCTGGATATGCAATAGACGGGGAAAAGGAGGTCTAGGGGTAATTTTGGGTCATGCTTGTACCAATTCTCAAAGTGCATACTACTTTTTACCTACATACTGTAGTTGCAATATCTTTTCTACAAGGCCAGCAAGTATTTAAAATTGTAATATTCCTATAAAACTGATCAATTCATCATTTCAAATCAGCTGGAAGCTTTGGATCCCCAGACACCTTAGGAATGCAACTGTTAACTATCTTACGGATCCCTGAAGCATCCGAATAACTAATTAAAATGAAAGATTAATTGAAAAGGAGCCAAATGTGAAACAGGCTATAGGGAGAGAAATGATAAAATATTTTAACACTGGCTGTAGGCGGCAATAAAACCAGTCACATAAATAGAGCTGTGTGCTGTATTAATGTCCAATTTGATCCAAACGCTTTCTGATTCCAGCAACTTTGGTTATGTCCCTTATTTGAGAATGTTCTGCCTTGGATGAGAACAATATTATCAGGGCTATCAGTCTGTCATTTCCTCTCCACTAGAGAAAGCAAGAAGACAAGGGACGCAGGAGAACGGTGGCAGAGGCTCCCCAGGACTAACAACATACAAAATACAACCCCACAGTAAACTATCTGGAGGTAGAGGTAGACATCTGTTGGAGGTGAGCCTAGCAGAATCAGGGGCGACATATCAGAGAGAACGGGAGGCAGTGATGGAGCAAGAAGGGAACCCACACACAATATGTACCCCTAAAGACACGAAAGATCATGAAGGGAGGAAGGATATATGCTTAAGCATGGACAGAGGCAAGAGGGAATTTCCCGAGCTGGGACACACTCCCTCGGAGGCAGGAGAAGTAACATTGGAACAACCAGGGGAAGAAGGGCAAGGGATGCACAGGAACACCCCAAACTATCTCACCCATTCCCCCAATCCCCAAGATCTTCAATATGCCGTCCCGGACAGGGAAGACACAGATCTACCACAAAGTTTAACAGATAATTTAATTGGAGAACAAAGAGAGGAAGACTTAAGAGGAAAGGGGGAGTCAGAAGAGAGGGATATAGGGGGGGAAAACCCCCGGGCGATGGAACCTCTGAAAGAAAAATTACAAGAGCCAATGATAAAACAGACAGACGGGAAGAAAGGGAGAACGGGCAAAGACCGGGATTCGGAATTCACCGAACTAAGAAATCTGATAAAAGCTCTACCAACAAAAGAAGACATACAAGGCCTAATAGCTTCAGTGGATAGGGCATGCAAGCAGTCAGCAGAAGAATTAAAAGAAGAGATAGGGGCGGTGGGCTACCGAGTGGAAAACTTGGAAGCGGAACAGGATGAGATAAAACTTACAGTAGGAGAAGTACAAGGGCTTATTAAGAAACAAGAAGACACAATGAACTCTTATAGAGACCAGTTAGATGACTTAGAGAACAGAGACCGCCGCCAGAACATCAGGATAAAAGACCTACCTGAGGCCCATAGTAATAAGGACTTACCCGAAATAGTACAGAGGATCTTTCAACAAATAGTGGGGCTCAACGGGAAGGAGTATATCGAGATAGACAGAGTACACCGCATAACTTACCGGGCTACCCAGACAAGACAGAATAAAGAAAGGCCAAGGGATATAATCTGTAAAATACATAACTACACTGAAAAAGAGAAGATCATGAAAGCAGCCCGAGAATTAGCAGTAATTAATTTTGAAGGGGCGGAGATTTCACTATATCCCGATATCACACGAAGGACATTAATGCAGCGTAGGATGGTACGCCCCCTGTTGGACGCAATGAGAAAAAAGGAAATAAGATATCAATGGGGATACCCTTTCTCACTAATAGCAACAAAAGACGGTAAAACTGCGGTGTTACGTACTAAAGACGACTTAACAAAGTTTTGCGAAACATTGGAATTACCTCAAACAGACTTTGAGGACTGGAGAGTAGACACTAAGATGAACACAAAACAACCCCCCACGCAATGGTCTACTGTGACAAAGAAATAAGGAGGGGATGGGGTAATAGGAGCTATTCGGGCCCCCCCCCCCTCCTCTCAACCCTTGACCCCCTTGTTTTTTTTTTTTTTTTTTTTTATCTCTTCGCAAGGACTATACAAGAAATGAATGATGGTTTTTGCTGTTAGGGGTCTATACAATGCAATAATAATCTCTTCTCACTGCTGGTATCCCCGTTTAAGGGGTAAGGTAATTAAGGCGTTAGAGGGGGGTAGGGATGGGGTGAGGGGAGGGAAGGCGAATGGGAATAATAAAGGGAGAAAAGGCGTATTATAAGAAGACGAATAAAAGCAAAAGGTCCGGGCGGGGAGGGGGGCTCTAGGATAAGGGTGGGTTAAACTTTAGTATTTTCAATACAATTAGGACGGTCCGGTGGCCGGACTTGTAATCCGCAGTATGCGGATAAAAGGGAGGGGGAGGGAAGGGCAAGGGTTGCCCGAGCAGGGGACCCCCTCTATTAGTGGGCCCGGGATAGGGAAAATGGGCCGAAAGGGAATAGGAAGACAGGCTGTGGAACAGAAACTCTCAGAAAGAAAAGGAAAAAAAACCCAAAGGAAAAAAAAGATAAATAGGAAAACGTATTTCAAAGAAAAAACAGAGGATGGATAAGATGGTGAAAATAATGACATATAATGTGAGAGGGCTGAACTCTTCCAAAAAAAGGGACCGCCTGTGGCACGAGGTGAGTCACCAAGAGGTGGATATAATCTTCCTTCAGGAGACGCACTTCGGGCCAGGACCGATCCCCAAACTACCGGTATTCACATATAATCAATGGTTCCATGCTGTATCCCCAATAGCGAGAGCCAGAGGGGTATCCATAGCCCTCGGGAAAACCTGCCCCATGAGGATAACCGAGGTGCAGGCGGACCCGGAAGGAAGGTTTATATTTATAAAAGGGACTCTTCTGGGATCAATTTACACGTTGGCATCTATATATGCACCAAACGTGGGCACGGCAGAATTTTTATTAAAAACCTGGAAAAAGTTAGACGGGTTTAAGGAGGGTTGTGTGATTCTGGGAGGGGACTATAATATAATTATGGACCCCGACCTCGACACCACATCCCAGAGAACGGGACTACCATTCAAGATATGGAAGCGGATGAAAGAATATCTGAAACGAGTGCACTGGGTGGATACCTGGAGAATACTCAATGAGGGAAAAAGAGACTACAGTTATTTTTCTAAGACCCACGCAGTGTACTCAAGGCTGGATATCTTGATGGTAGACCAGTATTATTTGGACCACGTACAAGAAGTGAAAATAAAAGCTATAACAATCTCAGATCACGCTCCAGTAGTTATGAGGTTTCGTCCGATATCTGGAGGTCAAAAGGAAAGAATCTGGAGATTAAACGAGTCACTACTAGATGACAACCAGATATCGGAAGAAATAAAAAAAAAAACTGGTGGGA